>JANDEH010000014.1:5842423-6369923 GCA_024610705.1 Tetragnatha versicolor | reverse complement strand
CTGGTCGCAAATCTCTAGAGCTAAGTTCGATCCGTGTTCTTGTATTGCTTTTGGAAGTTTGTGTATGCCTCGAACTTAAACTAACGATAGAGTTAGAATTAAGTTCTTATTTTTTACTCTATTAATTTCAGTAAAAGGAAAATTAACCTATTTTTTTGTGCATGTAATATTTTTTATTTGTTTTAAATTTTGATGATATTTTTAAATAAAAGTTTACAAATTAAAAATCTTTAAAATTACAATTTTTTCAGATGAAAAAATTTTGAAACAATAATTATTCGAATAAAAATTTCACCTGCATTAAATTTGAAATGTTTTTGAATTACGCGAATAAAGTTTCAAAAAAGAGTATTCGATATAAAGATTCGAATTCATGACAGATTTCATGCAGATATTTGTGGTTTTAAATATAAATCTAAGGTCAAGAAAAGTCGTCGCTTAATAAGGACGGTCTCTTCTTACATGTATTACATTCTTTGATATTAAATGTTATCAAGACATGAATTAATTTAACCATGACACAAATATCATCGTGTTGCTGAATTTTGGATCACACATCTTTCCCATATGATGCACCCCAGGGTTAACACCATCTCTTTGCCTATAAAGGAAGGTACCCATACTACGTGACCCATTTATAGGGGAGGGAGGGGGGTCTTCAAATTACCACGCTCGGTCACAGGAGGAGGGGGGGCTTAAGGGTTTGTCCCGTAGTCAATTTCTTCTAGTCAATACGAAAAAATTAGGCCAAATTAATTATTGAAATTTGCCAACTTAAGACTAATAAGGCAAAATTAATTATTAAAATTAGACAAATTAAGCAAAATTAATTTTTTCAACTTTCTGTTTGCAAAAAATGATGTCAAACCGTATTAATGAATTACTACGTGAAAACTAGAGGGGGTCTTGGCATATACTACGGATGGTCGCCAAGAGGGGAGGAGGGTAAAAAATGGGTAACATAATTAACTAATAATAAATAAAATAGTGGTGACTACAAAATAAAAAATTAACACTATAATAACAATTTAGCTACCACTTTTTAATTTAATGTTATTTTTTATACGTATAGCCAAAGTCAATCATTTCTTGCATTCAACCTGGAATTGGGAGAACTATAGATCCATCCGCTATTGTCACCAAATATATGGATATCGTTGGTTCTTACCGGTATCGGATTTGGAAACTAATTTTGAAAACGTTAGACTAGTTTAAGTGGGATAGATGAGGTTAAATAGAAATAGGGACTAGAACAGGTTGAGTTTGAAATATTTAACATTAATTAATATGCTGATTTTTATTGAGGCTCAAGAAAAATCAGCATGCCAATTAACGTTCAAATTTAAAAACACAAACACAAAAAAAATATCCAACCCCTAAAATAAAACTCCAATATCCCTTTCCAATCACCCCCCCATATTTTCGGCAGTAAAAAACGTTCCCAACTCCCCTCCCCCCTAAAAAATATTCTCTCTCTCTCTCTCTCTCTCTCTCTCTCTCTCTCTCTCTCTCTCTCTCTCTCTCTCTCTCTCTCTCTCTCTCTCTCTCTCTCTCTCTCTCTCTCTCTCTCTCTCTCTCTCTCTCTCTCTCTCTCTCTCTCTCTCTCACTCACTCACTTTATGGTAATTATTAAAAACTTTACAAAGATGAATAAAATAAACTTTTTGCCTTTGATGTGATGATGCATTTTTAATTTTTTCCTTCAAACCCCAATTGTTTAAAGGCACTGTATATTTGGACGGCTTTTTTCAACTAAACTCTACTCTAATTTCCACGGCTAGGCTACAGCTCGGCGTTTCATTGGTTCAATCACTAAGCGCCGAGACTGCTACGTAATCACGAGACCTACAGCGCATGCGCCACTGGCCGTTTTGGCCGTCCAAATATACACTTCGTTGTTTAAAATATCAAGAAGCTCCAAATCGTCGATATGATTAAAGTTAATTAATTTTAATTCATCAAGTTTATTAACTTTGAAATGTAATGATTGACTAGTCAACATGTTTCATATTTATATTTTGGTATCTTATTCATCAAGCACATAGGTTCAGAATATTCAATGTTTATCCTTAAAAATTAATAAACTCTGTATCCAACCTAATGAAACATAACTCGTAATTAATTACTTAAAAAATGACTGCAGAATCATTAAAATCAGTATTTGAAAATTTTGTCTACTCCTATATGTATATGCAATTTTTAAACTTTGTAATTGCCTTAATTTTTCAAGAAAAGTTAGTTTTCGTAAGTGGAAATTGAAAAAACATCGATTAAATGCTAAAAATACATCAAAAAATCAATCTAACTATCTGTATTTAAGTATTTTTATAGGAATTTTTGAGCCGCAAAAGCCTGATTTATTGTTTCATTAATTAGTTAAATTTCTAGCTCTTATCAACAAAACCACTTTCATAATTTAGCGTGATTATTTAATATATTTATTTAAATTTTTATTCCCTTTTTTCCAGAATTAAAAAAATGTTAATTTTAAATAACTCTCAATTAATTATTATTATTTGTAAACGAACGGCAATAAAAAATGTATAAATTTGTTTTAAAGGCTTTCGATTTTAAAAAAAGTATTCAACATCTATTCATCTTTGTGTTTGCCTGTATCCCTATAGGTTAACCTTGAACAATGAGACATGCGGAATTGCGGGGCTGAACCTGCAACCTAGTGATCACGAGCTTGTTACTCTACCAAGTGGGCTACCACTTAAGGGTATTCTAATTGGAAGACGAAATTGCGCCAAAATATAGATAAATAGCCAAATCTGCTTTAACTTTTGTAGGAATTGTGCCAAAACACAGATAAGTAGCCAAATCTGTTCTAACTTTACTAGAGAATTTTAAACAATTGTCGCCAATCTTTCCTCTTTGAAGTTAAATTACCAAAGTTTTCAAACCCCCTTCCTGGCTTTGTTTGACCCCCAAACAACACGAAACTTGGTTTTGGGGGGTTTTAGAGGGTGCTCTTTCAGAATCTGGAAAAATCTTTGATGTCGCCCATAGGAAAAACGAAAGTTGGTGCTTTGTTTAATATGAAGACGACCCCCTAAGAACTTGGAAAAATTTTCTGTATATAGAATACTTCAAGTCATGAAAAATGATACCTTATTTGTCTTTATATCACAAGCCGTTCCGGAGATATAGGGTCTGAGTCGATTTTTTTTTCCAGTACTGTACATAATAATTTTTTAATACCCTTTGCATTGTTTGCATTAAATTATTTTTTAAATGGGAAATATTTGAGATTAATTTAAAACGTAAAATAAGGGCTTTTACTTTTAAAATTTATCGTAAATTACCATGAAATATTGGTAATATCTCAATAAATAACTCATTTGATAACTCAATTATCAAATAGTTTTTTTGGTGAATAAAATCGAATAAAGCTCCATTTAACACGTTTCCTCCTTTCAATAGCCTTCTTTTTATATATCTTTCTAGGAGCCTGCTCATCTCCAAAAACGATAAATGCTTAAACTTTTAAATTACCATTTTTTGCTCCTAGAGGCTTCATTTTTTGGTACTTAATTCCAAACATTGTTAACCCTGAAAAATTGTGTTTTCATGTACTGCCCTAGTGGTTAAGGCATCGACCTTGGGATCGGAGGGTCCCGGGTTCGATTCCGGACACCGCTGAAGATCCATCGAGTACATTCGGAGTACATGCTCGTTAAATCTGTGGCTCCGAAAGTCCTGAGGTTGGTCATGGCACATTTACCTTGGGTCCAGGTGTCTGGAGAATATTTCCCTCCCCTTCAGATACATGGCAAAATTGTGAAGGTGGCGGTAGATGGTGGTGGCATCTATCATCCGAGGCTGAAGTCGGACTCCTGCCTTTCATGGGTCTCTCTTTCTCAGGAGCTGCACCCAATTTGCCTTAAAATCCTGTGCTTTGCGGTGGAGCTTGGATATTCCAAGTGGCCTAAGACAACAACAACAACAACTTCTAAATAGGAGATTTTTTCAAAAAATTTCGGCTTATGCGTGGACTATGACACGAGGGTTCACTCCGGCAATATGCTAGGTCCTCCCCATTACATTATTAGGTCCTAACATTATTACTACACCAGTAATGATTAAAACGGGTTAATTTATTCATTTTCTGATGAACAAACGATGATCCCTTTTTGATGGGGGGAAATCGATGATATCACATCAGCAGTACATCCCCGTCCCTCTCTATATTTCTTATTCAAGATATGCTAATCTAGGTCTTCCAACTCAAACCACAAAGAAAAATCCTAACAGATGGGGTCCAAAACGCTATTTTCAAATAGCGTCGTATTATAGAGGGCAGCACTGTAAATGTCTAACATTGACGATTGATATTTGATTTCTCCACCTCTTGTGAAAAGGCTCAAGGGACGCATGAACTTCTTGCTATCCCAGCGCCACCAGGGTGCCTATTACAGTTTGTCTTTCTTCGGAAGCCGACTCAGTTTTGTGAAATTTTGTGTTGTGAAAGGCACGTTTTAGGGTTGCAATAACTGCCTAGCGAGAAAATGGACTATACAAGACATAGGGGAGAGTGGGGCAGGTTTCAACAGTTTCGTTTTCGATTAAAATCGCTTTCTAGTTATTTATGCGGTTGATTGAAATGCCATCTGGTGTTTAATAATATTTTTTATTCAAATTCAGGTTAAAAGTGATAAAAGGTACTTTATTTGTTTGCTCACCAGTCGAAAAGTTAAAAATAAAACTTTAGGAATAGTAATTTTCAGATCAATATCTATGAAAGTCGAAAAATTGGTTTGTGATCAGCGTTGCCAGACGTACGATAATTATGGTAGGGGAAGGTGGGGCACCTTTCAACAGATTTCGGTTTTTATTTTATTGTGACCTAAAAAATTGACGCATCCTAAAACTTTCACTTGCATATCCTACCGTGGTCTTTCGGATACATTGTGTAATTTTACCCAAGTTCTCAGAGAAAATTAAGTAGTCCAAAATTGCGTTTTAAAAAAGGTTCTCTTCAGTTGAAATCTGGCAACCGGGTGGGGCAGGTTTCAACAAGAGGTGGGGCAGGTTTCAACAGCGGGTTTATTTCTAAATTTTGAAAGTTTCAATTGATTTAACTTTTAATACATTGAAGTATGCATTATAATAAAGATATTTTACTAGTTTGGGGTAAAAATTTCTCAACATTTTTCCAAATTTTGATGTTTTTCTCTTTTTTGTGTTTTTTGACTCAAATAAGTGTGTTTTACTTTATTTTTTAATTTAAAAGTTCTTTTGAGTTGTATTACAAAAATGTATTGTTAATTCGAGTATTTTTCGATCAGAATTTGCCAAATACTTTATTTTTTAAGCTCATTTAATTTATTCAAAATTTTGCTAGTTACTAATCGTCAGAGAGAGGTATAAAATAAAAAGTTTTATTGAAATCGATGCTTATATTTACTTAATGCATAAAAATTGTTTTTAAGACTCATACAGTAGCCTTAACTTTAAAAATTACATGTATTTTAATGTAAATAATATAAACCAATTTTCAGCTGTTTTTTGGCTAAAAATAAATTATTAACCATCATTAAACATTATGATTTGCTATGATAGTAATTTAGGATAGTTTACTTCAAGAAAAAACATTGCGAAAGCTCAATATACCAAGAAAAACGCATTTTTGGTGTGTTGAAACCTGCCCCACCCTAAGTGTTGAAAGGTGCCCCACCTTTGGTCGTCATGGTTTAAGACCTCTCATACCCTTCAGAATAAAGATATCAGTTTGAAAATGGTATACATAGAAGCAGAAGACTTTAAATAATAATATATGTAAAAATCACTCACCTAAATTAATAAAAAGGTTGTAAAATCCGATTTTTTCAAAGAAATCAAAAAGTTACTTTGAGACGTCAAAATCAAGTTTCCTCGATTATAAAAAATTTTAAAGGTGAAAGGGTGGAAACACAACGGACAAATGTTCTCATGATTAAAAACAATATTTAACACTAGATGGCATTTCAATCAACCGCATAACTAACGAGAAAACGATTTTAATCGAAAACGAAACTGTTGAAACCTGCCCCACTCTCCCCTATTTGTACTATCTTTTGGAGCTCCGTACGATCTTCAATCTAAATTTTAGATCGTACGCGAAGTACTATCTTTTTATTGGTTGGTTGGTTGAGTTACATATATCATCAGGCAATACCAACCACAACCAACTTTTGGTTAAGATGAAGCACAGAGACCTGCAAATATATGTTACCAAAAACTAACCAACCAACTTTAGCTTTAGAGCTTGAGGTTAAAGATTGGATTGTTGGAACATCGAACATATATTTTCAAGTTTGTGTGCTTGATCTTATGGATCCGCATAAAAACCTTCGGCAAGTAAAACAGACACAAGCGGAATTTTTACTGACACAGAAGAGAGAAAGTACACCCAGGGCGAGATTGGGATCGAACCGACGCGACGACGGAACAAAGCGCAGCATGGGAGGGCAGCGAGTAAACCAAACTATCAGGCTATACGTCTCGAGTCTAAAGACGCTAGCAGCTAGCTGTCTGCGCACTGTACCTGGTACCGGGTTCAATTCCAGGCCTCCACACCTCCACTCCACCCTGGGTGTATTTCTTCCATCCATGTGCGTCATTTGGGGGGGCAAATGCCCTCCTCAAGGTTTTCACTGTTA
This sequence comes from Tetragnatha versicolor, assembly GCA_024610705.1. Lineage (NCBI taxonomy): Eukaryota > Metazoa > Arthropoda > Arachnida > Araneae > Tetragnathidae > Tetragnatha > Tetragnatha versicolor. The sequence continues at coordinate 6,363,279 of JANDEH010000014.1, read as the reverse complement.
TTTGAAAAATAGCCGCAAGACCCTTGAAAATTCTGTAACTTCCACAAGGATCTTTTGGTGCAATTCAAAAAGTCTCAAAAGGAGTTAAAATACTACTTTTGAGGGTTAAAATTCAAAAAGCTTTCTCGGGACAGACCCCCAGCTCCCCTCAAATATTTTTACGTCGGTGGTAACACAGATTTTCCTCCTTATAATTCTGCCTCTTACAAGACGCTTTTCCAAGGAGCTCCCTAAAGAGTTTGAAAAAGAGATAAAACACGAGTTTAAAGGGGAATTTTTAAAAAAATTCTGGGGGAGGCCCCTTGAAACTTTGACTTTTATAAAAATAGAAAATTCTGTGGTTTACAAGAAACTGTTTTCTTTAGGATGCAAATTTTCCTTGGGGTGTACCCCAGACCCTCCATTTTTCCTCGGAGTTCTTTTCAGTGTTCTAACACTTAACTCATAAATGTGAATCTTGAACGTTTGTGCTGCTTGGACTGGAATTATGCTCTAACAGTCTGCGAACTATACCTGGTGCCGGGTTCGATTCCAAGCCACCGCAGTGTTTTATATAAGTTTAGTTTATGTTTTTCAACTTGTGGTTATTCTTCAATAGTTTTTTTTATCCTCTTTTTTAAATTTTGATAAATTTTAAGGCATATGCCTCCCTTTAAAGCCCCGTAGATCCTAGCCCTTTAATTTAAAATATTTTATTATAAAAATATCGATTAAAATATTGACTGTATCGATACTTAGAGCGTACGATCTTTTTTCCGAATGTACTATCTTTTTTGCGGCTTCTGTACAATCAAAACACCTCAACTCTCTGGCAACGCTGTTTGTGATTGAAAGCGTACTCTGTCCATAAATTAAAGGACGGAAGTACAATAGTAAATGGGTCCCGTGATTTTGACAAACTCGGATGGGAGAAAGGAAGAAACTGAGGGGCAGTTATTCGAAAGAGGAAGATGCATTTACTCCCTGTAACCTTAGTTGCACCCTCTATACTATATGAATAAAAAATCAGTATCTAATATAATAAAATCAAGTGTGGGTATACGAGTATATAAGGCAAAGCCGACCCGTCGCCTAAGAGGCAACACACGGTGGAAAGCTGTCGCAATCCTGCCAATATTCATTTTGATCAGATGATACTTATTGGTTTTACTCATTACCATAGGCGCCGACTCCATAGGGTTTGAGGGGGCTTAAGCCCCCCCAATATTTTTAGTAAAAATCTACCTATTTTCTTTCATTAACTAAAGAAGGCAATGTATTGGACGTCGTTCGTTTGGTCCCGTTCACTTGGTCTTCTCAAAGGGTCTCAAAATGACTTAAAACACTTACTTTCATGGGTAAAAATTTCAAAAAAAATTTGGGGAAAGACCCCCGATCATCATTTTTCTAAATACCATTAAGGAATGTGATTCTTTGACTAAAAGATTAATATTGCACTTTTGAAACTAACTCCGCGGTTTAGAAAGTGGTTCAATTTCTATCAAATTTATGATGTAAGTAGTACGGATACTGCTGTACCTCATGCAATAAATTTTTTCATTTCATTATGTTTTTTTTCGTTAAACGGGCCTTGGCAAAACGTCCTTTTGTAACGCTCTCGCAAGGACCTAGCTCTTTAACGGTGTAACTGCGACCCCCCTTTCCGCATCAATTCTTGTTCGTCTTGATGAGTACTATCACCCCTCCAAGTTTGTACTAGACCTTTTGAGACACCCTGTTATATGTATGTTTGTCTTTTATACAAATCCACAGTTTTCTTCCGATCTGCACCAAACTTGGTATACCTACGTAAAAAAACTCAGAAAAAAACATAGGCTATGTTTCGAAAACTTTTAATGACCCCTTGACCCTCTTTTGACCCTTTTTATGGTCAATTTGCTGAAATAGCTTTATTTCTCCTCAAGAAGAGATCTGTTTACTCCATTGTTACAAAGAAAACTTAATGCTAAACAACAAGTTTTTAATAGAAACACTAGGTACAAGTCTATTTAAAAATTATATTACTAACTTAAAAATCTATTTCTACGAAATTTATAAGTTAAATATAGTTAACCATATTTTTATTTGAGATTTTATCTAATTTTTATATTTTAAAAGCTTTATGGAATACCATTGTTGTTAAAATAGTCTCCATGGAAACGAGGATGTAAAATTAAAAGGTGATAATATTTTAGCTTTTAAGAAAGTTGGTTAACAAACAAAAAACTATTAAAACTCCCTTTCAACTAGAAAAGATTGATTTTTTTTCTTAACTAGGGGGCTCTGCCCCCTGCTCGCTATCGCTCACCAACCCCCGGAACTGCTTCGCAGTTCGTTGAAGATCGCTTCGCGATCTTAGCGAGCAGAGCTCGCTTGTTTCATCTCAACTATCCAGTAAAACCTGGAACTTGTCGGCTTAGTTTATGATCATTTAAAATCGAAACTTCTATCCCTCGAACTTATCAACATCTTAATTCGGACCATAACTACAAAAATATCAAAATAAAACTGCAACTGAAATATCCTTGTTTTAACTTGTCAATAATTTAATCCAAATGTTTTTTAAAATATCCAGCAAGTCTACTAATTATCATCAACTATCTTAGAGAAAAAGCATGCCATTAATATCTTTTAAATTTATAAAATGCACGTGTATCTAGTGAATCGTTGGAAATAAAAGAAATCAGACTCACATAAAAATCGGCTGTTTCTCTAGTGAACGACCAGAAGGAGATGAAAAAATTGAAACTTTGAATCTTAATAATTCTAAAAATAATTCGAATTTTTAAAAAAACGAAATGCAAATCTTTTTATAAAAAATAATTGTATGTGTGTTTAAAATATCATAGTTTTACTGTGATTAGTTTTTCTGTTATAACGAAAAAACCGAAAAAGGGTAAAAAATTTCGAAACTTTAGAATTTAATTACTCCAAAAATAATTCGAAATTCGAAAAAAGGGCGACGAGGTGCAAAACTTCATACCTAAGAGTATGTGTCTGCAAAAAATCATGTTTCTGCTGTAAATAGATTTTTCTGGGGGCGAACTCGCAGTCGAAAAAAATAATTTTCGACTTTGACATTAAATAACTCCAGAACTAATTATCTAATTAATTAGGTCTGGAAACTGAAATGACCCTCATACATTTGTCTACCAATGGTCAAAATTTCATAATATTCCTTCAAATAGTTTTTGCGTAGTGATAGTTCAAAGTGTTCAAAAATAAAATTTTCAAAATCAGCGGTGACGGCGGCGGTCACTGTTACTTTTTTTTAATATACAGAGATTTGCAAAATGTAATAAGCTTTAGTTATTGAATAATTTTACCGAAAACGTTAATTCCTGAAGATATGATTAATCAAGGGATCTAAGCAATTTTAAATACTTTTTAGATTAATTTTTCCCATGTAAATGTGGAAATCATTCAAAAATTATATTGCTTCAGAACTGAAGGAATTTTAATCCATCTGGGAACTGTGGGATAAGAAAAATTACTAAGAACACCGGGATAGGAAAAGTTACCGGGAACACTGGAGTATGAAAAAGACGCCTAGGATACCGGGATGATTGGTAAATGCTAATTATCTAAAATTAGTAATGTATTTGGGAAAACTTAAAAATGAGGCGTTTGCTATCAAAACCAGCTTATTCCATTTTTGGAAATTTTACAGAAGAGACAGAAACTTCTCACGTCCACAATTCTAAAGCTAAATATGTTTTTTAAATTTTTAACTGTAGGTAGAATTCGATTAGTTTTTCATTTTCCTTTCAGTTGCATTACCTTGGGCGTAATTACGCTAATTAGGTTAGAATGAGCTGACTTTGATGCAAAAACACGATTTTTCATGCTTTTTTCAGTTTTTTTTGTTCAATTAAGTTGTGAAGTGGTTTTTTCCAGTTTATTGGGTTGGAATGAGCTGTGTTTGAGCTATATCCCTTCGCCAGGTTATGAAGGACCCTCTAAACTTTCAAAATATGCAAAAAAGTGGATTTCAGAAAAATATGGAATGAGCTGGTTTTGATAGAAAAGGCCTCAAATAATAAATTTATACTCTTCACCCGTGCAAGGCCGGGCATATCAGCTAGTACCTTAAATAAAATAAAAAATCACGTGTCCCTTTTACTATCGTTGGTTCAACAGTACTCTATGTTTTTCGATTTCCACTATCACCTATGGCCTAGGACTCTGTACTCTGACTCAAACACTGTAAAAACAAATGAGTATTAAAACACCATTATTACACCAATTTCGAGAGTAGAGACATTAATTGTGATGTAATTGAACACTACATAAGGTGTCAACGACAAATATAGTGTAAGCATAGTATTAGAATGGTTTTGTAAGAATTAAAAGCTGTTACGTCTCCCTTTTTGGGTTCAAAAAACACCACAGAAGCGCCATACACTGAGAAATGCAACTCTATCTCTGGTGTTGTCTGGCGTAGTATCCAAATCGACTAATCGAACACCACACCCTTCTAACTTTTATTACACCAAAACTCAACTGGCATCAGCAGTCAGCTATGGAATGGAGCCATGTTAGGGTAAGTAACTTTGATTGTTTTACTCCCTTGTTTTTAAAATATATATTTAGTGGTTAAACTTTACTACTCGAGGCCCTTCACGCCAGAAGTATGTACTGTTTCCGTCGTTTAGAGTTCGTTTTTTTTAGAGTTTAATCTTGGTTTGATCTAGTTCGTCACGACAATTTTCAAACATTGTTGACATTGTATGTATTGACGTTGTTGTTGACATTGTGGAGTGATATGCATTTGTGCTAATGGTTTTAAGTTTTGTACTTTTATGCTTATCGTTTAGGTGGTAAAAATAAGATCACGGACATTATATTTTTGGCTATTTTTAAATTGGTAGAAATACTTAGGTAAGGGTTAAATTCATCGGTCGCGACCGATCCGTCAGACTTAGTTTAGGTCGGATGTTTTCCTGCTCATATATCGTCAAAAGATTAAGAACGTAAAAAGTTTTTAAAGAGCTTTCCTATTTTAACAGGTTTTCTCATACATGTGAAAGGACCTGGTTTTTCGGAATTGAAAGAAAAATCTTAATTTTGTAAATTCCAAATTTTTTTCTAATTTTGTTCTTTGGCTATAGAAGTCTAAAAAAGGTTAGGTTTTACAGTGAAAACTATTTGAGCGAAAACTTAATGAAATTTCGTCAAAATAGGAACCAAATTTCTATTTAATAGATCCCCAATGTAAATCCCATTACCTTTGAAACGCGTGCAATAGGTAAGCAAACTTTTCACTTTTTACCTTACCGATAGCATGTCTAACTCCAAATATTAAATTTCTTTAGTATAAAATAACTTATGGCACAGCTGGGATATACGTCGACCAGCCGCCATGTTTACTCATAGCTCAAATTAGATCTATATTGTTGTGTGTCATCATTTGAGCTGTGGGTAAACATGGCGGCTGGTCGACGTATATCCAAGCTGTGCCTAACTTATTACTGTGTGAAATATTGTTTACGGTTAATTTATTTTCCCAATCGATTCGTCAGGCTTAGGTTTCGCGCTTATAGCTCGAATGGTTGGTGATATTTACCCTCGTCTTTGTTAGATTAGTTTTTTTCTCGGCATCTGCTTTTATTAATGTCTTTTAAAATTGATGAGGAGAGTCTGTACCTATTGTGAAATGCGAAATTGTAAAAATTCACATAATTTTGGAAATTTAAAATAAGCGTTAAATTGTGCTCTTTCGAGCAGATTTGTGTTTTTGTGAAAGTGGGGAAATAGGGTCCTGCTGTGTTGAAATTGTAAAATATTTAACGAGTGGAATGGCTTTTTAATTATTTCAGAGAAATCCCAAAAAGTTTTTAAGATGTTGAAACATGGATCTGACTTTTGAATATCGCTTCCCACTTTTTTTGAACAAAATTCAATGCGACTCACCACCTCATCTTCAGTTAATTTCCCGGTAAATGAAGCGAATACGAGCTGAAGCTGAATATGTCAACTTTTTTTTTCGCCTAGTGGAAAAACGCTGGCATCCGAGCAATGAATTGTTATCCCCTAATTTGTCGATGAAAATCTGCAATTCCCCATATATCCCCTTCAAGATTTTAGCAATGTGCCTGTGTGGTTTTTTCACTTAACTATTATGCATACATGTGATTCTTCCGCCAGTTGGCGGAAATCCGCCAATTTTGTCACTCGGAAATCCGCCAATTTGCTTGCAAAACTCAAATTCCACTTTCTGATTTTCCAATTCTTTTTTTTTTACTGAAAACTCTAGCCGCGAAGGTTACCTAGTATTAAATTCAAAATAAAATCAAAAAAATTATCAAAATTAAATGAAAAGCAGTTATTATTTAAGCTAAAAAATATGACGCTAGCATCTCGAATCGTAGATTTCGGGAAGTAGAAACCAATAGACCCCGTCTATTTAAAATGAAGGAAAATCTAGGTGCCATCGAAATTTTTGAAAATATTTTCAGCCAATTTATTGTCAAGATGGAAACAAATTGGAGCCGAGCGGTGTAAGCAAACAGCCACACACACGCTCTGCGCAAGCGCCACTCTTAGCGCCTCTGAGTTGCGCGTGCGCAGAGCGTGTTCGTTTCTGTTCGCTTACGCCGCTCGGCTCCAATTTGTTTCCACCTTTCAGAGAAGTCACATATATGATTTTGGGTTCTTGTGTATTATCTCGTCAACCCTACGACTGAATCCGAAAACGGTAAACAACCCATTGACTTTTCTATGGCTGTGCCGCTGAATTTGAGTCATGGAGCGATCGACGGGTTAATACATAAGCACCCTATTTTGTTTGAATAATAAATTGCTTGTATGTATAACAGAGGTTAAATTGACTCTCTTGAAAAATAAAAAGAAGGATTTGAACCTGAGCATATCAGATTATTAAATTGTGGGGTTTAATTCCGTTAATATTCCTGCTAAAGGTTTATGAAGCGAATCCGGCCTGCAGATATTTACCGCTAAATTTGGCGATATCGATTTAATGCTCGGATACCACCGGTTTTCCACTTGGTAAAAAAGTCGCCGAATTCAGTTGTAGACTGGATTCGCTTCGTTTACCCCGCTTATTACCACCATGTTGTATTGTAATGTAATGGACACAAAAAGTGGAAAACTTGCTAAATAATTTCAAATACATATAGATTAAAATGATTAATTAGAAGATCAATAACTGTCCAGTTTCATTAAAGATAAAAAAAGTTTGTCGATATTTGAATATATGGCTTTCTTAAGTGATAGGCGATATTTAGCAGGAACGTTAACCAGGGATGCAGAATATGTCCGATCCGGCGTTCTAGGATCGGGGGAAATTTTAGCCATCTAGGGAAATTTTATGGAAAAGTATACTATTGAATTGAATTTTAGTACAGTAATAAAAATTTATACGTGGCGATTCGTGTCACTACTTTTTAACAGATTTCTGATACTGACAATAATTCAGAATTTTTGAAGGTCTTTATCAGTTTTTTAAATTTTGGGGAAATTTTTGTATGAATTGGGGGAAATCTTGAAAGTAAACACATTTTCTGCATCCCTGACGTTAACGGAATTGAACCAATTGGGGGAGCAGCAATGAGCTCCGTAATATATAGGAGGGGTTTTAAGGCTCACTTATTGAAATATTTGAATTTGACAGTAAGAAACAGGGTTTCAAAATGTTTTTTTTTCAAATCTTATTAGAATAACTAACAATTTTTGAATAAGCACATTAAAATGACATGTTTAGTTTACTTTAATTGTCCATTACCGAATTCAATATTAGGGTATTTGGTACTTAAGGATTAGCTGAGCGCAAGCTTCAAGTACTATGATGCTATATTGCTCATAGTAATCAAACATCAATATAAAACACAAATAAAATATCTCAACTTTTAAATTTTGCTATATATTTTTATATATAAATAAAAAAAAACATTGCCTCCTGTAGTAATCAGGTTGGAAAGATTTGTACTCGTCTAATCCTAAAGCACCGGGTATTTTTTTCTTCTTATTATTTGCTCTTTTTATTCTATTAGGTTTATGATGATTTGTAAAATATACTTTTCTTAATTCTTAAAAATATACTTCATATATATGTTACGGGCCAAGTGATTAATTGGGCATTATTAATAATGCCCAGGCATGTTAATGTGATAAATTCAATGAACTTTATCTCTTTGCCCGCTTTCACTCTGGGCATGCCCAAAAATGCCCAATTAATCACTTTGCCCGTAATATATACAGGGTGATTCTGAAATGGTGCGCCAAACTTTCAGGGATGATAGTACTCATCAAGACGAACAAGAATCGGTATAGAAAGGGGAGTCGCAGTTACACCGTTAAAGAGCTAGGTCCTAATGTAGTGCGAGAGCGTTACAAAAGGACGTTTTGCCAAGGTCCGTTTAACAAAAAAAACGTAATGAAATGAAAAAATTTATTGCATGAGGTACAGCTCATAAATTTGATAGAAATTGGACAACTTGCTAAACCGTAGAGTGAGTTTTAAAACATGCAATATTAATCTTTTAGCCGAAGAATGGAGTTCCTTTACATTAGTGTAATGCTATTTAGAAAAATGATGATCGGGGAATGAATTCTCAATGATCACACAGTTTCAATGATCAATGTATGATCATTGAAAATTCCTTCCCCGATCATCATTTTTCTAAATACCATTAATGGAACTCCATTCTTTGGCTAGAAGATTAATACTGCGCGTTTTAAAACTCACCCCACGGTTTAGCAAGTGGTCCAATTTCTATCAAATTTATGATGTAAGTAGTACGGATACTGCTGTACCTCATGTAATAAATTTTATCATTTCATTATGCTTTTTTTGTTAAACGGGCCTTGGCAAAACGTCCTTTTGTAACGCTCTCGCACTACATTAGGACCTAGCTCTTTAACGGTGTAACTGCGACCCCCCTTTCTATACCGATTCTTGTTCGTCTTGATGAGTACTATCATCCCTGAAAGTTTGACACACCATTTCAGAATCACCCTGTATACATATAATACTTTTCAGACGAATTCAAAATTTTGTGATCCTCCAAACACTGATCCTCAACACCAGCGGGTTGAGTGGAGGACTAATCAATGGTCACCACTTTTTCAGTTATAGTCAGCTAGACTAGTACTTGCCCTCCACTCTCTTGCGTTACTATGCTATACCGTGCTGTTAAGACCTAACAGTCCATGGTGATGCTTGAGAGTTGTGAGTTCACACTTAATTGTCCGCTTAACCAGCAATAATTGGTGAAATTACTCCTTTCATGTACCAGCGGGTTGTTGAGTTGACTATGTGAAAAAAGTTTTTCTCTTAAAATATTTTGTGAAGGGCACCCAAAAAGAACCAAATTACTGCTAACATAAGGTTTGGGTAAATTTTATTAGGTTCGGGGGAAGGTTACAACTTTTTCCATGCCCGCTGCAATGTACATCCCTGTTGACCTAAATTTTGTGAAAGTACTCATGTGACCTAGTATTAAAAATTCTCAGCTGCATAAGTTTGCTAACATTATTATTTATAATTCTGACAAACCTTTATTTTAAAGTCATGCATAGGTTTTGTCGCTCAAGAATATGGAGAATAAGAATATTTAAGACCATTAATTTTTTTATTTGTAAATAAATATAATTATGTTGAATAGTGTATTATTTTAACTGCGAAAACCTTAGAAATAAAATAAACTTTGATGTAATCTACCTTAAAAACTTCCTTTTTTCAAGAAAATATCCTCTTAATTGTAATTTCAACATATATTTTATTAGGGTCTACTAATTTCTATGCATGAAAAACACAATAAAATATTTTTAAACTTGTATTAGCTTGTTGAAAACCTAAATCCCTGATTCTGAAAAAATATGAAAGCTCATTAATTGAGCTATAACTGTGCGACTGAATGGTCATCAAGCTAAGGCGACATCCATAAATTACGCGAGGTGTTTTTTTTCAAAATCTGGACCCCCCATCCCCTTGGTGAGATTTTGCTGTACCCCCCTCCCCCCAACGTGAGATTTACCTAAAACCTTTAAAAATAATTTTCTATCCTATTCGTTGCATTTTTTGCAGAAAATCGTAAAATTTCTAACTCAAAAAGTTGACGTGAGATTATAATCGATCCCCCTCCCGCCTTGGTGAGATTTTTCAAAACCCCTCCCCCCTTTTTGACCTCACATAATTTATGGATGACCCCTAATATGTTTTTAATATGCAGACACAAACAAATTTTGGCACTTAAACATATCCTTTTGACCGTTCAGCAACCCTCAAATTCAGCCGCACAGTCAGTTCAGCACAAAACAGTCAATGGGCTTTGATAACATTTTCACTGCCTTTACTGTTTCAGGATTTTTAAATTAGTCAGTTTTGGCCATTTTTTCAGCTTGTGGTCGGCGAAGACCTTAACATCTTTCCCTCAGAGTTGATCAATTCACCGTGCTCTATGTCATATTAATAATCCTCTATTTACAGATAAGAAATTTTTCAAAGGTCCCTGGTCCCTCAGTCCCTGGAGGTGTCACGCCTGATGCCTCTTGGCTTCTGGTTCCTTCTGATCTGGCGCGCCCACACTTGGTGCTTTATTATAGGGAGAGTTTGCGGAAAAAGATTGACACGCTTCTCACCTAATATTACCGTGTAACTGTACAAAATGTAAATATTAAGAAATTAAATTTTTGAGTAACAGTAACAAGGAAGTGTTTCCTTCCAACCCATAATACACTACCTTCCAGGTTTTGATGTAGACAAGCTTCCCTGTTGGACTTCTGAGAAAAGGTGAGTGCAATTTTTTGCTCCCATTGTATTTAAAGTAGAGATGGGTATGGCCGGAAAAAAACTTTGGGGGGGGGAAAACGTTTTTCCAGTTTTTTTCCCGAAGGGTTTATTTCTTTCCGGAAAAATTGAAAATGTTAATTTAAAATACTTTATTTAGAATTTATATAACCGTGATATCAATTAAAAAATATTATTTAGATGATATTCTTATATAATAAAGTACTTATAAAAAGAGAATGAAATTTTAACCATGCAATCATTTTTTCCCCAAAAAGTTGGATTCCACTCGTGAAAAATTGAAAATTTTTAAGTTTGTATGAAATTAAAAATTTTCTACATTCACATTCTAATGTTTTCTCATTTGATATTTTTTATACTCAATATTTCATTTGAAAACACAAATTTGGAAAAAGTAAGCTGCAAGATAAATTATTTTAACATCCAAATGTTATTTATTTTACTCTCTAAAAACAAAAATAATGCAATGCAAATAAATATCAATAATACCAATTAGGATTAGAAGAATTTTAAATTTGGTATTCTTAAATATTAATTATAAAATGCAGCATCTTAAAAATATTTTAACCATTAAATCAGATTGTCTAAAATCATAAGCATATGAAATTACTACTTCAAGTTTCTCTGCTTTATCTGAATTAAAAAAAACTTTAGATCAGAAGTTTGGGATTATTGGAGGCTTTTTACAGGGTTGCTTAAAAAATATTTATGGTGCATGAGTATTTATTGAACAGTGAACACAATATATCATGAAAATTAAATAATAAAAAAAAGTTCCAAAAATATTTAAACAAAACTTTTTTTGAATTTTTTTATGCAATGATTTCAACATTTTTTTAAAATTTACAGAATGTAATTAAAACTTTTCAACCTTTCTAAGAAAACATGGTTGCAATGATTATGTGGAAAAAGGTTAGGATCAATTATGTATGTTGATGTTAAATATTATTATAGCAAACATCTGTTATTGGTTATTGGATCATGTTGTATACAAAATTAATTCATCAAAAGTACTTTATGTTTAGTAAATAAATATTAAATTAATGTTATTTATTACAATCACATGCTTTACATTTTATTACATATATTATTATAGTTATAAAAACTAGTTTTTTTTTTTTAAAATTACTCGTAAAATGCTGCATATATTTATTTCGGAGGAATTATTTTTAATGATTAAATAACGTATAGTACATAATGGCTAATGATTTTTTATACAACAAATGATTATTTAGTTTCTAAAAAAATATGTGTTTAAAAACCGCAAAATAAGGTTTCAAACTCTTAATAAAGTGAAATTATTTTTTAAATTGTAATTGGTTTGGTAGTTACAATTATACAGTATTCATTCAAAAAGCACAAGAAATTTTCTTTTTCTTGTATTAAATTATTTTAAGAGGTGAATATTTTACTTCTATTTTGGGTAATTCCATGGGTAACTGACTGACATTTTCAAAGAAAAACAATAAGTATTTTCTAATTTACTTCCCAAAAATAAATTTTAAAAAGATTTTTCTACCGGTTTACTGCCTTTTTGTTAACAAAATCCAATGACACAATTAAATTTTCTAAATATGTTTTTTTTATTTTAAACAACATGGTAACTGACTGAAATAAAGGTTTCATTAATGTCAGTCAGTTACCATGTAAATTTAAATTTACATGTTACCATGCAAATTTATTTGTTCCATTAAATTTAGTAACAAGAAAGCAATAAACTGGGTTGAAAATCCTCTTTTTTTATTTATTTTGGGAAGTAAATTACAAAATACTCATTGTTTTTCTTTGAAAATGTCAGTCAGTTACCTGTGGAAATACCCTTTTATGAAAATTATAAAAATAATTTATTCAATTTACTAATTAATTAATTGCTCTTGATTTGAAAGATTTATTTTATTTGATTTATATAACTCACTGAAAGTTTTAATATATTTTATTATGTACTAAAAATATAAATTAGTGCAATTTGAAATTGAAATTTCAAGTTATTACCCAGGCAAGTCAGAAATAAGATGATGAAACACCAAAAAAGGTGCCTAGTATTAAAACACCAGCATAACACCAAAAAAAGTGGCAACTGAGTTGCCACTCCTAGTGGTGTTAAAGAACACCAGTGTTTCATTACACCAAAACTATTCTACCAGTGGTAGGATAGTTTTGGTGTAATGAAACACTGGTGTTCTTTAACACCACTAGGAGTGGCAACTCAGTTGCCACCCTTTTTGGTGTTTTGCCATCCAAAATTTTTTACAGTGAACCCTTCTATCATTCTTCACTGAGAAAGTTTCAAAACACCATGTATAACAAGCTGGTAAACCTAACCACACGTACAATTCAGACCCACTAACAAGCCTCTCATCAAAAAGGCCAACTTCACAAAACCGTTCGTCCAAAACGGCATAAATTAACCACCTGTGTGAATTCAACTCTCATCAACAAATTTCTATGAATCCTTCTACTATAATAACTCTGCCTTCCAAAAATGACCGATCGCTTCCTGTTGAAACTGAAGAGAGGTATTAAACCAGTTTCTGCAATGTTAATTGCCATCAGGAGTAAAAGTTTTGCCCTGTTACTTTTTTTATGGGTTTCTATTCTTCTGGCTCTGTTTTCGAGGGTTTGAGTTATGACATCCGGGGTGGGTAATAACAGTCTGAATGTCATGGACAGGGGCTTTCTAATAAGGGGGTAGACATTATGTGCCCAGTTGTTACTTTGTGTTATTGAGTGTGAAGGGTCTACGGCCAGGAGAATGGAATTTTTAAGTGCGGAAGAGAGGGTATTGTTTGGGTTTTTTAAAAGGAAGAAACCGTTTGTTGTTCTTTTGAACCACTTTTATTCACTGAGCTATACAGGGTGTTTCTAAATTCACCTTCACGGTTTTATTTGGAACAACACGTCTCCTAGGGTCATGGAACGAAGGTCTACCCCTAGTTATATAGAACATGGGGAATCAATTAAATGGCTTGTGGCAAAAAAAAATTAAAAATATTCATTTAAAAAACCTAAAGCAAAGAGAATGAAAACCTCAAAACTAATATTATTGCCAATATTATGAAAAACTCACTATAAAAAATTCATGAAAATATCGTAAATATTCAAAGATATATTAGTATATAAAAATAGCAAAACATTTCTAGCCCCAAAAAAGAAAACGCAGTAAAATGTTTTTTTGATTAAATTTTGCCTTTATCTAACTAAAAAACCACAAAACTTCATAATTACACTAAAAATCTTGCAAATTTACGAGCCTTTTCTATTTTGAAACCTGAAAAGTAATATTTTCACATGCTAACACCTCCTTCTCCATGACCCCCGAAGAAGCTGCTTTTAAATAAATCCTTGAAAGGTTCTTTTGAATCACCCTGTAGGGACCTGGAGTGTAAAGTCAAAATAAAATTGTATCATTACAGGGGGTGAATGTCCCTGTATTTTAGTTACATGTTAAAAGAATCTAACTCAACACGTATAACTTATTTATTTGATGGGGTAGAGTGCAAAAACTATAAAATGATACTATGTATTTATAGTATCTATTTTGTATTGTATTTATACTATATAGTAAGTATATAGTACTCTTTGTATTGTATGCAGTGTTATTCTTAGGATTTTTTTGGAGGAGTAAAAATACTCCTTGACTTTTTTAGGAGGCGTGAAATTCATTTATAAAGAGTGAAATACCCCTCGGAAATAGCATAAACCATATATAAAGAGACACTTTTTATAAAAACGCTTTTTTAATGGACAAACTGAAATAGAAAAAATGAGGATGCCATTTTTGTTCTTAACAATTATAGCATCTGTTAATATAAGAAGAAAATATTAAACATTATAAATAAAATAATTTTTTACATTAAACATTATAGATGAAATATTTACTTAATACGTATAACAAATTTGAGTAGAACGATTTTTTGATTTCGGTTGGGTGCCATGCATTTTTTAAGCAAAACGTTTGTTAAAAATTCAAAGCGTGGAAATACGCCTGCCTAGTTTTTAAAAGCGTATTTCCTATTTTCAATGCGTGAAATACGCTCTCAGAAGCGTTAAAAATATCACTGATTTGTATGTATTTATGTAATGTATTTATACAAAATTGCTCATGAGAGAGAGAGAGAGAGAGAGAGAGAGAGAGAGAAAGAGAGATAGTATTCCAATACAATATCATCAAAAACAGATTCATTTTAACTGTATGTTTTCGATTCCCTTAAAGCTTTTTTTTAAATGCTTCCTTTTTTATTAAATTCCTTTCTTTACACGCATGCGCATTAATTTATAACTAGGCTATCGCTCTCCCACATTGTTTAACTTATTGGCTAAAAAATTGCTCCAACATAGAGAAAATGTAGATGTAGATTTGTAGTCATTGTTTTTCATGAAATCCTCATAATATACACTTGCGGAAATAAAAATCCCAACACCAAGAAGGAAAGGAGATATCAAAGTCAAATTTATTTCTATGATTGCACATAGTATCAATGTGAGTTGCGTAAAAAATCAGCCTTCCTGGATATTAGGGGGCCGAGAAAAACAGGGAGGAGTGTTGTCTCCATAGGTGTCCATTACCGCGGTCACACGTCATGGTGTTGAGTGACAGGGGCTCTAAATGACTTTTGAGGGGTTGGGGGACCATGTTGCCTCCTCAGGTAGTCCAAATTCATATGGTGCACCAGCGGACGTTGCATACCGGGCTAGGTGATTTCTCCTCTTTCTCTGGACATGTTTTGTGAGCTTTGGTTCTTACGAACGGATAGGCCAAGGTAAAAATGCAACATAGGGGGTTAAGAAGAAAGCTTGGACATTGCATGAAACATGTGTTTGTGTATTTTTCTCTTGAAATTTGTCCCCAGGACAGGTCTGAAGGTAAGGACGGACAACCGGCTAAAAAACCTCAATGAAGCAGCTCTGGTTGGCCAAAGTACCGGTAGATCATACTGAGGACAATTGGCAGTAAGATGGATGTCGTTTGCAGTACTGCGGATTGTCCGTTTTGTCAGCATAGCTTCTTACGTCTTTGCCTATAAACAAGGGGCTGAAAATGGGCCTTTCTGTTTCCAATAGTGCACGAAATAAGGAAATGAAAATCCCAATTTCATGACATTGTGTTTATGAGAGAATCCTGCTTCGGTTTGGAGCACCACGACGGTTGGGTATGAGTTTAAAGAGACAATGGAGAAAGCGCACTCAGCTGATGATTTTCTAATCGTTCCACGAAGTGGTGATGCTGGGTAACGGAGTGGGGATGCATTGGATTCCATTTCTGCAACTCCTGGGTATGATTCACCAGTACTTTTTCCAACCAGAGCTGCGTCATTGAGGTTTTGGAGCCGGTAGACCGTCCTTACCTTCAGACCTGTCCTGGGGAAAAATTTCAAGAGAAACATGCACAACCATATGTTTTATGCAATGTCCAAGCTTTCTTCTTAACCCCCTAGGTTGCATTTTTACCCCGTCTTTCCCGTTCTCTAGAACCAACACCCACAAAACAAGTCCTGTCAATGAGGAGAAATCACCTAGCCCGGTATGCAACGTCCGCTGGTGAACCATATGAATATGGACTACCTGAGGAGGCAAAATGGTCCTCCAATACCTCAAAAGTCATTTAGAGCCCCTGTCACTCAATGCCATGACGTGTGACAGCGGTAATGGACATCTATGGAGACAACACTCCTCCCTAGTTTTCTCGGCCTCCTAACATCCAGGAAGGCTGATTTTTTAATCAATTCACATTGATACTATGTACAATCATAGACATAAATTTCACTTTGATATCTCCTTTCCTTCTTGGTGTTGGGATTTTTATTTCCGCTAGTGTATTAAGAAGTATAAAATGCATATATTAACAAAATAATGTTAGCACCGACAAAAGACAAAAATCACCTTTCTAAAAGTTTTCTAAATGAAGTTAACATCTTAATTGACATTTGAAGTAGAAGTAAAAGATTTTAAAAAGGGTTTTCATTTTTTTATATTTTTTTTAAAATTTAGCCTTTTAAAAAGTAAAATTTTGACTTTGAGATCTAATAAACTTGCTAAAACCTATTTTAGGTAATTTTCTCCTTACATACCCTTTCTGTTATCTTTAAAATGACACCAAAGTTTTGTAATTGTGTGGAAGATTATATAGCATTTTTTAGACACCCAGGCATATCTAATATGGTCGCTTTTAAGAAAAATTCACAAAACTTCAAACCCCCTACCTCCACCAAAATTTTTTAAAACCAAATTACCGCATATATTTCCACGTCTAAGCCGAAGGTGAGCAAAAATTTGAATTTGATTGTGTGGCAAAAATTTAAAAAAAATCACCTAAGTTGAATGACCCTTCTCCAATTAGACTTATGAATCTTAATGATATAACCATCTGACTAACACCAGAACATCCCTTCTCCCACGGCACTATTATCCACCTTCCGATCACAGCGTTATCGGCGTCGAACCAGATGACAAATCCAAGGCCCTATGTCCCCGAACATGTTTACATCTGTCTCTGGGAAGGGTTTTAATTGGAATATGTAAATGTGACGCCCGACGATATGTCATCACCATCTCCGATAACACGTGTTTTGGTGTTAACAGACGGGTGACTCAATTGCGTCGACTGATATCGCCGTTTGCAACACGTTTCTTGTGAACTGTTACCTAATAGCGTCTGGCTGCTGTTTGTATATCATGTAGATCGCACGCTTGTTTGAGTTTTTTTTTATTGATGAGTTGGTTTTTTAGTCACATGACTCTGTTTGGAGATGGAAATGGAGACATATTTTACCAATGTTAAACATACTATCTAAATTAAATATTGTCTAAAATTATTGATAGAGAGTACAAATGGGTGTCGTTATCTGTGAGAAAGCGCCCTTCTAATTTATAAGAAATCTACTTGTAACTTTAAATCTGGTGGTTAAATTCGCCGAGTACTTATCTCTCCAATATTAGCTGTAGAATGTAGAGTAACATGAAATTGAAAGGCTTGGTGGATGAAGGGGCTATGTTACAAGACCTGTCCCAAAAGTAATAAGACTGAATCCCATTCAAAATTAGGGAATTCAGTCTCATTACTTTTGGGACAGGCCTTCTAACATAGCCCTTTCATCCACCAAGCCCTTCAATTCTGTTTCCTCTGTTGTTGAGATGGCAGATGACGACAAACTAGAATTCAAACACAAAAAAACACTCCATAAATTTGGCGAAGTTTCACTGAATTAGTTATTTTAATAAATTACAGCAAAAACACGGACTGAAATAAGAAAATGAATAATGTTAGTTTTTAAATCGAAATGTACTTTCCGATCGGTATCACCCTGAGGCTTGTGTTTGAAACAAATATAATAGCTCATTTATGTTTATGTTACGGGCAAAGTGATTAATTGGGCATTATTAACAATGCACTGAGTGAAAGCGGGCTAAGTGATAAATTTCATTCATAAATTTCGCAAAATTTATCACATTGCCCGGGCATTATTAATAATGCCCAATGAATCACTTTTCCCGTAACATATATAAACTTTTCATATTCTCAATCTTTCTTTTGGATGAATAATTGTGTTAAGTATAATTGTAGTTGTTCTCTTAACTGCTCCGATTTCCTATGTAGAAAATGTTTCCTCGGTTAGGATCGTCACTCATGACGGACATTGAAAGTGAAACAATGTAAATGAACCTTATGGCCAATGAAGTATTCTCACGTTTTGAGGTTCCATTTTATTAAAATAGTAGATAAAAACCATGAAGAATGACTTTTACATGAAGTATTTTCATAGCCTAGTTTCTGAGATATAAATTTTTGAAATTTCGTTTTTTTGTTTGGGCGCGAAAACACTTTCGAATCACAAATCATGCGCTTTGAGGTCACATCCAATAGAAGCCCGTTTTCTGATCACGTGAAAACAGTAAAGACAATGGTTTTCATGCTCTGTGATGTCACATCCAATAGAAGCAAGTTTTCTGATAGTGTTTAAAATTATTTAAAACACATTTTTGAACTTAAAAATCAGAAATTTGGGAGTTTTAAACCATAATGTATCAAAAAAAGTATAAAATCAAGCAAACCCCTCACTCATGCAAATACGTCATTGAAACATATTACTTTTTGTGTTTATTTTGGAGGAATCATCCATCAAAATGTTAATCGTTGTTTCACTCTTTAATCCTTCACCTTTCTATAAAACTTAGCGATTCACAGAAGTGAATCATCTCTTAAGAAGAACAGTGAAAGTGAAACAGTGTAAGTGAGCTTAAGGTTCATTTTTACTCTTCATCATCACTTTAGGTGTTTATTTAGGAGGAATCGTCTAAATGGAAGCGTTTCACTCTTTACTCCTTCACTTTTCAATGTAAACTAGTGATTCACAAGAGGGAATCACTCAGGATGAACAGTGAAAGTGAAACAGTGTAAATGAGCCTTAACCTCTCGAGGAGCTAAAACGGTGTTTCATCCATGTACTGTAAGCTGAAAAGGACACTTTCTGTATGTTTCTGTTCAACTATTTCAATCCGTATGGCCGCCCTCAGTGGCGAATCCAGTAGGGGGGGCTGTGGGGCTGCAGCCCCCCCCCAGGAATAAGACATTCAAGTTTTGGTAATAGCAATAAAGCAAAAAAGTTAGAAGTGTTACAAAAAAGTGTTACCCAAAGGGTCTCAAAATGAATCGGAACCCTACTTTTAAGGGTAAAAATTCCAAAATTTTTCAAGGGGAAGACCCCCAAACCCCCTCAAAATTTTGGAATCTATAATAAGTACGGTTTTTCCTTGAAACTTTAAGGATTTACAAGGAATGATCCTCTTTGATGTAACCTAAAGAGTCTCAACATGAGTTAAAATGCCACTTTTAGGGCAAAATTCAAAAAATTTTCTGGAATAGGAATCCAGAATTTTTTCCTTGAAAATTCTGCCGCTTACAATGAGTTGTGCTCTTTGGGTGGAATCTGAAAGGCTTCAAAATGAGCTAAATCACTATTTTGAGGGGAAATTTTCAAAAATTTTCTGGGGGAGGACCCCCAGACCCCCCTTTTACTTGGAGTTGACATTTTTACACATTTTCAAACTTAGTGCACCTATATTAAAACCTTAAGAAGTTATCTCACCTATTATCTCACTATTGTACTATTATCTCACTATTGATTTTATGAGTAATCTATAAATTTTCAGTGTCTGTGTTTGTATTGTTTTTTTTATTGTTTTTTATAGATTTGGTGTTTGTGTTTTGTATCTCTGTGTGTTTCCTTTCCTTCCATGTAAATGGACTCAGTCTGTATGGTGGAAATAAATAAATAAATAAATAAATAAATAAAACTAAGTATTCCTAAGATTAGACCCCAGAAAAGATGTTGAGTAACCCCCTAAACAAAAATCTGGTTACGGCACTGGCAACCCCCCCTCCCCCTTTCAGTTGCTAACATTAATATTTGAACAGCCCATAATAGCAATAAGGTTATTTGTGAAACTCAGCCCCCCCAGACCAAAATCCTGGATTCGCCACTGGCCGCCCTAAATATTCCTTAGAATCCAATGGTAATATCTGACGTCTATTGAAAGAATTAAACTCCGTGTACCGCTGCCTTGTCGCGCCCCCTCGCGGATTATTTAAAATATCTCAAAACCCTACACTTCCCCATTCTATAACACATTGTGTCCGGAACCCATACAAACAGACCCACAACTGCCATCAATAATTACGTCCAAGGCTAACAATTACCATCTCAAAAGCACAGTCAATAAGAGAGTCACTACGCCAATAAAAAAATCGCAGTTGCCGACATCCTTGAAACGAACCCAGTTTTGAACCGGTGCAAGTACAAACCCGCAAGCACCGGAAACCATTTCTACCCCTTCATTTAAGTAGTACTAGTCTTCGTTCAAAAAGATGATTCTCTCACCCGGCCAAAGACAATTGATCCTTGTTGAAAAGATGACAAGGTGGCGGACAATGAATGACGTTTTCGTTTCACTAATAAGCGGTGTGCGGGATTCACTACTACTACTATTGCGATTGTGAAAGCGGTCGAGGGTTTGTAGCTTTTGGTGATTACTACTGTGTGATTTAATTAGGTAATTACGGTGTGAAAATTGTGTTCCGAAATATGGATGTTGTAATCATTCGTGATTTTTAGTTTTGGAGGACGTTAGTCGGATTTTATGAGTCTGTACTTGAGGAAAATGATGATGATGTTTTAGCTATTAATGTTATTATTTTCGGGTCCCTTATACAATCCCACTGAAATATCCCACGTAATTTACTCATCAAAAATCAAAAAGACTTCTTTATTAAAAGTCGTAATTGGGTACCCGCGAGATCGCTCTATGGACTTTATCAGAAACTCTAATTTTCAACCAAAAGAGCTGAAAATCCGTGTAGCTGCCTAAAATATTTTCACCAACCTCCTCCAAAAGGTTAAATAAATTAGCTGCATTATTTTCAGTTTCATGACGTCGTTTTTATTGAAGCTTTTCTCAAACGGAAGGTACTACAGGCGCAAGTTACGACCAAAAAATAATCAGTCTTATAATTATTTTTTTATATTATAGATACATACTGTAAAACTGATATGTAACCCATTTGTTCTTGGAAAATTTCCGTTCATGAAAACAAAAAAAATGTGATTAAAGCTTTACCGTTGGAAATAGTGCAATATTCTCTCATTACCATAAACCTGTCAACTTAAAAATAAGTTTTTATACACTTAAATGATTTCACAATGTATTTAAACGTTCCCTGATAAATTTTTTGCATTAATAAGTGTTTAGAACGGACAACGGAGCGTGGGGACAGACAGATTTCACGCCCGTTCTCATGTAACAGAAAAAAGGTAGCGCGATACTTGAGTATAGTAACCAAAGTTCTCTTTCCTTTTTACACGACTGTTACCCCAAATTATCCAACCCCCCATACATCACTTTCAGTCATCAATATACTTTTTTTAATGACCCGTGATTACCTTCAAACAACCCTCTTCCAGGGGTTGTTTTTTTATCATACGAAATTGTGATCATCATCTACTGAAAATGTTTGTAAGCTTTTAATAAAATTTTAAAGCTCCAAGCCTTTTATCAGGTGGTCTGTGTACAAAATTCTCATCACCATATGCATTAAAGTTGAAATTTATCAACAAAAGATAGCGCCTTCTTTTGCCACCAGTCAAAGTGTATGTTATTTTTTAATTTATTATTATATAATTCTTTAAATTTGTTCGTTAATTTCCGCTGGAACATTTTTAAACACCACCAGTCCTTATGGGATTGTGAGGTGGGTTAGCAAGTTTGGTATTAGTAATATCTCTTTAAGAATTCACTGGTGAACCATTTCTTAATCGCTGTGATCTACCTTTCCTTTATATGTGACAGCCAGACATCGCCAACCCCCAAAGTTTTAAACACCCAGAGCCGCAACCACACTTTTGTTTCGAAGAGATGGTGTTGAACGTGCCCCCCCCAGAGGACTAAAAAATACACTACATAAAAAGGCATATTTGGAGGTAATTGGCACTTTTTTCGTGCCTAAAATCAAAAATTTTATGGGGGTGATCCCCAGACCCCCTATTCTATAGTGTTCTCAACTGATAGTCATATTAAAACCGCAGGTGATCTTTTAGAGCTCCGAAAGTGGGCTGCATAAGTCTATTGAAAAGATGTTGAGGGACATGGACCAACACATTTTCATCACTAACTTCGGCTACTTTTAAGAAGCCCATTATCAGTTTTATTCGTATAGAATGAGAACAAAAAAAGCGAAAAGAAACATGATCTATAGGCATAATAATGTGTAGGAATAAACATTTTTATTTGGAAGAATATTAGGGAGGTTGCTAAGTCCCGAGTTTAACAAATTTGGTGCCTAATTTTACTAATATCGGTTTTACTATACTATACTTAAAATTACTTTTAATTTTGACTAATCGCTCTACCCGATACCCTAAGTTCTATAATTTTTTTATTGGAGGGGGGCGTTGAAAAGTTTTACTCACAATAAGGGGGCGTTTGCTTTAAAAAGGTTGAGAACCACTGGTTTAGAGTTTCTTCTGTCTTAAATTATCATTTAAAATTTAATGCTCACAGTTAAACTAACTCTGAAAATAAAGGCCGCCGCGAACTAAAAGACACCTATTCAAGATACGTTTGCTGAAAAGTTTATAAGCACTTGAAAGGCTATTTATTTTTAATCATAAGTTGTTTCATGTTAGGAATATTCTAAATTAGTCATAGTTTTTTATCATACCTTAATGCAATTCTTTTAAGTTTTTAAGGTACGTTTTCTCTTACACGTAGCACAACACTTTCTCTAGCTCTTGCACCATAGGTCGGTCAGTATATGGCCAATTAACTCATTATTTTAAACGGAAAAAAATTCTAAAAAAAAATGGTTTTAAATTCAAAAATTGACACGTACGTTGAAAAAGAAATATCAAATCCCTAAGTCCGTAATTTGGACATCAGTATTTATATTGTTTTATCTCTTAAGAATTCTACAACTTACAAGGAGAAGTCCTTTCCGGGTGCAACCTGAAGAGTCTCAAAATGAGTTAAGACAGCACTTTTTAAAGTCAAATTTCAAAAATTTTCTCGGGAGAGAACCCCCATTCCCCCTCAAAAACTTTGACGTCTGTTAACATTGTTTTTCTTTGAAAATTCTGCCACTTTCTAGAAGCGGTCCCCTTTGGATTTTTTTCAAAGAATTTCAAATTAATATAAAAAAGATTTATAAATTTCCAGGGGAAGACCCCCAAATCCTCCTAGCAATTTAGATGTCTATTTATAATTTAGTTATTTCAAAATGTTGTAGATTAAAAGGAGATGTTCTCTTTCAATGTAACCCAAAGGTTCTCAAAATAGTGAGCTGAAACACTACTTTTAGAGACAAATTTTCAAAATTTTTCTGGGGTTATCCCCAGAACTGTAATATAATATCTAAGCAGCAGCCCAACTGCTGCTCAACTAAACTCCACTCGGATACTGTTAACCGTAACTGTATTTTGATTTTATTACATACATAAATAAAGTATAACATGGTGGCAGTTGCTCCTCGTTCGCTATATAGTTCTACATTCATCTGCAAAAAGAAATAAAAAATGGAACTGAAAACGCCATCGCCGATGAGTTTAAAAGGAAACATCGCCGATAACTGGAAAAAGTTCAAGCAACGATTTCTGCTGTAAGAAGCTTCAGAAAAAATGAAGAAGGCTGAGAAAACGAAAGTAGCTCTCTTGCTTGGATTAATAGGTGAGGACTGAATAGATGTGTAACCTTTTAAACGCCGCAATTCAAATTTCGAATTAAGGGTTCTGATTTTTGGCTTAAATGGCTTGTTTTATCATTACTAAAACCATTCTAGTCATTTTTTGTCGAAAAAAAAATCCTAAGTTTGATTTTGAGGATGTTCCCATTTGGGAACATCGGCGTTTGG
This sequence comes from Tetragnatha versicolor, assembly GCA_024610705.1. Taxonomy (NCBI): domain Eukaryota; kingdom Metazoa; phylum Arthropoda; class Arachnida; order Araneae; family Tetragnathidae; genus Tetragnatha; species Tetragnatha versicolor. The sequence continues at coordinate 6,339,133 of JANDEH010000014.1, read as the reverse complement.
GGTGAAGTTTTTAGGGGGATTTCCAAAAGGCACATATTTTACAATTAATTCAAATAAAATGCTTGAAATAGGTTTCTACTCAATAATTATGAACATTTTTATGATTGTGGACGGTTTTTATATTTTTACTATCCATACTTTGACGATTAAGTAACATTTTTATAGATTTTCATAAGAAAAAATTGGCATGTTTATTACGTACGCGAAGCTTTTCCGTAAATTTTTCTTGCACTATGGGTAATATTTTGGTGTAAAAACACATAAGAGTGTTCCCATGCTCTTCAAAGCTAAACAGTTACGTTTCTGTGAGAAAAATTAGTTTTAATTACGGTTCTATAGGGATAACTAGCATAAAAATCACTAATTGCATTCAAATCTAATTAGCTTTCAAAAGTGATAATCATAATTATCTCCATTGATTCATTAAAGCTGTGTTTCTCATGGAAGATTCCGAACTGAATCACATATATCTTACATCCAACTTACGTTAGAAGAGTGTTTTTAGATGTACGCACTTTTCCTTATTTTCAAAATACTTCGATTTTATTCCTAAAATTTTTATGTAAAAAAGTACTCGAACAAAAATATATAAGCAAATCCTCAGAAGCACTCCAAATATGTTTTTTGCGTAACCCTTAATTATAATTACCGAAAATTAATCGATTGGGGAGTTAGAAAAATATACAAGTGTAATGATCTGCTATAAAGATTTGGAATTTATTCCTCCATAAATCAGGTGAAAAAATTAAAATTACATATTTTTGAATTTAAAACACCATTCTTAACCTGTTTAGATCCTTTGAGACAAAAAAGGTTAAAAAAAAATCCCCTCAAATACTATACCCCAAACGCCGATGTTCCCATTTGGGAACATATACGTTGTATTGGTAATTACTCTCCAAAATTAGAATGTAAAGCAATTCTGTCAAGCCAAATGGGAAGATGTGTACTTAAGCTACCAAAACACAGCAAAATTATTTAAAACTAAATTTATTTAAAATTTTCACAAGTTGAAACTTGTGCAGGTTTTGGAAGAGCCAAAAATCTCTAATTTTGATGTAAATTCTACAAAAAGGATTAAATTGCACGTGAAAAACTTTTGCATGTAAAATAACTTCATATCTTTGAGTAGCATTCTACCAAGTATCAAATTCCTGCATGAAAAATTAAGTGGTGAAAAAATTCCTGAACATGATGTTCCCATTTGGGAACATCGGCAGGTAAAAGGTTAACACCTTCAAATTATCTCAGGAACAGGCTGATAAGTTTGAGATTGTGATTTCTAAATTTGATCAATATTTCAAACCGTCCAAAAATATTGTGATTTCTAGATATAAGTTCTTTAATTGTGTACAACAAGAAAACGAAACTATAGATTCTTTTGTTACTAACCTAAAAAACTTAGCTAAAGAATGTGCTTTTGAAAATCAAGAGGATAGCCTTGTTAGAGATTTATTAATAATTGGGATTAGAGATTCTTCTGTTAAAGAAAAACTTTTGATTGAATCAGAACTAGATTTAGAAAAAGCTGTTACTTATTGTAGGGCTAAAGAATCTAGTCAACAACAAGTGCAATTAATGCAAAAAGATAGTGTTAAGTCAGAAATTAACTATGTAAAATTTAATGGAAAACCCAGAAAACCTAAGTCAAATAAGGACAAATTTAAAAAGGGAAATAAATCTTATCCTAAACAAGAGTTCTTTGGGAAATCATGTTCTAAGTGTCTAAATAAGCATGATTATGGCCAATGTCCAGCTTGGGGTAAAAAATGTCTGAAATGTCATAAGTTTAATCACTTTTCCAAAGCGTGTAAAAGTAAAAGTATAGAGGAAATTTCAGATAATGATAATGATTCATTCCAATTAGAATCCATAGTGTGTCCCATAGAGTCAATAAAAACAGAATGGAGAGAAATATTGTTAGTAGAAAACATGGAAATTTCTTTTAAAATTGACACAGGAGCAGAAGTAAATATAATTCCTGTAAGGAAATTTAACGAGTTGAGAACTAAAATTAATATAGACAAAACTAACAAAACCTTAAAATCATACACAGGGCATAGCCTCAAGGTACTTGGAACATGTACACTTATATGCAAACTGGGTAGTAAAATCGAAAGACTTGAATTTTATGTAATAAATCAAGATTCAAATGCTTTACTGGGTTTGGAAGCTTGTGAGAAGTTAGGATTAATTAATAGAAATCCTTTGAAACAAGTAAATGTTATTAATTCTAGTGACATTATTAGAGAATACAGTGATGTTTTTGAAGGTAAATTGGGAAAATTACCATACATGTATGATATTAAACTTAATGACAATGCAGAACCAAACATAGCCCCTGCTAGAATAATTCCAATATCTATTAAAGATAAAGTAAAATTAGAATTGGATAAAATGGTTCAAGAAGGTATTTTGGAAGAGGTTACTGAACCTACTGATTGGGTTCATCCAATTGTTGTAGTCCAAAAACCTAATAATAGTGTTAGAATTTGTATGGACCCAAGACCTTTAAACAAATACATTAAAAGAGAACATTACCCTATTCCAACACAACAGTGTATCTTTTCTCAAATAGAAGGTGCAAAATACTTTACTGTTTTGGATGCATCTTCTGCTTTTTTGCAAATACCGCTAGCAGAAGAGAGTTCAAATTTATGTACCATAGCTACACCATTTGGTAGATATAAATTTTGTAGGTTACCCCATGGTCTTGCAAGTTCCCCAGAAGTGTATCAGAAAACCATAGATAATGTTTTCGCAGGTCTAAAAGGTATATTAGTGTATATTGATGATGTGTTAATATATGGGAAAACAGAAGAGGAACACGATGAAAGGTTAAAATCTGTCCTTGATAGAGCTAGGAAATGTGGTTTAAAACTATCTAAAGATAAAAGTCAAATAAAGGTAAATTCAGTTAAATATTTAGGTTATAACTTAACTAGTGAAGGTATGTCAGTAAACTTGGATAAAATTAAGGCAATTTCTGAGTACAAAACTCCAGAAAATAAAGCTGACTTACAAAGGTTTATTGGGATGATAACCTATTTGGGTAAATTTATAAATAATTTATCTAGTAAAACTGGAATTCTAAGATTACTATTAAGTAAGAAAAATGAATTTGTGTGGACTAATAATGAGCAAAAGGCTTTTGATGATCTTAAAAAGTGTATCATAAATTCACCAGTCCTATCATATTTTGATCCAAGTAAGAGATCTACTATATCAGTTGATGCAAGTCAGTTTGGACTAGGTGCTATATTAATACAAGATGAACATCCCATAGCGTATGCTTCAGTTTCTTTGACTGAAACTCAACAAAAGTATAGTCAGATATAAAAAGAATTGCTCGCTATTCTGAATGGATGCAGAAAATTCCATTACTACATATATGGGACTAAGTTCACAGTGGAAACCGATCACAAACCATTACTTGGTTTGCTCCAGAAACCTATTGAAAAACTTTCTCCTAGACTACAGAGAATGGCTTTGGAACTTTTCAAATATGACTTCCACATCGTTCATGTGCCTGGAAAGAAGCTCTATGTAGCTGATGCTCTTTCTCGATCGCCAGGATCAGATGTCATCAATACTACCTTTTTGGAATCTGGTGCTGCAACCGTACATACCGTCTTAACATCCAGTGATGAGAAAACTGAAGAGATGAAGATAGCAACAGAAGCAGACTCTGAACTCAAACAATTGAAGAAATATGTGAAAGATGGTTGGCCATCTAGCATCAAGATAGTTTCAGCTGAATTACACTTATATTGGAACGTCAAGTCAGAACTCCACTACTACAATGGTCTGATGTTTTTGGGTAGAAGACTAGTAATACCGAAGAAAATGAGAAGTGAAGTCCTGTCTAAACTACATGTGGCTCACCAAGGTATTACATCCTGCCAAAGAAAAGCTAAAAACTCTATCTACTGGCCCAACATGATGCAAGATATAAAAGATTTCGTAAACAGTTGCACGATTTGCCAAATGCACCAAAGGTCCAATACTAAAGAACCTTTGATTCCCTATGATGTGCCGGTCTATCCATGGCAAGAAGTTGGAATTGACTTTATGTACCTAGAAAATGATGACTTTTTGGTTTTGACTGACTACTATTCGAAATTCATAGAAGTTAAGAAACTCTCTAAGAAGACTGCTGAACCAGTCGTGAGTGCCTTAAAACAGATATTCAGAACACATGGGATACCAAGAAAAGTTCATTCTGATAATGGACCTCCCTTTGACAGTCACTTTTACCAATCGTTTGCCAAGAACTATCAATTCGAAATTGTAACATCTTCGCCTAAGTATCCTAAGTCGAATGGCATGATAGAAAGAGCCATAGGAACAATTAAGAATATCATGTTCAAAGTGAAGAAGGAAGGAGGAGATCCTAATTTAGCTATTTTGGAATATAACAACACTCCTAAATACAACCTTCCATCGCCTGCACAAATGCTAATGGGAAGAGCACTAAGAACTCTCTGTCCAACTAAATTAGCAAATTTAAAACCAAGATTTCCAACTAAGAAAGTAAAGTTCCAACTAGAGGACAATCAAAAGAAACAGAAAGAATACCACGACAAAAATGCTGTTCAATTGGATAAGCTACAACCTCAACAACGAGTTTATGTTCAAATGGGACATCGTGAATGGATCCCTGGGACTGTAATTAAAGAAGAAACAACGCCTAGATCCTACATAGTAAAAACAACTACTGGATCAGAAGTCAGGAGGAATAGAGTTCATCTTCGTCCTGATAAAAGTGCTTCTAATGATGATATCTCGAATGCAGATCAAAACGTCTCTCAATCAGATGTGACAACATCTCCATCTTCACCATCCATAAGAGACAAAACTGTAAATGATTCTCCTATGAACCAAAGACCAAAAAGAGATATCAAACGTCCGGTGAAATTTAATGACTTTATTTCTTAAGCATCTAATTCTTAATTTTGGATATTATGTCATTTAAATTCTGTTATTAAGTTCATATAAGTAATTATCATAATTCTGATGTTTAAAATTTAAATTTGGTATCTGTTAGAAAATAATTATTATTTTTAATGTTTATGAAAAAAGGGCATGTAATATAATATCTAAGCAGCAGCCCAACTGCTGCTCAACTAAACTCCACTCGGATACTGTTAACCGTAACTGTATTTTGATTTTATTATATATGTTACAGTTAAAGTCCAGAAATCAGTTAATTTACAGATAACCTAGGTAATTTGCAGATTAACGAGGGTGATCCGTTAAAGAGCGAAATTTTTTTCAATTTCTAAGATAACCTAGGTAATCTTGAAATTACCTAGGTATTCTGCACCCTACCGACTAGACACTCGTTAATCTGCATACTACCTGTAATCAGTTATTTTACATATTAACGAGGGTGATCCGTTAAAGTACAAAATTTTATTTTATTTTATAAAAAGTTTAAGGTGGTTGGGGGGGCTGCCGCCCCCCCAAACCCCCCTGCCCTAACTATAACCAAACTCGTTTTGGGGGTAAACAGTAACAATGACGAATCAAAAAAGGGGGATCGGTACTTTTTTCATATTACACAAAACACGCAAATCCCACAAAAATAGTAATGAAATAGCAATTTTAAAACTTGAATATAAAAGCAATAATAATAGAATTTTAAAGTACCAACTGAGATTTGTATCAATTGTGGTTTTTCGATCTCGATTTGACAGCGTATTTCAATGAGCACTTAAACTAGCAAATCTTAATGAAAGCGCGGTGTAATCGGCTGGCAGCCTACCCTGAACTATTGCTAAGATTCGCGATCGATTAGTACATTGTTAAACCCTTGCCCAGGTTCCAGCGATTATTGAATTAACGTTTGTTGAAAAGATATTTCAACAGCTGGGACATTTGCTTTCGTTAAAAGAAATCTCTGTCACTCTGAAGTCGGAGCTTCAACACAATTGTTTTAAAATACCCGTTTTAGTAGTAATTTACTGTACTTAATCATGTAAATTTACAGTACTTACTTGCTTGTATTATTTTGTTTTAACATTCAACATGACAACTACCAGTGCTACGCACTAAATTTGAAATCAAAACACAAAATATGACAACAAACTACGTATTGAAACCCGACTGCGCAGGGGTAAGCGCATGGCTCAGTGAGCACCTCAACATTTTAACAGAAAGTATTGAGCGAAACAAACTATTTTGAACTTTAACTATCAAGAGGCCGTTATAGTGTAGATTCCCTAGGTAAAATGCGAAAAACTCTAATATCCGCACATTAACGACCGAAATCAGTTAATCTAAAGTTTACCTAGGTATTCTTTAGAATAACTGATTTTCAACTTTAGCGGTAACATATACATAAATAAAATATGATAAGAACCAGTGTTACTTTTAAGTGATTAAAAAAAATCCAGGATCCGCCCCTGGTGTTGACTCAACGATATTCCTAAGATACCACATAACGAGTATATTTAGTTAACGTTGAGTTTAAGATTACTTAAAAGTAGTACTTTATGTTCCACATTAAGTTAAAATTCTAATATTTCTCTCATTGGTTGTAACCAAAAATTTCTCCTAAATGAAATTAAAACACTATTCCTTTAGGTAAATTTATTATTATTTTTTAGGGAAGAGAAATTTTTGGTTACACCCAAAGAGAAAAGCTATTTAAACCACAGAATTTTCGAGGAAAAATGTAAATTGCAATCAAAATTTCGAGGGGGGTGGTCTTCCCCAGAAAAAATTTTAAAATTTGCCCCTTTAAACTAGTGTTTATCTCATTTTAAAACTCGTTGGGGGAAAGATAATTAGTAACTTCAGTATATATTTATACCGTTATTAAATAATCTCACAAATTTAGTGGTGAGCAGCATCATCGGAAAGGTTAAGATTCCCATGAAGGAATCCAAATGATAAGTTCACTCTTCTTATCCAGACATCCCCAATCATTTTAATATTCGTAATAACAACCCTTATCTTAGAGGTCCTCCTAATACAATCTCACTCAAAAATCCCTCATAATTACTCATCCCAAACCAAAAAGACGCCCTAATCTTATACCAGTCCCCAAATTTCAAAAACTCGGTGAAAGCGTCACGCAACTGCCGGATCTCAAATACCACCCGGTTCTTCCATTACCGTACCATTATTTTTATTACCGTATCATTCCTCACAACTCGAAATTAAAAAATAGTATTTCTAGAAAATCGTCTCTCTTACGCCATTTATCTTAAGAAAAGATTCATGGCTTCGCATCGTCAAAAAATTGAGGGTCTGTGATCTCTCCTCGTCGGAGTGGACCAAGTGGTTAATGCGGAGACAGTGTTCCTGATAACGCTGTTGGCAGGTAAGGATGTTTTATTAAACGATGGTTAAAACTATACTATACTAGACAGCAACTTAAATTGAACCAACTACGTCACTAGCAAAGTAGTTCCCATCGCGGTGTCTGAATTTCGAGTGAAACAAAGAATGTCAATTTAAAATGATGATGAATTCGTTAAACCCATGTATAAATAGTGTCTTTTTATCACAATTCACGTATCGAAATTCCTTCTATCAACCAACCCAATAGGCTTTGTGTTGACTCACTTTCTCCTTCCGCGTAGTGGACGTACTGGATTCATGAAACGTTGCTGTGAAGTATAGACAGCAACTTGAGTTGAACCTACTACGTCACTAACAAACAAAGTAGTTCTCATCGTGGTGTCTGACTTTCGAGTGAAACAATGGACGTCAATTTTAAAATACGATTATTTCGTTAAACCCTTGTATATACAGTGCCTTTATGTCACGATTTGCGTACCCAAACTATTCCTAGCAACCCAACAGGCTTTGTGATGACTCACTTTCTCCTTCCGCGTAGTGACGTACTGGATTCAGGAAACGTTGCTGTGGAGTATAGTCATAGGTACGTCATATCCTCTGAGTACCAGAACAGAGTCCGTACAGGCGAATGAAAAACACATGAGGTAAGCCTTGTGATAGGGGTCCTGAGGTCGTATCAAACTCACACCTCCCTTGTCACGTCACGATAGGCGGATAATAGAATCTCAATCGTCGAATCGCTATAAAACCCCTTTGAGAGTGAAAGATTGAATAAACACGACACAGCTGAGATATCCAAATAGTACTGCCTTGCATAAGAGATATTTCCAGTGCTGCCCTCTATCATAAGGCGGAATTTGAAATAGCGTTTTGGACCCTCTGTGTCATTTCATATAACAGGACCGTAACCAGAATGTCGTGTCTGAGGGGTTGACTAAATGTTATTTCCAAGGCACTCCCTTACGATTACTTTTACGTACAATTTCGTGTGGTTAAGGTGGGGGAGATAGGTGTAAAAAAAGAGAAAAATCCGAGATTTTTATACGGATTAAGTGATTTCATTTCATTAAACTCCAAAAAAAATTTGGAAAATTTGCATTTTTATTATTATTTTATTGAATACATCACTGTTATTCTCTAAGTATTTAGTAACATAAAACATAGACAATATCAAAAAAAATTAATTTATTGAAAGTTACAAAACACAACATTTTGCTCAATATTACTAACACTGAGACGACTATTATTTTCAAACAAATCATAATCCACTTTTATATACGTAATATAAGTTAGTCTTAAATAATAAATATCAACAATTTCAATTCATTTATTGAAAATACATTTAAAAACGCTACGTAGCACCATCCACTTAAATCAATCAAACACTAAACTAACCATACTTCAAGCTAAGAATTTCCATCCTGCACAAAACGTCTTCTAAACCCCCCTCCAACTACTTAATTTATTATGTTTTATAAATAGTTTCCAAGAAACAATTTATCATATATCCTGTGCTCATACCATCTCATGAAATACATAAAGAGACGATATTTTAAAACAGCCTCCTTCGGATAAAAATGTTCTAGAGTAATCCCAAATCATTTAAAAACAATACTATTCTAAAAGCAATTTAAATCTTAAAAAAACGAAAGATAACAGTGAATGGCCAAAGATTTCTCCATGCGACCCAAATAAAAAAAATACCGTTTCTGTCTCCTTTAAACAAAAATGTTTCATCTGATCGGACTCATCATCAATCTTTAAGATAATCATATTTTTTTTTTGTAAAATATAAGTAAAGAAAAGCTTTCGCGTTGAATCCATCTTTCCGAAAATTAACGAATGGGATTTTTCTTGCGTTGAAAAAAAAAGAACGTGAATGTTTTCTTCTATCTGTTGTGTATTGGGTTGAAAGATCGATTTTATATTATATCGATAATATAATTTATGTGTATCAAGTAACTTGAGGTTTTGAATCAGAGGTCTCCGAAGTACAGACCGCGGACGTGGTGGCCCGTATTTTTCAAGGGTCAGCTTTAATTTATTTTTAAGATGATAATAGATATATTAGTATAAGTTCTTATAAAATTTGCAATAATTTTCTATACTTAGAGTATCATAACTATAATTAAGGTTGTATGAAAATCTTTTTAATGGGTGTGCCCACGGGTTAGGGATTATTAAAAATTGCCCAAGGACTGACATGTATGGAGACTCTTGCTTTACCATCATATTTTTAAATATGAAATTATAGTTGCAAAGCCTGCAGTATGAACTATGTTCATTTTATTTCTTACAATCAATCAAACAAACTGATAGCACATGCATGGATTACGTGATATGTTTTACAATAGTGTTGGTACTCTGAAGACATTTTTCCCAGACATTTTCAATTATGTCATAATTTTCCCCAAGGTCAGAAAATGTTTGGAAACTTTTTTACCATCATTTTTGTAGATCTGAAAGCATGGTTGCAGTAAATGATATTCATATTTTATTTCTTATAATCAATCAAACCAACTGATACCCCCATGTATTTATTTTGGGTAGGAGGTATCCAAACAGTGCTTGGAACCCTATAAGACAGGTGTTTTTTCCCGAGACATTTTAAGTTACCGTAATTTTAATTTTACCTGTTTAGAAACTTTTTTTACCATTATATTTGTACCCGAAAGTATGGTTGTAAAACCTTTAGTAAATTATGTTCATTTTATATTTCATATAATTAATCAAGCCAATTGATATTCTATGTATAGGTGAGTAAATTCCGAATATGTAGTTGTTGGGACCCTAAGACAGGAGGTTATTAAGCTAGCATATTTTCCCATCACTGTCAAAGTAATCCAATCCAGCCTCTGACCACCACATCTGATCCCCCATTTCCAGCAATACTCAATCGAATCATGCAATCTTTCGTCCATTAAAGCAACCCAACAAAAGCACCCTCCTTCCGGTGGTCAAAGAAGACCCCTTACGTCCAGCAGGAGAGAGGGAGTCCAGTGTCCGGTCGTCCCTTTGTTTCAGGAGGGTCCTCCCCCCTCACGAACAGGGAAGTGAAAGGGGGAGTGTGTATTGGGGCCAGTACCCCCTCATCAGCGGTTGGACATTGAAAGCGAAGAGTATTTTATTCTGTAGAGTCCGGACACAGTTATAAGGCACTCACCACACTACCGAAGAAAAAGACGTGAGTGCCATCAAAAAACGATTAATATGCTATCGAGAGGAGGGGAGATGGATGTAGTAGATCAGTGGTTCCCAAAGTGGGTTCATGAAAAAAATTTAGGGGTTCCATGGGACAATCTTTTTTCATTAAAAAAATTAGAATGGTGTAAATAAAAAATACGACTGGACAGCACCGCCCCCCTTGGACCCAAAAATGTTCTCAAAATGAGTTAAAACCTTACTGTTACCAGTCGAATTTCAAAATTTTTTCTGGGGGAGGACCCTCAGACACCCCCACGGTATCACAAAGGGATCTTGCGCGACACTTTTTGGGAAATCCCCAAAATTTTGACATTTTTTGTCAAAAGATAAAAATGGAAATTCCCCTCTTGGCCCCAAAAAGCGTCTTAAAATGAGTTAAAACTCTACTTTTCCAAGTCAAATTTCAAAATTTTTCTGGGGGAGGACCCCCATACCCCCAAGCGGTACCAGAAGGGGACCTTGCGTGATACTTTTAGAAAATACCCAAGAATTTGACATTTTTGCCAAAAGGTAAAGGTGATTGTCTGGAAAAGTGCCCCTGGACCCATGCTGGATCCGCGCCTGGTTTCATTTAATATCATGTATTAAACTGTGAAAATCGTTGATTAAAAAATATTCAAGGTTCCGCGATCATTGGTAACAAATCTGGGGGTTCCACGACTAAAATAGTTTGGGAACCACTGTAGTAGATAACTCCAGTGAGGAGTACTACTTCGACCGCTCTGCGACAGGAGTTATCAAAGTCTCTGAACACAGTCACTGGAAAATCGTCGCAGAAGTCGCTAAGATCCTTATGAAACGGAGAGGACTGAGGCTCAACTCCAATCTTTCTCTCCTCTCTTGATAAGGTTCTTAACGATTTCAGCGACGATTTTCCAGTGATTGTGTTTCGAGCCTTATGAAGAAGGGGGACTCGAGGGGAGATGTAGTAGACTACTTTTGGTGAGATGACAGCAACCGCCCACTGCCAGGCTTGTTAGTGAGGAGTACTTCGACTGCTCTGCTACAGGAGTGATCTACTACATCTCGATACTACATCTGGGCCGCATCGACGATTTTCAGTGATTGTGTTCGGAACCTTAGAAGGAAAGTTGGAGTGATCGATTTTACAGGTTTATTAGTTACCACTTTTAAATTTAATAAAAAAAAGTTATAGAAAACTCTAGCGATTAATTAATGATCTAAAATTGAAAAAGAATTTTTAGTAATTGTAGTATGTGAAAGTACAACTACATAAATATGACTTAATAAAGCGTGTTACAAAGTGTTTTTAATGCCTTGATTGGATGGGGACTTTTTCCTTGATACTATAGTTGGTTAATAAAGCTTATATTTTTTAATGTGTTAAAGCGTTTCAAAATGTTATTCTGAAAGTCAAATTTGTTTTGGCAAAACTTCATTTTTGAAATATATTTTTGCAAAACTGTTCCACCTTACCCCCACTCTCCATCTATATCTGTAGGGGATTAAAAAATAAAGGGGATGGACAGGAGTTTTGAAACACCCTGTATAAGCATTATAGCATATTAGTATTGACATTAACAAGTAAAATATTGAATCAATCATGCCTTTTTTTTAAACTCGTTAATTGGATTTGTTCAAGAAAATATGTTTTTAAATCTTTAATCTCAAAAACGCGGAACGTCCCATGACTAATGCCATGTTAAAAATTATTGTATACATGGGACTTCAATATTTATTCATGATTTAAATAATTTGACGAGTAGGTAACTGTTCTAAACTAAAAAAAACCTTTCATTGAAACCTTTCATTGATTGAGTTTATAAATACAACCAGCATTTATTTATGTTATGGGAAGCAGTCTTTGATTCGTAGTTAAATCAAAGTAACAAACAAAATCCGATGAATCAGCATCCCCCAAAAAAGAGCAACGGAACCCAAAAACCAAAACACGGGCCGCAATATATATCCCTGATGCCCATCATCCGTGAAAACATCCTTTTATCTAACCAACAAGAGCTATTCGTACAATAAATCCAATACTTAAGCGAGGCATAACCTTCCTTCAAGCTCAGAGCACGAATATAAATAACTGCTATTCGTATAAACAAAATGTCCGACCGAGAAAAAGACGCCAGAAAAGAAACTGAAAGAGGAAGTCCCAGGGAAATAAATACATGAAATAGTGGGGACAAGACCGGTATAACGTTGTCATAAATACAGCGCAGTATGCTTTCCTAGCTCATTTGAATATACGTCTTGAGCGAGATATGGTAAATGCGGTTCAAAAGTCGCCATTTGGCGAATTCTTTTTTATTTTTGGAGAGGGATTTTCGGGAAAATAAATAGGGAAGTTTTGGGTATGAATGGCGGAGAGTGCCTTTTCCCTTGGGGAAGAGTTTGAATTATATTGGGGATTTATGTCCTCTGCCTGAATAAGGTGGAGGCTTGGTTTTACGTTTTTAGTTTATTTTTTAAATTTTTGGGTTGTTTAAAATTTAGTTCAATTAGCCGAATTTGCTAGCTAATTGAGTATTAAGTACTACATCAAGAATCTAATTGTAAAGGACTCTTTATTCAGTCACCACCTTTGCTTTAGCTATCATATTCTCTTTAATCTATATCTCACCTTTCCCTTTTTAATTTTACATATAAAATCCTTTCCAACTCTTCCAACCATTGGTCTTTTCACATCCTGCCTACCTTTCTTCTCTCTTACTTACTTTATTCTCTGTTGTTTTCCTTTACTCATTTTAGTACAGTTTTCTTCTATTTTATTATAATTTCATTTCTCGGTGCTTTTTTATGTATACCCCATCTCTTTTACGTGTGCTCCCTCTTTTTATTAACTGTTCTGTATTATTTTATCAATTCTCTCACTTCTTCACTCGTCTGTCTTTTAATTTCTCACATCATGATCCGAGTATATTTGGAGAAACCTGAAAAACAAAAGGAAAAATATGAGCTAGCATCTCATTGCATTATCATCATATGAGCTAGCATATTATTACATTTTCTAAACCATCAAACAAAAAAACCATCCAAAAGAAGTTAATTTAAAAAAAAAATACGAATTCCCACCATTATTAACAATCGTATTAATCATGATTTCAATTCATTTTTCAATATTCTGCATAAGAAAACTAGGATTCAAAGTAAATTTTACTTAAGCTCACCCATTTCCTTGTAATACTACCTCATGAAGTTGTATATGAAAACCAGAATCGGATACTGTACGAACTGTGTATCTCGTTACTTTTCTAATGAGTAGTGTAGTGTTTCTATTTCCTTCAAAAGTGGCTACTCCAGTTCCCTTTTCCTTTGCATTGTATGAAGAAATTATATGCAGTCAAGATATGGGAAAAATTTCGCTGTTTTTAGATAGTTTAGTGTTTTAGATAGTTTTCTGGATATGAAGGTTATAAAAATGAAGAGTGAAATATACGAAATATGATAATAGGTGTCAATGAGGCAAATAATAATATTTTTCGTGATATTTACAAAAATAATATTGTTTGTAATAAGTGTTTCTCCTCCTTTATCTTTTCTTGTTTTAGTCCCTAAAGAAGATTTTAACTTTATATGTATACAGACACATATTATATATATGCATATAACTTTATATATACACATAGGGCAACCTACGGCCCGCGGACCGAATCCACCCTGCTTCGCCATTTGTTCCAGACGCGGAACATTTTAAAAATTTTACTCGAAAAATCACTCTGATTTTCGTCAATGATAGCGAAAGAGGGGATACGGAACATTCCCTCGAAAAGAATTTAATTTTTGAAGTTGAATTGAACAACTATGTTGTGCTGAATTTAATATTCTGCTTGTCACTTCAAATAATTGTTGGCTTTGCAGCAGTGGTTCCCAAAGTGGGTGGTACCGCCCCTCAGGTGGCGTTGATGTTCTAAGGGGCGGTGATGGTTTGATAGAACATCTGTGGTAGTTATTAGAATTAAAGAAGGCTTTGATTATTTTTAAACTATTGTTTATAGCCGTTTTTTTCTCATAAAAAAACGTTCCAAGATCCCTTAAAAGTAGCATATAATCACTTTTAACATGATTAAATTCAAAAAACTTCCCTGGGAGGACCCCCCAGACCCCTTCTTCTATCTAAGGAGGTAGGTATAAACAAAATGTAAGTGATTTTTAAGATGAAAATAGGAAATTTTCAGGTAGGGGTACTAAATTTCCTTGGACGTAGCAAAACCCTGGTATCACTAAAAGGGGGTATTGTATGTTCAGAATTAGGGGGGAATCACTATTCAATGAAATAATAATTGAGTTTTATAAAAAGTAGATAATAAACCGACTTATTTTTCAAAATTGCCTATTATCATCTCTACGGCCCTCCACGTCATTATAATCTTTGAGTTCGGCCCCCAGATTCAAAAAGGGGGCCCATACCTGCTTTATAAGGTGCTTTTCCGTTAACCGGGCGCAAATGTTGCCAATGTTGTGAACCAAACGCGAGCCAAGTCGCCAAGCGAAGCAAATGACAAGACAGTCAACGGTCGCCAATTCTACATTATTTGGCGATTTTTCGCTTGCGCCCCGCTAACGGAAAAGTACGTTTATAATTTTGAATCCTTCATCCCCAAAAATTTTCAAGATTGAGACAATATCCTCTAATTAATCCGTCAATAGGTAAAATGCGATTCTTGAAAAGAAATTCAGAAGATATTTTTTCGATGTCAAAATCGACTCCACTCGATTACAACAAAACTAAAAGCAGAAATCGTGGGAATTTCCGAGACAAATGTGGTTTGATAGGAAACATTACTTGCGGACATCTGGTTGCTTTTCAATTAACCGTTTAACAAACAAGAATAGTTTTAATAGAAAACGAAACTGTTGAAAGCTGCCCCAATCTTCCCTAGGTAAATCTACTTTTAAAGGGTAGTAGTTAGGTGAATCTATTTTTTTCTTCAATTAACCCTTTATCTACTGCATTATGATTTCCTACAACTTTTTTGTAGGAATATGTTTTTGGGTTACTAAATTTAAAATTAAGGAAATTTACACGTGCCGAATTTAATCCTGGAGGAGTAAAACTGAAAGAATGTTCCAGCAAATTGAATTGCTTAATTCTGAAACGTGTCAAACGCCCCTTTTTTCAAAAGTGAGTTATTGATGATGAACTTTAACTTTAATTTCAACTTTAGTGAAAAAAAAACATGTTAGTTAGAAACATGTCAAACGACGTCGCTTGACTGGTTTCTGCACTTAAAATGCGGTGAATTATGTTTATGCCGTCTCATCTGCAGCTTGTTTTGGAAGTTTTTTTTTTATTTCATCGCATACAAACACTATATGCGATTGGAAAAGTCATTCTTAAGAGGTTAGATCCATCAAGCCATAGTAAAAACATTATTTTTAAAGTTTTTGTATGAATCTCTCAAGACTTATAACGTTTTGGTAGCTACATATTAAAAAATTCCCATGCTTGTGGCCCTTTATTACATCCATGTGATTTAGATTTTTGATCTATGAATCACTTTATTAAAAGGGAACATCAAATCTATATGCAAGTATTTCAATAATTTTTATGAAAAGAATAAACACATTAAACAAATTATTTTTGCCTGTAAAATATATCCAAATAAAGTCTACTTTAAGAAAAAAATTAGTAAACATCTTCACAAAAATGTAGTGAGCTTTTATTCAGTTTTTCTCGTTTATCTCAAAACAAGAAAAGAGGCGTTTGACAAGTTTCAGCAATAAGCGATTCAATTATTATCAGTTATATTCGTAAGGATGGTTATTCTAGGGGTCTAGGTAATTTTAAAGTAGGCTGGACTTTTACAACCGTCAGTAGATAAAGCGTTTTAACATTATTCTTTTTTGTTATATGGAGCCCCTTGTCTGTTAAAGACCTTGGTCTCCTATCTTGAATTTTTTGTGAATTTATTTTTTGATACATTAAATTGGATTTCAATACATATGAAAAAAATATTCTGAAGAATTTAGTGGTGATTACAACTCCAATGAATCAAAAGTCTGAGAGCTACCGGAACGAATATAGGGGAAAGTCGCCCAATGTGAGATAGGTTCCTAATATGGCGCACCCCCTTATCTTTAAAATCCGAAAGTGTCACGATCCATGAGGGGCATTTCTTAATTATTTAGACTAATTAATTGTGACCACAAGTAAAATTAGGAAGGTAAGGACTTAACTCCTTTCTCACGAGCATCAAATAACTTTGAAGAACATGGAAAACTTTTAGGAGAGGTTTTGGAGGACCTGTACAGCAAAAACGGGAAGTTGTTTTTTTAAATTTTTTGTTTGTTTCTTCTCAGACTGATCCAAATTTTTTTTCATGCATCTTTTTTAAAATTTTTCGGCCCATTAATTATTTTTTGGCAGATTTTTTAAAAAAAGAGCTGAATCCTAATATGGGATATTCTCAAGGTTCCTAAAATGGGATATCTCATATTGAGAACTCATTTTTCAGATTTGTTTACTGCAAGGAATCAGTGTCTTATTAGGATCAGAAGGAAAGTATGTAATTGTATTGTAAAACAACGATCAAAATCTATCAAATCTATCAAAAATGCAGAAAGCCTTATTTAACTTTTGTTATCAGTGTATGAATAGTAATTAAGACCTAAATGAATATTTTCCCTCTATAATCATTCATCAAGGACGGAAGATCCATTGAAGATCTTATAAAATCTAAACTTGGAAGAAAGCTGGTCATTTCAAACTTGCCAAATATTGCATAAATATGTCCGACCATTATTTTAGATTAAGAATTACCGACATAAAACGTATTGCCTACCAGTTGGCAGTAAGAAATAAAATTCCTCACCCATTCAATGAAGAAAAAGAGTCGGCTGGAAACTTCAGGGGTATTTATAAAATCATCTATTCAATCGGGAACCTATTCTCAGTCAATAACCTTAGCAAAATTACCTACTGCATCTGCGTCTAGAAACTCGCTTACAGATTCTTCCAAATTAACAGATCCAGAATGTCCTATCTGCTTTTTGCGGTTGTCTGAAGACTCCCATCTGGAGAAATGGGCTATTTGCCAGAAATGTTTTCTATGGTATCATAAAGATTGTGGAGACATTCAAAATAATTATTTGTTTTGCAAGATTTGCTTTATAAACAGTTAATTAATTTTAGTAAAAGTCAATTTATTGTTATTTTTTGTGGAAAAAATCCCTTTTTTGCTTAATTTTTAGTGTGTCTCTATTAGTGTAACTCTATTTAGTCATTATGTGCTAAAAAGTAGCTGCTTTGTATATTTTGCACAATAAACTAGGCATATTATGAAGAGAGTTTATTCCCATTTTGATGCTTATTCCCAAAATGAGACTATCTCATGTTGGGAACACCTTGTATCGCATATTAGGCGACCCGTATCGCATATTAGGCAACTTTTGAATTTTAATTAAAATGCATTTTTCGTATAAATAATTAATTTTTTCATAAAAAAAACCTGGATTTCGAATTAGTATTGAAAAAGTTGTATAAGGCCACTTAAAGTTTTATTATAGCATTTTTCAGGAAAAAATAAATTCGATTCAAAAAAGTGTGTCCCATATTGGGTGACTTTCCCCTACTAACTAATAATCTCATTCAAGATATTCAAATTCTTATTGATAGGAATGTTTTTATATGCTACTGAGCCTCTTCACGAAACATTTCCAAGACTCACACAAGGTTTAAAATATATATTTTATGAAGACGAGAGAAAAAAACTCAAAATAAGAACGACATTTTTTAATTGCTGTGTTTTAAAAATCATATCGTTGGGCGATCAGAAAAGAAGAACTTGGGTCGTAATCATTACTGGTGATAGTTATTTTAATGATAATTGTGAGCATTATTTCTTGATTTTTAAAGTTTGCTCAGAAAAATAAAATTATTTTTATCGCACGAAAGGTCGCCAAGCCGCCAATGAATATATTACCTTGATTTTTCTATTAAAAAACCCCCACCCAGAAAAGAACGCCTATCATTGAAAAGTTAGATTGGCGGTTTTGAAGAGGTGCAAAAGGTATGATTTGGTGCTGTTTGAGTTCGAAATGGTGCTATCAAAATAATTTTAGGGTGAATTAATAATTACCATCTGCGTTAAACCGTATCGCTCAAAAGTAATCGTTATTTTTAACCAAAACCAATTAAACTCAAATCTGATCATGAGTTTTACAGGGGTGCAGAAAATGTTCCAGATCCATATATTTCCCGAGAACACAAATAATTTTGTCCAAAATTTCCACCAAAAAGCCTCCTTATTTTTATCAAAATTTCCTCAAAAATTTTTTCCATGAAGACAAAAATAATGAACAAGAATGTGATTTCCGACTACGACGACGAGATAAGGTATCCGACTACGTTCGGAGAAGTTTTTTTAAAATACAGTTAATTATAAATATATTATTAGTTTTTCAGATTCATATTAATGCCAAACTAACAAAAAAATAGTTTAAATTGATTAATGAAACATAATTTTTTTAAAATTTGGTAAAAACATGAAATTTTTAGTGAAATTTTTACAATTTTTCAAACACTCTAATTTTTTTAAAAATGTGTGTAGTTTAGATTTTTCTGTTCCAAATTACTTCTTGACTATCTAACTAGGGAATGACCCATTATATTTCAGTTTGCTAATTCGAATAAAAAGTTCTAACTAATCGAAACCACTAATATCATGTTTTGGCTTTTTTTCCCACTTTCTTAATTTAAATACGAGTCAAAACAACACAAATTATTTTTATTTTGTAAAGTTCTTGGGTCATTCACTAGAGCAGTGGTTCCCAAACTATTTTGGTCGTGGAACCCCTAAATTTGTTACCAATGATCGCGGAACCCTGAATATTTTTTAATCAACGATTTTTAAAAATTTAATATATGATATTAAATGAAACCAGGCGCGGATCCAGCACTGATCCAGGGACGGGGGCACTTTTCTAGACAATCACCTTTTCCTTTTGGCAAAAATGTCAAATTCTTGAGGATTTTTCTAAAAGTATCACGCAAGATCCCCTTGTGATACCGTGGGGGGTCTGGGGGTCCTCCCCCATTATTTTTTTTGAAATTCGACTGGTAAAAGTAAGGTTTTAACTCATTTTGAGAACATTTTTGGGTCTAAGGGGGGCGCGCTGTCCATTCTTATTTTTTTTACACCATTCTAATTTTTTTAATGAAGTAAAGTTTGTCCCATGGAACCCCTAAATTTTTTCATGGAACCCCAGGGTTCCGCGGAACCCACTTTGGGAACCACTGCACTAGAGTATATATACATAATCATTTTTACAAAGTTTCATTAATGTACCTTTATTACATATCAAGATATCATGTTTGCAGTGATGAAATTTTACCAAAAAAAAGTTTTGAGAAAAACACATTTAAAGTATTTAGTTTTCGGTCCTTTTTGAGGGCCTTTACTAATTTTAAAACGCTCTAACTTTTTTTCTAATTATCGATCGGTCAAAACCAAAACTGTTCCAGATAGCTAAAGACCTAAATTTTTACATTTTAGCAAAAAAAATTTTTCGTACTTTTGTAAAAATTGACGATTTCAACGTAGTCGGATACCATGGAAATTTGATTTTTAATCATCACTCTCATCATAGATACGTTGTTTTTCCTGTATATCAAGTCAAAACGAAGGAAAAGCCAACTCCACATAGAAAACTCGTTTTTTCGACATAGATCCGTAGTTTTCCTCTATAATCTGTTATTCCATTATTTTTACCGAATTTCTGTAGAATTTGAAGGACATTATACTGTCAGCAGCCAAAATACTTGTTACTTATAAAACCTAGAGCTTTTTCTTCAGAGTTTTTTCAGATCTAGAGTAAAGAGTTTCTTCATAAACGTAGGCAAACATTAATCCACAACTGCCTGAGCTTTTACTTTAGCCGACTATAACGGAAAAAGTGGTGACTATTGACTAGTCCTCCACTATCTGCCAGGAATGAACTGCGCATTCCATAGAACAGATTTAATTCCCGAAAGGACACAAGTATGAAAAGGGAGTATTTTACCACTACCTCTGGTTAGAGGAATATGTGAGAAAACTCCAGCTCTCAAGCGTCGCCTCCAACCGTGGACCGGTTTCGCCCTTGTTAGGGCTCATCAGCACGGTATAGGAAGGTACCGTGCTGATGAGCCCTAACAAGGGCGAAAGAGAGCTGGAGTTTTCTCACATATTCCTCTAACCAGAGGTAGTGGTAAAATACTCCCTTTTCAAACCAGGTTTTGGAGATCAATTGTTATCATTGAATTCGAACCCTGGTTTTTTATATGCTACTGGGATTCTACACGGAAAATTTCCGAGACTCACACAGACCGCTGGCTGGATGGGAACAACTACAATTTCCAAGAGACACAACAACTGCTCTAAGGCTCTTAACACAGTCACCGAAAATCGTCGCGTGAACCATATTAAGATCAAGCGGAGGGGAGAAAGAAGGAGACTCGAGAAGAGATGTAGTAGACTACTCCTGTTACAGAGCGGTCAAAGTAATCCTCACTGACAATCTGGCAGTGGCCGGTTGCTGTCATCTCACCAAAAGTAGTCTACTACATCCAGGGTTGGCAAAAACCTGTTTTTTTTTTTAAACCCTAGTTGGTTGGGTTTTTTCGGGTTTTTTCAATAAAACCCTGAAAACCCCCATATAAAACTTGGTTTTTCGGAAAAAGTGTGGGTTTTTTTTTTAAATTTAAGTGATTTTCTCTTATGTAGTAAAGTGGTTTTTTCACGTTTTAGTGAGTTCTTTCTATGTTAAATGTGTTCTGTCAAAATAATGTCAGTTTTTCCATAGTTAAGTGGGTTTTTTTGAAAAAAATTCCCTGAAATTGTAAAAACTCCCCTTATTTATTTAAACCCGGTTTAAATTTTGAAAAAAATCCATTCAATAATGAAAAAAAACGTTAATTATTGAAACCTGGTTAAAATATTGAAAAAACCCACTCAACTGCAGTTCTTGGTATGTTGTTTTGTTAAATGTTTTTCTTCAATGTTAAAACTGCCAAAATCTTGATTTTTTTTGAGAAAAACCGAAAAATGGGTCCAAAATGTGGGTTTTTACATGTTTTTTTTAAACCCATTGGGTTCAATCCAGCCAACCCTGACTACATCGCCCCTAAAGTCCCCTTTCTTCCCCCAGTTTGATAAGGAAATTAATGGGTCACGCCACGATTTTAGCTGACTGTGTTTCAGGCCTACAGAGTCTCTTCCCCCAATAAAATAAAATAAAAATCCCCTCAAAACCCGAATCACTACACACAAGGGAATGTCTCCATCATCTACAATCTATCATCGCCAACAAAAGGAAAGAAGCCACCGACAGACACACTACGTAACATCGAATTACATCGCAACGAAACTCAAGCACGCCCAACAACCTTACAAAAGGATCCCCCAGAAGAGATATAGATAATGCACTCCGGGGCTAAGATAACCCCCGGATAGAAATCTCTGGGATCCCTCCTCTCCGGTTTCGCAATCTCGTCTAATGGGGGAGCCCGCATGAGATCTGAGATAAAGGCTCCGCGTTTTATTGCAGCAGGTAGTATGCTGTGCTGGTGGTTTTTAAGAGTGTGACCGGGTGTTTTATGATGAGTTTGATTGATCGTGGGGTGGATTCAGGTGGGTTACCTACATAGGGGGTGCTTGGAAGGTTGTACGATGCACCCCATCATCTGAAAACGTATGGTGTTGAGTATAGGTTATTTAAATATCTGGTTGATGAGTATAGAAATGCAGATAGGAATATTATTCGTGTTTAATTTGTACATTGTACATACTTTAAAGCAGACTTGGAATAGATAATAGTGGAGACGGAGAAAAAAAACTCATTTTAACATTGTGATATTCAAATTCAGTTTAAAAGTGATAAAAGGTACTTTATTTGTTGCTCACCAGTCGAAAAGTTAAAAATAAAACTTTAGCTATTCTAATATTATTGGAAAAACTGTTCAGAACATCATGTATCAAAATTTTAGAACGTGCTCTGTTCTTAATTGAAGGACAGAAGTAACATGTAATAATAAATTATAAGAAATGTGATGCCGGAATGGTCAAAATTGAACTACAAGAATTACCACAGAAAAATTCGTTCAAATCCCATAACTATTCATCGCGTTATTTCCGTTCAAGATATAATTTTTTGCTAAATGGTGGTCTTTAAAATAGGGTTTTAAAAATAATCAAAAGATGCCCTTACTTTGACGAGTGAGTAATACGAGTATCTTCTATATGAACATGAAACTGCCTCTTGGAACTAAAATTCGAGTGTCTTTATAAGATTTTGGATTAAGTCTATCCCCATTCAGAAACTAAGTAGTTCTCTAACTGTGGGGAATTCGTTTCCCTCAATTTCAAAAGCCCCCAGGTAAAGTTTCAGATCATTATGCCAAGGTTTTCTTATTTTATAGATTTTTAGCTATTAGTTTAATTATGATAAATCAGTGACTGGATAATGCATATCAGTTTAGCGGAATATTTGTTTTTCTTAATTATGGACTTGACCGTGCTTTAATTGAAATCGGTGATATGACTTCGTAATTCCATACTATCAGAAAGAAAAACAATTTAATAATTAGATTTTGATTAATATTTTTAAAATAAGCCCCTCCCGGGTATGTGATATATCATGAACATAAAAACCGATTTTGAGTTTTATTGGTTTTAATAAACTTCAAGGATTACTTTTGAGCGACAAGGTTTAGCGCTCATAAAATAATGAATAAATAACACACGGTGAAAAAATATACAAAAAGTAAAAAATATTTCAACTGAATTTTTTTTGAGGATAGGCCTTAATAAAATCTAAAGAAATCGAGGAAGGTACGTCTTCATTGGTGAACTTTTGATATTTCACTATACTATAAAGTTATTTATAATTTCTGATTCAACAAATGTAAGAAAATAAACATCTTAAATTATCTGAAAAATGTATTGTTCACTCTAATGGCGAAAATATTTTCCCTTTTCAAGTCATAAATTGATAATTTGTTCTTCATTAAAAAAGATATACACATATTTTTAAAGTAGCATGGAAATATTTTAACTAAATTTTGATTCGATTTTCTTTCTTTGTTTCCATGGTTTTCAATTCCAAAACCTGGATAAAAGAACACCCCTTAACTCAATGCTCACCATTCGGAAAGTTAGTTTTGAAAAATCATATCAACGGTACAAACTATTATTTATGAGTTATAATTTTTATTGAAAGTTTAAATAAACGTACAATCCCAAGAGGAATATTGTACGTATTATATGGTATAAATGCAGAATTGAAGGGTTTGGTGGATGAAGGGGCTATGTAACATTTTCATGCCAAAGCCATAGAGGATGAAGGGGCTATGTAACATTTTCATGCTAAATCCATAGAGGATGAAGGGGCTATGTATCATTTTCATGCTAAAGCCATAGAGGATGGAAGGACTATGTGCCCTTAACTCCTGTAAATCATAACTTAACTGCATGGTCACAACAGGAGGTGTCCGAACTAGAGTTGCTTTAGTAAACTTATGTCTGAAAAAATTGAAATCATACAAAATAAAATGAAATCTGGTACAAAGTGCTCCTCAACCTGATAAAATGGGTAGACATAATGAAAGACCCAACAAAACTAGTGAAGATGTCAAGGTTTCTGTTAAATAGATATAGAACATGTTTCGAATGTTTTTATTTACATCTTGCTTCATTCATTCGTTAGATAATAAATTTACTGCATTAAAGACTGCATTAAAAGTTATATCTCACTTGAATCGTTAGGTTCAAAAAGGGGATAAGTCTTAAAAATGCCAAATAAAGTCTATTTGTGATTAAAAAAAGTCTTTAAACTTTCTTCTACACTGAAATACAAAGAGGGAAAAATTAACTGCCTCTTAATGTAGGCGGACATAGCCCCATAAATTTAGCATAATTGATGTTTATTCATTGTATACCTATATTTAATTTGAAATTTTAGTTAATTTGTCTTTCATTTCTTATTCTTGGAAAAAACTAAGCCAAAATAAAATATATTTTTAATTTAAAATTGTTTTTACCATGGTTTTTACCCTTTTTCTTTATTCAGTGTGAATGTTGGACTCTATTCACTTACTCTAATACAAATACAAATTAAGTCGACCAACTACAGGCAAGCGCCCAACAAGGTTGGTCCGGTCCATTTAACTCAAACCACCCGATTCCCAGTATCTGTCAATTTTATTCTTGAATTCGTTTACCCCACTTGAGTTGATAATCGTTTCAGGTAACCCATTCCATCTGTCTCCTACCCTGTTAAAAAATAATACTTCCTACAATCCCGATTAAAATTTGCCTTGTTCAATTTAAATCTGTGACCCCTCATTCTATTACCCGTATTGAAATCTAGTCCCTCAGTGTCCAGTAATGAATCAAGTTCAGAACAATTTTTAATATTTTTAATTTTATATGTCTATTTTAACTTTTGCGCAGTTAATTAAGCAGAAATATAATATAATTGTTTATTACAGGGAGTTTTTAATATTGTTTCAGCTGAAATTTTACAAGTTTCAAAAAGAATGAATCTAAAAAATGTTTGTGTGTATTATAATAATTATTTTTTCAATGTGTTTCCTGTATTTTATTAATAGGGTCTGAATTTCGATTTCTGTGTTTTTTATTAATAAGGTTCGAAATTTCCAGTAAAAATTGGAAAATTTTGGAAACGGCTATAGGAAACCTGTTTGCGTACGCAAAAAACGAACTTTAACAGAATCTCAAGCGTTTAATATTGATGGTTTTTACGTGAAACTTTGGACTTAAGGGTTTACGTCTATGATCTTTCAGATTATAAAATCAAAAGGAAGGATTTCGAAATACAAAATGAGGTTTTGGCAGAATTTTCACATTTTTTTGTGGTTTTATAACTTTTTTCATAATAAAACAAATTTTAAAGTGAAGACTTTTGAGATAATTTTAAAGATCATATTAAACCACAATTTTTGAGGCCATAATTAAATTTTTACCAATAGTAGTTCTTCTACAAATTGAATTTTTCAATGATTTTTTTTGGTGTAGCTCCATTTTTAACTCCCTGGGATTTGGTCTGGGACCCCCAAATCCTATGTGATTCTGACTCGTCCAGATGTCCCCTATCTCCCCTTAAAATATTGTACACTTATCTGAAACACCCTGTACATCGCGTTATTTCCGTTCAAGATATAATTTTGTGCTAAATGTTGGTCTTTAAAACACGGTTCTCAAAATAATTAAATTTGCCGTTACTATGAAAAGTGAGTATGATTACCTTTTATATTAACATGGACACTGTCACTTAGAACTAAATTCGAGCGTCTTTTATGTATAAGATTTTGGATTAAGTTTATCCCCATTCAGAAATTCAGTGGTTCTCAAACTTCGGTGAGGTCGGAATTCGTTTCCCCCAATTTAAAAAAAGTCCCCAAATAAAGATCATTCTGCCAGCGGTTCTTATTTTATAGATTTTTAGCTATTATAGTTTAATTATGATCAACCAATATATCAGTGAACGGATAATGCATAAAAGTTTAATAGACTATTTTTTCTTAATTGTGGACTTGACCGTGCTTTTGCTGAAATCGGCGATAGAACTTCATAATTTCATAATGTCAGAAAAAAAGAATTTAACAATTCGATTTTGATTAATATTTTTAAAAATTAGCCCCCCATGGGGTTAAGATATCCTGAACATAAAAACCGCTTTTGAGTTTTATTGGTTTTTAGTAAATTTCAAGGACAATTTTTGAGCGATAAGGTTTAGCTCAGATAATATAATGAATACCACACGGTGGAAAAATAGACTAAAAGTAAAAAATATTTCAACTGATATTTTTATAGGCATTTACTTAAACAAAATAAAAAATAATCGAGGTATGTCTTCACTAAAGAACTTTTGATATTTCCCTATACTATAAAATTATTTAATACTAGCTGATATACCCACCATTTCTCGGGGTAAAAGACTCTACAAACTGAGTGTTTAAATAAATGATAGTTTTCTTCTCTATATATTCCTTTCCAGGGCTTACCTCCCGCTAAAAGTCTTCTTTTATGCTATAATTCCTTAAGATATAAAAAAATTTTGAAAACACCACCTGTTAGTTATTGTTTGAAATCCCCATTTTTAAGAGTGATACTATTTTCAAATGCACACTATAACAAAAACTATTTTTTAATTTTTACGTTATTTTCCAGATAATAATATTTTAAATGTGCGTCAGTTATTTATTTTAAATTGTCTTTTATTTTTAAAGAAATTTCCCTCATGGGCGACGATTAATTCTGAAAATTCCTATAATCTCTGCAGACAAAATTATTTCCTCATACCTACCCCCCCGCAAAGAAATTTATAAAAAGCACTTTCAAAATCTTTCTGTTACCTTTTTTATAAAATACCAAGTCAAATTCAAACTGAATCTAGTATTGGATACTTTAAAAAACTTTGTATAACCTTTATTCAAGACCAAAATAATGTCGAAACACTATTTTAATTTTTGTCAGGTATAACTTTAATCTGTATATTTCTAATCTTATCTTAATGCACAAAATTGCCAGCCAAGCCATTCTTTTTTCTTTCCTTTTTTATTTCTACGTGATTTTATGTATTATTCATCCACTGTTTTTGATTTTTGACATTTATTTTTGTAATTTCTTTAACCCATGGACGAGCAAGTTGCTCCTTCGGGATAAAAAATTTATGGATCAATGTATTCCCCCCCTTTTTTCTCTTTTTTTTTCTTTTTGTATATTTTCTTGTCATAGTGTTTTGTATTTTGTTTATTGTAATAAAATTGATTTGTTTGATTTGATTTGAAATGAGATTATTCTTTGTTCTCTACAATATCCTTTGTTCACTCCATCCATTTCTGAAATTGGTAATGCGTAGTTTTGTCAAATTCTTCTACCTTCGCTTCACAATAAAGGTACAGCTATTGAACAACGATTTCCATAGACTTCATATTTATTTCCTCCTCATCCCGCTGTGTGTTCATGAAATTACAAAGCAATTAAAAAATCAATACTTTTATAAGCTGTAAATCAAAACTTAAAAACTTTTGGAATTAAAATGTTAATAACCAGTTTTTAAAATTGAGAATCAAAAAAAGGTCAGGGGAGACCCCTTTGACCCCCTATATGTTAAAATATTTTTCCCGAAAATATTTATAAATTTTGATTGAATAGAAAAAAAAATAAAATATTGTTCGGTTAAATAGTTTTGGGTCATCGAACAAAAATTTAGTTAATCATCAAAAACTATGCCTTCATCAGATTTTTACTTATTTTATGGACACCCTGTATATTGCTCACTGCAGAGGTTAAAAAATATTTTCTCCCTTGAAGGGGGTCAGAACTTGATTTTCTGTTCTTGATTAAAAAAGATGTAAACATATTTTTAGGTAGCAATGAAATATTTTAACTAGATTTCTATTCGATTATCTTTCTTTGTTTCCTTGGTTTTCAATTTCAAAGCCTGGATAAAAAGAACGTGCACTTCACTAACACAATGCTCACCAAGAATTATAATACCACCGTACTTAATAAGCAATTAATAATTGCAGCTATATAAATGCTAAAACGTAATAGTTCCAGAGAGAAATATTGCGTATGTATTTTAAGTTGAAGTTTGTCGTTTATAATTTCCCACGTGATATGAAGAAGTCACATCAGATCATGTTTAGGAATCTGTTGACAGAATGGAAGTCATAGACGAAAAGGGTCGAGGAGTAAATATCCTCCCAGAGCCAAAGCCTGGTGTTGGTGGCATTTGGGACAAAGAGGGAAGGTCTTCTCACCCTCAGAGAAAGAAAGGCATTTTAAGTGACCGCTGGCTACACGGGGGAGACTGGTAGAAGGCCCGGCTTTCTGCCCTTGTACCAGTCATAAGAGGGGGGTAAGAGCCATGGGCGTAGCCAGGGTTCAACTAAGGGGGGCAAGCAGGGTCAACTTTTTTTATGTTTGTGGAGAACAATTTTAAAGCCCCGTGAGAGAGGCCGTCAAGTTTCAAGGGGGGCCTGGGGGACCTCCCCCAGAAAATGCTTGGAAATTTGACCCTAAGAATTTGACCCTACCTGTTTTTTGGTACACGTAAGGGGCCATTCATTAATTACGTAAGGGTCCCTAGGGGGAGGGGGGGTTGGAAAAATCTCTTCATACCCTTACTTGGGGGGTGAGGGGGTCAAACCAATTCTTGCGTAAGATTTTTCAGGTTAATGGTAACAAATTCCAATCAAATAACTATTGAATAACCCCAGAAAAACTTAAAAATGCAGCTGATCTCGGTATATTATCGAAGCTTTAATTTTAAGAAAATGAGGGTATATCAGATGTCTTTTTTATTCGAGTTTAAACTGATCAAACGAAATGGAATCTTACGTAAGAATAGGGGGGTAAGGGTTTGAAAAATCTTACGTATCCTTACATGGGGGTAGGGGGGTCAAAAATTGCCAAAATCATCCTTACGTAATTAATGAATGGCCACTAAACCCAAATTTGAACATTCATTTTTAGATAGACTTTTAATTTTTATTGAACTTATCATAAAAAAGTGTGAATAATAAAGGTTAAAATACTAAGGGGGGCTGGGGGCCCTCCCCCAGAAAAATTTTGAAAATTTGACCCTAAAATATTGGGTTTTAGCTTAACTAAAATTAAAAAGTTAATTACTCGGGACTTAAGGGATGCAGCTGCCCCCCCTTGGCTACGCCCATTGTAAGAGCCCAGTTCGCTTATTTAGTTCGCTGTAGGTGAGCGCAGTAGAAGAAGGGGTTGGACGACTACAGCCCTCCTTGGCAAAATGGTCTGCTTTTTCGTTGCCATAAATATCAACATGGGAAGGGATCCATTGGAGGTGGATGTCATGATGATGGGAAATGAGTTTATTTAGTATGGAGTTGGTTGTCCTGTTGCCAATATGGACCCAGTTTTTGAGTTGCTGTATCGAACTGCGGCTGTCCGTTAGGATCTAAAGGTCGTTATATAGTTGTTTTCATTTGCAACAGTTTCTAGACCCGCGTCAATTGCAAGTAGTTTTTTACGGAAAACCGAACAAATGTTTGGATTTCATTGGCATAGGGAAATGCTGTTTCTAGAGGTTTCAACCACACCAAGTTTTGAGTCTTTAGCCCCGGTATATTTTGCTGTTTATTGAAAGAAGAATGAGTGGTAAAGCTCTTTTATTATTATTATTATAGATAGATATAATTTCCGATGAACGGTTTTGCTTCTAGAGGCCCTTTAGTCTGGTTACTTATTTTATGGACACCCTGTATATTGTTCACTGCAGAGGTTAAAACAATATTTTCTCCCTTGAAGTATTTTACTTCTTTGTTTCCCTGGTTTTTAACTTCAAAGCCTGTAATAAAAGAAAGCGCACTAACATAATGCTCACCACTCGAAAAGTTAGTTTTGAAGGATTATAACACTACAGTACTAAATTTTTATATTGTATTATTCCAAAATTTTTAATAATTAGGCGCATGATTCTCGAGAGGAGTATTGCGTATGTATTGGGTTGTCCCATAAGTTCTGTTACTTTTTACGAAGTTTCGTGTTTGAAAATTTTTTATGAAAAACTGGTAATAGGTGGAGATTTCAAACAAAGGGGATTTTGATCTATGTACATTTATGAACATAATGTGTGATTTTGGTAGTTCTCATGATATTATTTCTTTTCAAAATGGCGGTTTGAAAAAAAGACCGCAAACGACGATTTTTGCGTAATTTTTTTCTTTTGATTAAAAAACTAGGAAGAACCCATAATTCATGGCTAAAAAATTTTTTGCTGTATGTTTGAAATATTTAGATTAAAATGTCATAGTTCCAAGAAAATTCGATAAGTTTAACTTAGGAAATTTCGGTCTCAAACATAACATCAATTGCAAAAAACTTTCCTCAGTAATGTTAGTCATTTCAAAGAAATTCTCACAAAAAATCATCAAAAACAACAAAAAAGCTTACAGATAGACCCCAGTATTCAAAATATGCAGTATATTAAATTATCTCTGTAATTAAGTTTATAAAGTAGTGCGCACAATAAAAGCGCGCAACATTTTAGCTTATCCGAATTACACTCGCTGAACTTATACGCTATGCGAACGAAGCAATTATTTGCTTCATACGAAAAAGGTACAATAAAAACAACTCGTTGGAATTTAGAAATATATCTATTCACCTATAATATGAAAAGGTTCTTTCAATGTTTAAACTGTGTAAAAAAGCGTTATGGTTCAAAAAACATCTGCCTCTTATTTGCTTCATACCAGCTGCTTAGAAAAACAATGGGCGTGCTTTGAAAAACACGTGAAATTAGCAATATATGAAGTTTTAACGCCGAAATTTCCTACCTTAAACTTATTGAATCATCTTGAAATTATGACACCTTAATCGAAACATTTCAAGTATACTGTAAAACTTTTTTTAGCCATGAATTATGCGTTCTTCCCAGTTTTTTAAACAAAAGACAAAAATTACCTGAAAATCGTCGTTTTTTGTCTTTTTTTCAAACCGCCATTTTGAAAAGAAATAATATCATGAGAACTACCAAATTCACACGTTATGTTCATAAATATACATAGATCAAAATCCTCTTTGTTTGAAATCTCCACCTATTACCAGTTTTTCATAAAAAAATTTCAAACACGAAATTTCGAAAAAAGTAACAGAACTTATGGGACAACCCAATATATTGAATTGAAGTTTGTTGCGGGTTTATAATCTTCCACATGAACGGACGAAGTCAGACCAGGAATCTGTTGACAGGAAGGAAGTCAGACGATAAGGGTCAAGGAGTAAATATCCTTCCAGAGTAGACCCATGCAGTCAAGGATATGATGAGAATAGTCCTGGTGTTGGTGGCATTTGGGACAGAGAGGGAAGGTCTTCTCACCCTCAAAGAAAGAAAGAAAGGCATTTTATGTGACCACTGGCTACACGGGAGAGACTGGTGCTGGTGCATGTTCTTCTATCGAATTTGAAGGTCAAGGAATGACCTGGCTTCCTTCCCTTGTACCAGTAGGGTGTCTAAAAAAACCTTTTTTTCAAAAAACCTCGCTCCCCAGGGCTTTTCCCATTCCTTTTGGTCCCAAAAGATAGTGTGTAAAGTTTCAGCCCCCTAAGTTAACTCTAGGGTTTACCTGTAGAGCCCCAAAGTTTGAAAAAAATGGAAAAAATGATCAATTTTCAGAATTTTTAAAAATTATATTTTAAGATTGATACTGTGATAAAACTGGTTCAGATGTGTCATTTAGGACTTAATTAGATGGAATATATTTATTTATGTGTATTAACTGCACCCTATAGCCCCTATAATTTAAGATTAAAACGTACTATACTTAGGGACGTTGCACTCGCCAAAGCTCATAATGCACTACCGGTGGACGAAATGAATTAAATTTGAATTTCTTCGAAGGAACTCCCTCAAATAATGTCAATTGGTGCTAAATTGATATTATAAATTATAAAAACCATTGAAATAACAATAATGAGGTTTTCCACTGAGCTTTTAATGTACAAGTTATTTTCTTCAAAATTTCTCTTTTCCAGCTGATGAAACCCAAAATTTATATTAAAAAAGAAGGTTGTTGTACTTTTTTAGATACCAAACATTGAAACCTTTATAGGGGTTTCATTTTTAATAAGTAGAATTAAATTTTTAACCGCACAGATCGGAAATGACTTGGATATTTCCTATACCAGACGTTAAAATCAATTTTCTTTTTTTAAGTTTGGAAAATTACTTCCTTTTAACGTATTATGGGAAAATTAAAAACTTCTTTCTTTAACATTTCAACCAAGATTAACAAGCATTAAACTATTTTCCTAACTTTGAAAAAAGAAAATAGATTTTTACATCAGGTATAGGAAATATCCATGTCATTTCCGATCCGTGCGGTTTAAAATTTAATTCTACTTATTAAAAATGAAACCCCTATAAAGGTTTCAATGTTTGGTATCTAAAAAGGTACAACAACCTTCTTTTTTAATATAAATTTTGGGTTTGATCAGCTAGAAAAGAGAAATTTTGAAGAAAATCAATTTTTAAATTAAAAGCTCAGTGGAAAACCTCATTATTGTTATTTCAATGGTTTTTATAATTTATAATATCAATTTAGCACCAAATGACATCATTTAAGGGAGTTCCTTCGAAGAAATTCAAATGTAATTCATTTCGTCCACCGGTAGTGTATTATAAGTAGTGATGGGCAGGTATCGATACCAAATACTCAAGTATTCGATACCTATAGGTATCGAGTGTATTCGATACCCACAAAAGTATCGATACTTTATTGACATATTTCATTTTAAATTTTTCAATGAAGTAATCTTTATAATACCTACTGTAGATCAAACGCAGCCTGTTTCCGTTTTCATTTTGCAACGCTCAAACCCAAGTCGTTAATCATCCGCGAGAGAAATTTGACGCGGCTAGGTTTTTCCCCCGCCAAATCCTTCGCCTCTATCCACCTCCAGGCCCGTAGCTACGGGGCTTTTTGATGGATCGCTTTCAGTTTTTTGAATATTAGTCTGATTATGGATAGGCCCTAAAAAAATTGTCCCTTCAGATTCATTTCCCGACATTGAAAAAAAGTACTCGATACCTAAAAGTACTCGATACCTATAAGTATGTATTCGATACCAAAGTATTCGATACCTATATGTATTCGATACCAAAGTATTCGATACCTAAAATTATCGATTTTGCCCATCACTAATTATAAGCTTCTTTGGCGAGTGCAACGTCCCTAAGTTGTATGGTTTAATTCTTAATTATAGGGGCTATAGGGTGTAGTTAATACACATAAATAAATATATTCCATCTAAATAAGTCCTAAATGACACATTTGAACCGGTTTCGTCACAGTATCAATCTTAAAATATAATTTTTAAAAATTCTAAAAATTGGTAATTTTGTCCACTTTTTCAAACTTTGGGGCTCTACAGGCAAACCCTAGAGTTAACTTAGGGGGCTGAAACTTTACACACTATCTTTTGGGACCAAAAGGAATGGGAAAATTCCTGGGGAGCAGGGTTTTTCGAAAATTTTGAGTCAACCTATTGTACCAGTAAGAGCCCAGTTCGCTGTAGGTGAGTGCAGTAGAAGAAGGGGTTGGGCGACTACAGCCCTCCTTGGCAAAATGGTCTGCCTTTTCGTTGCCATAAATATCCACATGGGAAGGGATCCATTGGAGGTGGATGTCATGATGATGGGAAATGAGCCGCAGTTTATTTAGTATGGAGTTGGTTGCCCTGTCGCCAATATGGGCCCAGTTTTTTAGTTGCTGTATCGAACTGCGGCTGTCCGTTAGGATCTAAACGTTGTTATATAGTTGTTTTCATTTATAACAGTTTCTAGACCCGCGTCAATTGCAAGTAGTTCACTACGGAAAACCGAACAAAAGTCCGGATTTCATTTGCATAGGGAAATACTGTTTCTAGAGGTTTCAATGCATAATCCTGCAAGGTCATTTATTTTACTGCCGTCTGTGAACATCTTGGTGTCATTTTTAGTTATATGCCATGAAGGTCCTCAAAGGCTAACTGTCTGAGGTGTTTAGGTAAGGAGTCTTTCTTATTGATAGGAGAATTGAGAAGTTAAACCCCATTGGATTAACACAGCGTTTAACTTGTTTCTGAAATAAACGATTCAATTAAGGTCGCAGTGAAAGTGGACTCTGGAAAGAACTTCCGTTATATTCAAACAGCGGCTCTACATTATCCGAAACTAAATGTTGAGAAATTAGTTGACTAAATTGGATGTTTTTCTTTAGTCTTTGACTTAGGACTTGAAGTCCAGTTATTTAAGTAAGTTGGTATACTTATTGATTTTTTTTAACAGGATTGAGTAATGAACAGTGTTTGAAATCGATGAAAACGGGTAAGGAGAAAAAACTAAAAATCAGATCGAAATTTTTATTTGCCACTTTTAAATATCAGGCAGCGTTTTTCATCACACACGGATCATCGCTTGGCGATCAGGAAAGAAAAAATCGTGCCGTTATCATTACTAGTGATAGTAATTTTAATGATTATCTGGGAGCATTTTTTCTTGATTTTTATTTTTCGGTCTAGCGAATAAAAATCAGAAAAGATCACCCAATTGTCAATGGACAAATACCTTGGTTATTTTGAAAAATACCGAAGAGAACGGCTATCCTCGAAAAGTTAGATTGGCGGTTTTGGCGAAGTGTGAGCTACATATTTTGGTGGTGTTTGAGTTTTATTTTTTAATCGACATATATATCCATCTCAAATAATGATTATTATCTGAGTAAAACCATATCGCTCAAATTAATCATTATTTTGAATAGAAACCGATTCCGATCAAAATCTGATCATGAGTTTTATGCCTGAAACCAGGCTGGATTTTTACAATTTACTCAAATTTTAATTATTAAAGCTGGTTTTTGCGATCAATTGTGATCATTAAATTCAAACCCTGGTAATGAAATAGAAAGATAAATTTGAAAGTCAAAATTTAAGACAGTATTAAAAGTTATATCTCTCTTGAATCGTCTGGTTCAAAAAGGGAACAAGCCTTAAAAATTTCAAACAAAGTCTATTTGTGCTAAAAAAAATTCTACAAGCTTTCTTCTACACTCGAATATAAAAAGCGAGAAATTAACTGCCTCTTATATAGGCAGACATATCCCCTTAAATTTGGAATAATCGATGTTTATTCATTGTATTAACACATTTAATTTAAAATTTTAGTCATTTTTTATTTCTTTTCTTTTACTTCTAGTTATAAACTAGGTCAAAATAAAATTTATTTTTAATTTAACCCGGGAGGACGCGCGCTACTTTCTGTTACACAAAGACACGCGCCGGGCCTCTCAGGCCCTGCAAACCGTTTTCCGTTCTAAACGTTCAGTGCATGCAAAATTTTTATCACGGAAAATTTATTATTTAATTTAATCGTTCAAAGTGCATAATAAGTTGACTGCTTTTCATTAAGATATAATATTCGCTCTCAAAATAGGACTGAATGATTCCTCGAGAAGCACTCTGATGTAATGGCGCGACAATCTTTTGATAAAGAGACAATTTGAAAACCACCAGCACTCAAGTAGAAGTGTCCGAGATTAGCTAATCTTCAAAGAGGGGCCAGTGGTGTTGGGGACAACAGGACAGTGGTGTTGGGAACAACAACCGGTTTCCTGGAATCAGACTGACTAAAGAAACCGACTGCTTTTAAAACTTTCTCTCCATGGGGTGGACAGCAGACCCTGAATTCTTCGAAGATACCAAGGGAAACCAGGAAACGCAATGATTGTGTGCGGAGATGAACGAATTTCTTTGGCTAAACTAAACCGTGGTTATTTGCTAAAAATAAGAAATTCCTGCTCTTATTTTCTGTTTAAAAAGAAACATAAATAGAGACATAAATTTAAGCTCAAATTCAGCTCATTTTTACATACGAGGAAAATTCACTTTTTGTAATCCAGTATCTTTCGCATTGTTCACTTTTTTACAGATGTAATATGCCGCCTTGTTCAGGGGAAATAAATTGAATCCGCATTCAATGCCATCTAAAATCTTAGTGAAAGCACCAAGATTGCTTCTAATACCAAACTCTCACAAACTTTTTGAAAAAGTTATTGTTCCAGAAGTCTGAATTCCATTTTTAGTACTCACAATTACTAAAAAAAAGAAAGGAATCCCAATGATATTAGATATTTTTCTTAAGAAAATGTGAAAAAATTTGGGTAACGATTTAATTTAGTGGTGTTCACCTTAAATTTCCTTTTTTGCGAGAAAAATTATAGATACAGGTTACTTTTGGAAACCTCTTGGGTTTTAACTGGCGCCAATCCTCACAGTTTTGGAAATATTTGAATAAAAACAACAACCTAACTCGGAAAATAACATACCTACTTTAAACTTAAGGAGGTGATAGGTGGAAACCTTTTATTAGGCTGCTTAACGGGGTTTCATATCTTTTGATTAAAAATTAGAGTTTCTATGAGAAGGTTTAGTTATAGTCCAGGATCCACGGTACACTTTTTGCACTTGATTACTATCAAGCTAATTTTCCGTGAGTAGCTTCATTTTGATGAGACGCCCAACAACTTCCATTACGAAACTCTGGATTGTGGTAGCTAACAGAGGTAGCAAGGATACAATATGTCTATTTGATGATTCTCAAATATTTATTACTAACTGGATTCTTTTTTATTAAATCTCAAGATAATTATCTAAATTATTAGAAAATATATTTGTCCTACAAAATGTAGGGTTTGATCAAAGAGTCCCCTCCTTTCAACATGTATCGATAACAAGGACAACATAAATTATTACTAACCAGCTGATTTTTTTTGTTTTACTTAGGTAAAATTTATATAATTTAACAGTTATATTGTCCTACAAATTGCGTGGTACGTTATCCCGGTCCTACGCTCAGAAACTGTTATTACCACAAGACCATTTTTCTCATTACTAACTGTAGGACAAAAATATTACATAATAGGTTAGTGTGTTCTCTGCCCAAATGAAACAATGTCCTACAAGAAAACAGGTATTTTATCACTAGTCCGACAAGAATTGTCATTTTTTTCGTTTTCCTATTTGCAACGTAAGATGCAGTTCAATTATTACGGAATTTTATTAGTGAACTTTTAAAGAGGTTAACGGGCTATATAATTCACCTTTTGTTCTTCGATTTAGGGTTGTGGATAAAGTGCCATGTTTCTTATTTCCTCATTTAATCAAAATTATGGGGTAATAAGGAACACTAGCATTTTATGCATGAAAATTAAGTTATCGAAATCTTCTCATTTTTATATTAATATTTTTTTGTTCTTATTTCATTTATAAAGTTAAAAGTTTAAATTCAATTAATGTTATTTCTACTTAAATTTCCTGAAATAGGTGGGTTGAGAGAAAACTTTTACTCACCACTTTAAACTTAGTTAAAAAATTATTAAGTAATTTGATCGACAGTGTATATAAATTTTACGATTTAATTTTAGTTATGGTGAGTATATCAAAATATTACGTTGAGGTTTTTTATATTTAGTTTTCCGTGATATTAATTAAAAACAATATTGAAACGCAGGGGTTGGGGGAATAGGTTCAAGGGTCTTCGTAAACTTCCTGAACCAATCAAACTTGAAGAAATACAGAGGAAGTGGAACCAACCTTAAAAAAAACTGAGCTTGGAAAAAAATTGAGTTGATTTTGGGGGATGATAACCAATCAGTATCACAACATGAATGAAAAAAGAGAAATACCATTTGATTAATTTTGTCATGATTTTCAAATATTTTGTATAAAAATATAGCGTTGCTTATAACTTTCAACTTGTACTTCACTTAAGACTAATTTTTTACTAGGCATATATCGAAAGGTTTTAATGAAAATTTTTGGAGTTATAAAATACTCTTTATAGATTATATTAATACCTTCACTTGATTTTTAATTGTTTTATTTAGCAAATAACTGGCTTGTTTCCTATTACCCCAAACGAGGTAAAAAGATACAGTCGCTTGGGGTAATAAGAAACAAGTAAAATCTCCCTTTACCTTTTTACTTAAGAGGTTCATTATTTTTTCAAAGAAAGCTACAAATGGTGCAAAAAATTCTGTAAAAAATTAGCTTCATAAACTTAAAGGATAAACTTGTGGAATTTTTAATGTTTCTGATTACCCCAATAGAATCTTACAACCCCACCCTCCCCTAACGAAGTAAAACAAATCAGCTGTTTAGTAATCAATTTTAATGACTTCATTATCGATACATATTGGAAGGAGGGGACTCTTTGATCAAACCATACATTTTGTAGGACAAATATTTTTTTCGAATAGTTTAGATATTTATCTTGAGATCCAACAAAAAAATCCAGTTATAGTAATAAATATTTGAGAATCATCAAATCGACATATTGTATCCTTGCTACCTCTGTTAGCTACCACAATCAAGAATTTCGTAAAGGAAATTGTTGGGCGTCTCATCAAAATGAAGCTCTTCACGAAGATTCAGCTTGATAGTAATTACTTTTACATAAAGGATATGTACTACTACTTTTGAGCGTAGGACCGGGATAACGTACCACGCAATTTGTAGGACAATATGACTGTTAAATTATATAAATTTTACCTAAGTAAAACAAAAAAAATCAGCTGGTTAGTAATTTTTTATGATGTCCTTGTTATTGATACATGTTAATAAGGAGAGGACTCTTTGATCAAACCCTATATTTTGTAGGACAAATATATTTTCGAATAATTTAGATAATTATCTTGAGATATAATAAAAAAGAATCCAGTTAGTAATAAATATTTGAGAATCATCAAATAGACATATTGTATCCTTGCTACCTCTGTTAGCTACCACAATCTAGATTTTCGTAATGGAAGTTGTTGGGCGTCTCATAAAAATGAAGCTACTCAAGGAAAATTAGCTTGATAGTAATCAAGTGCAAAAAGTGTACCGTGGATCCTGGACTATTAAGCGTCGGGGCCTCGCAGGACCAGCGCTATTTAATTATTAGGTTTATTATAATTTCCGATTCAACAAATATTAGAAAATAATAATCTTGAATGATCTGAAAAATGTATTGTTCACTGTAATGGCTAAAATATTTTCCCCTTGCGAGTCAGAAATTGATAATTTGTTCTTGATTATAAAATATATAAACATATTTTTAAAGCGGCATGGAAATATTTTAACTGAATTTCGATTCGATTTTCTATCTTAGCTTCCATGGTTTTCAATTCCAAAACCTGGATATAAGAACACGCCTAACTCAATGCTCACCATTCAAAAAGTTAGTTTTGAAAAATTATAACATCAGCGGTACCAATTTCTCAGTAGCAAACAAAACTTTATTTTATTTTATAAACGTACAACTTTCTCGAGAGTAGTATTGTATGTATCAAAGAAGAATTTAAATATGAAAATAGAAGGGTAAATTAGGAAGTCAAAAATTAAGACAGTACTATTAAAAGTTATAGCGACATAGCCCTTAAATTTGGCATAATCTATGTTTATTCATTGTATTCCTATATTTAATTTGAAATTTTAGTTATTTTTTATTTCTTTTCCTATACTTGGAGTTATAAACTGACCAAAATAAAATTTATTTTTAATATAAAAGTCCCCTTTTTCTTAATTCAGGGAATGTTGAACTCTATTCCCCTGCTCTTAATGAATCAATTTCATAACAATTTGTAATATTTTTAATGTAATTTGTCTCAAGCTATCTATTTTCACTTTTGTACAGTTAATTAAGCAGAAATATAATTTAATTGTCAATTGCAGATATTTTTAAGATTTCCTAACAATTTGTAATATTTTTAATTTTATTTACCTCAAGTTGTCTGTTTTCACTTTTGTACAGTTAATTAACCTTTTACCTGCCGATGTTCCCAAATGGGAACATCATGTTCAGGAATTTTTTCACTACTTAATTTTTCATGCAGGAATTTGATACTTGGTAGAAAGCTACTCAAAGATATGAAGTTATTTTACATGCAAAATATTTTCACGTGCAATTTAATCCTTTTTGTAGAATTTACATCAAAATTAGAGATTTTTGGCTCTTTCAAAACCTGCACAAGTTTCAACTTGTGAAAATTTTAAATAAATTTAGTTTTAAATAATTCTGCTGTGTTTTGGTAGCTTAAGTACATATCTTCCCATTCGGCTTGACAGAATAGCTTTACATCCTAATTTTGGAGAGTAATTACCAATACAGCGTATATGTTCCCAAATGGGAACATCGGCGTTTGGGGTATAGTATTTGAGGGGATTTTTATAACATGCAAAAATGCAAGTTATTTCCTATTTTCTTTAATTTTTTGAACTTTTTTTGTCTCAAAGGATCTAAACAGTTTAAGAATGATGTTATAAATAAAAAAATATGTGATTTTTATTTTTTCTCCTGATTTATGGAGAGATAAATTCCGAATCTTTATAGCAGATTCTTACACTTATATATTTTTCTAACTCCCCCATCGATTAATTTTCAGTAATTATCAATAGGGGTTTTGCAAAGAGCATATCATGAGTGCTTCTGAGGATTTGCGTATATATTTTTGTTCGGGTACTTTTTTAATATAAAAATTTTAGGAATACAATCGAAGAATTTCGAAAATAAGGAAAAGTGCTTACATCTAAAAACACTCTTCTAACTTAAGTTGGATGTAAGATATATGTGGTTCAGTTCGGAATCTTCCATGAGAAACACAGCTATAATGAATCAATGGAGATAATTATGATTATCACTTTTGAAAGCTAATTAGATTTGAATGCAATTAGTGATTTTTATGCTAGATATCCCTATAGAACCGTAATTAAAACTAATTTTCTCACAGAAACGTAACTGTTTACCTTTGAAGAGCATGGGAACACTCTTATGTATTTTTTACACCAAAATATTACCCATAGTGCAAGAAAAATTTACGGAAAAGCTTCGCGTACGTAATAAACATGTCAATTTTTTCTCATGAAAATCTATAAAAATGTTACTTAATCGTCCAAGTATGGATAATAAAATGAAAAAACCGTCCACAATCATAAAAATATTCATAATTATTGAGTAGAAACCTATTTCAAGCGTTTTATTTGAATTAATTGTAAAATATGTGCCTTTTGGAAATCCCCCTAAAAACTTCACCCCAAACGCCGATGTTCCCAAATGGGAACATCCTCAAAATCAAACTTAGGATTTTTTTTCGACAAAAAATGACTAGAATGGTTTTAGTAATGATAAAACAAGCCATTTAAGCCAAAAATCAGAACCTTTAATTCAAAATTTGAATTGCGGCGTTTAAAAGGTTAAGCAGAAATATAATTTAATTGTCAATTGCAGTGATTTTTAAGATTTCATAACAATTTTTAATATTTTTAATTTTATTTACCTCAAGCTGTCTATTTTCACTTTTGTACAGTTAATTAAGCAGAAATATAATTTAATTGTCAATTGCAGTGATTTTTAAGATTTCATAACAATTTGTAATATTTTTAATGTAATTTGTCTCAAGCTATCTATTTTCCCTTTTGTACAGTTAATTAAGCAGAAATATAATTTAATTGCCAATTGCAGTGATTTTTAAGATTTCATAACAATTTGAAATATTTTTAATTTTATTTACCTCAAGCTGTCTATTTTCCCTTTTGTACAGTTAATTAAGCAGAAATATAATTTAATTGTCAATTGCAGTGACTTTTAAGATTTTTTCAGCTGGAATTTTACAAGTTTCAAAAAAGGAATGATGGAGTCCGTCAAATTTTTTAACTGAAAAATCTGTTTGTATGTAATTATAATTAGTTTTTCAATGAGATTTCTTTATTTTATTGATAGGGTCTGCATTTTTGAATTTAGATTTCTTTATTTGTTATTACGGAAGGGGACGATTCGGCTCGGCCGTTTTGGCGCGAAACAAATTTTTTTCTTCTAATTTTTAAAAGGATTATGAAAGAGTACTATTTACTTTCGTTTTATTTCTGGGGCCGAATGGTAGTAGACCGTTGTTATTAATAAGGTTCAAAATTTCTAGCAAAAATTTGGTGGTTGTACATAAAAAATTCTATTACTTATACAGTTTTCTTTTCTCTATTTTCTGGAAACTTTCTTTTTTGGACATATTAGACACCAAATAAAAAATAATTGTCCTTTAGCAAAATTCAAACACCAATAACACAAAAATATACCACCGAGACGTACATCACTTATATCCTCGCCAAAAAAATAAAGTGGGCTTAAAAGTAACTCTCCAAAAACCCTATCCAAACTACACTCTCAAATTGATTTCCTGTGTAGCCAGCTCTTTTTTCTGTTGACCCCGGTCCAACTCTTAGTAGGAAAACAAACAAATGCCTCCCGTTTCTCCCCTTCAAATAAACGTTATAAGAACCCGGAGCTCTTTCCTATTTTTTGATCCATTCGGGGAAAGGTATATAGGTGGTATAATAAGAGGATTAGGAGTTTTCTGGGAAAGATCCACTTCGCTCCAGAGGTTTTTTTTAAATTGGGGCGTGGTTTCAGTTTTGAGGGAGAGTTTTTGGTGGGTATTAGTTGCGTCTTGTGGTGATACCTTCAGGTGGTAAGAAATGTTTGAGAGAGAGAATGGTTCAAGACACAGCAAAAGCGATATTATATGAGTTGAACAGTCCCCAAGTCTCTCTTTTAGGTTTGTATTATTCAGGATTGGAATTTAACGATTACCCTTCATCTCCAAAGCAAAAACCTGGTTTAATGATTAATTTAAAGCAGAAATCTTAATCGTGCCTGGTTTGGGGCCGTTGCGCTGTCCCAACTCTATGGAGTTGGGAGCGTTGCACTCGGTTGTCTCGAACATAGTATTACTATTGCT
Organism: Tetragnatha versicolor; assembly: GCA_024610705.1. Classification (NCBI taxonomy): domain Eukaryota; kingdom Metazoa; phylum Arthropoda; class Arachnida; order Araneae; family Tetragnathidae; genus Tetragnatha; species Tetragnatha versicolor. The sequence continues at coordinate 6,296,361 of JANDEH010000014.1, read as the reverse complement.
GTGAATTATTGAGAATTGAAGGGCTTGGTGGATGAAGGGGCTATGTTACAAGGCCTGTCCCGAAAGTAATGAGACTGAATTCCAGTCAGAATTAGGGAATTCAGTCTCGTTACTTTCGGAACAGGCCTTGTAACGTAACATAGCCCCTTCATCCACCAAGCCCTTCAATTAATGTGGTATGTGAAATGAGGTGAATAGAATAGTAGATTTTTAGTTTAGAATAGTAGTAGATTTTTGCATGCAAAGGTTGTGTTATCGCTTCTAGTTCGAGATGTATCTTTTGATGTTGTTTTACTCTGAAAGTAATGATTAATTTACGAAAAAAATCAAAAATAAATCTCAAACAACGTCAAAACATGTATCTTAAATCTGATAATAATGATTAATTTACGATAAAAAAATCTAATATAATAAAACAAAGTGTGGGTATATGTGTTTGTCTTTTATACAAATCCACAGTTTTCTTCCGATCTGCACCAAACTTGGTATACCTACGTAAAAAAACTCAGAAAAAAACATAGGCTATGTTTCGAAAACTTTTAATGACCCCTTGACCCTCTTTCGACCCTTTTTATGGTCATTTTGCTGAAATAGCTTCATTTCCCCTCAAGAAGAGATCTGCTTACTCCATTGTTACAAAGAAAATTTAATGCTAAACAACAATTTTTAATAGAAACACTAGGTACAAATCTATTTAAAAATTATATTAATATTTTAAAAATATATTTCAATGAAATTTAAAAGTTATGTATAGTTAAACATATTTTTATTTGACAGATTATCTAATTTTTATATTTTAAAAGCTTTATAGAATATCATTGTTGTTAAAATAGTGTCCATGGAAACGAGGATGTAAAATCAAAAAGTGATAATATTTTAACTTTTAAGAAAGTTGGTTAACAAACCAAAAACCATTAAAACTCCCTTTCAACTAGAAAATATTGATTTTTTTTTCTTAAATTTCAAAACGGAATAAGCTTTAATTATTGAATAATTTCACCGAAAACGTTTATTCTTAAAGAAATGATTAATTAAGGAATCTGAGAAATTTTAAATAATTTTTAGAATATTTTTTCCATGTTGTAAATGTGGAAATCATTCAAAAGTTATACTATTGCGCTTGAGTACTGAAGGAATTTTAGTCCATCCGGATAAGAAAACTTACTAGGAACACCGGGATAGGAAAAGTTACCGGGAACACCGGAATATGAAAAAGACGCCTGGGATACCGGGATGATTGGTAAATGTTGATTATATAAAATTAGAAATGTATTTGGGAAAACTTAAAAATGAGGCGTTTGCTATCAAAACCAGCTTATTCCATTTTTGAATATTTTACAGGAGACAGTGGCGGATCCAGCCTGGACCCAAGGGGGGGGCAACCCCATTTTCAGAAGGTTGGAGGTTCTTCCCCAGAAAATTTTTGAAAATTTGAGTTTATTATTGAATACACTTGGATGACGTTCCAGGGAAAAAGGGGGTCTGGGGATCCTCCCCTAGAAATTTTTTTGAAATTTTACCTTAAAAAGTAGTCTTTTGACTCACTTTTGAACATTTAAGACGGGATCGGGGGATAGTATTTTGACGTCCCATCCTTCCAGAGTGACCCTTGAGAGATGAGCGGTCATCACTGCTCTAGATGGCAGTGGCGTAAATATAAATTTTTTTCTGAAGGAACCAAAATATCTTCCAGAAAATAAGTCATTATCAGGCGAAAAGCTAGATTTCTGCAACAGGGGAGAGGACTTAAAATTATTCCTAAACTTCCTCATAGGTTTTCCTTCATAGGTTTTATGTATTTTTTTAATGCAATTATAGGAAAGATTCGCATTTTGATGTATAATTAAAGTAAAAAAATTTAAAACAAAATAAAGAAAAGTATATTTTGAATATCAAACAGGGATCTGGGGGTGTTCCCCGAGAAATTTTTTGGAAATTTGACCTTAAAAATTAGGATTTTGACTCGTTTTACAACCCAAAGGCCAAAGCCCGATTTTCAGGCTGGGCCCGGACCTTATGTGGCTGATTGTTGCACACAAGCCACCAATTTTCTTCCCTCTCTTTTTTCCTCACTCCAGAGGCGTACATAGATTTTTACTTGGAAAGAGTCTCCAAATATATCCCCCCTCTAAAAAATTAGTCATTATCATGTTTACCAAAAAACAACAATGAGCAGGGTTAACAAGGGATTAACTGGTCTCGTGGACAGGCCCGTATTTAAGGTTTTTGCCGCCCTGTGCATATCGATTCATTGCCGCCCCCCCCTATTTCATTTCCTGTTTCAAGAAAATACTCCCCTTGTTTCTTTTAGAAGTCTACTGCTTAAAGGTGGGGTCTTTACCTTTTGACACAAAATATCAAAATGGTGGGGATTTTTTAAGAAGTGTCACGTAAGATTCCCTTGTGGAACCGCAAGGGGGTATGGGGGTCCTCCCCCAGAAAAATTTTGAAATTTAACTTGTAAAAGTAGGGTTTTAACTCATTTCAAGAACACTTTTGGGTCCAAGAGGGGACACTGTCCATAGTGCTCCCCTTGGATCAGCTCCCTGGGTGAAATTAAAATTTAATCCTATTAATCATGAATTAGGGTTTAAATTTAATAGATTAAAAATCGGGGAAGTTAAACCATCAACGTCTCTTTAAAAGTAAATTGCAAAATTATTTTTTACGAAATGAAATTTATACGAAATGAAAATATTTTTTTTCTCTCACCGATCTTCTTCCCATACGCTGATCCACTCGAGCAAGCCCATCCATTTTAGTGGTACATTTTTTTTTCAAAACTGTATAGTATGTAGCATGTTGAATTGTAATCTGCCGCCCCCCAAAATTTTGCCGCCCGGTGCTATAGCACATGTTGCACGTGCCTAAATACGGCCCTGCTCGTGGACATTCCCCTTCAGTGGCGTATACTTTAGAAATTTATTGCAGGAGGGACCCAAAATTATTCCTCCCATACATATTTAATAGGTTTAATGAAACTTTGTAACACACTAAGTATGATTTGCGTCTTAAAGAAGTACAGAAAGAATAAGACAAGTTGGGAGTAATTTATTAAGTTTGATGTACCAAAAGGGGACTGGAGGCCCCCTCAGAAGATTTTTTAGAAAAATTGACTCTAAAAACAGGTTTTTAACTAGTTTTGGTATCTAAAGACCGAATTTCAGGTGTTCCTTTTCGTGTAGGATTTTCATTTTGATGGGCAGAATATAAAGAAGTTCTGAAAAATTGAGTTCCAAATATAAAAGGGGGTCTGGGGGTACTCCCCCAGAAAATTTTCGGAAATTTGACTCAATAAAACAGGGTTTAAACTTGTTTTTGTACACCTTGTCCGAATTTCGGATGTCCCATTTGCGTTTTTTTCCTTTTCTTACCGTAATTTTTAAAAAGTGTACCTGAGCCCAAGGGGGGGGCAAAAGGCCTGTTGCCCCCCCCTTGGATCCGCCACTGACAGGAGAGACAAAAAACTTCTCACGTCCACAGTTCTAAAGCTAAATTTGTTTTTTAAATTTTTAATTGTAGGTACAACCACTTAGAATTTGATTAGTTTTTTATTTTCATTCCAGTTGCATTACCTTGGGCGTAATTACACTAATTAGGTTGGAATGAGCTGATTTTGATGCAAAAACACGATTTTTCATGCTTTTTTCAGTTTTTTTGTTCAATTAAGTTGTGAATTGGTTTTTTCCAGTTCACCAGTTAATATTTATGTCTTTACGAGTTTTAAGTAAATGACGTAACTTTAACGTAATAAGTAACTTTTTCAAATGATCTGAAATTTCACAGTTGAGATCACAGTTTTCACTTTTATTCTAATTTTGGGTTGGAATGAGCTGGGTTTGAGCTATATCCCTTCGCAAGGTTATGAAGGACCCTCTAAACTTTCAAAATATGCAAAAAAGTGGATTTCAGAAAAATATGGAATTAGCTGGTTTTGATAGCAAACGCCTCAAATAATAAATTTATAATCTTCACCCGTGCAAGGCCGGGCATATCAGCTAGTAAAAAATAAAACTCTAACGGCCATATTCACAGTCACCAGAATCAGAGTTAACACCTTGGCGATCGACGGAGGGTCAAGTCCAAAAAAACCCAAAAACCGTATTCATAGTACACGGTTCACACCGAAAACTGTGTTAGAGTTGATACCCCAGAGGCCGAGGTGTCAACTCTAAAATCAGAATCAGCGCATGCGCAGTCGCTACTTCTCCATAAAACAGAGAAATTAAATGGCGGTCACCGAAGTTTTTCGCGAAGCAAATTTCAACAACCGAACCAGAATATTAAAGCCCGAGTGAACAAATCTCCAACGAAAAACAATTTCTACGATGGAATGAAGAACATAGAGGTAAGTTTTGTATAAATACCTCTCGTAAAAATGTCTATCTGGAATTTGCTCATTGCATACACTACTTGATAACTACGAAGTAAAACATGATGAGAGACCTAATAGATCGCCATTAAAATATTTTATTACTAGCTGTTATACCCGGCCTTGCACGGGTGGGGTGAATAAATTAATTTTTTAAAATATTTCTTAAAATACATTTATAATTTTGTAAATTAGCAATATTACAAATCATCCCGGTATCCCAGGCGCCTCTTTCCTATCCCAGTGTGTTCCCGGTAATCTTATCCCGGTGGTCACGGTAATTTTTCTAATCCCGGCGTTCCCGGTAATTTTCCTATCTCAGTGTTTACGGTAATTTTTATATTCCGGTATTCTGGGTGTCTTTATGGTAAATTTCCTATCCCAGTGTTCTCGGTAATTTTTATAACCCGGTAATTTTTCCATCCCGATGTTCTCGCTAATTTTCCAATCCCGGTGTTCTTGTCACTTTTTACAATCCCGATATTCCTGATAATGTTTAATATCTTGGTGCCTTTATAAAATAACCAATTTGTAACCATAATAAAAAGTCTGGTAAATTAGTAAGTCTAGTGAACAAATTAACAAATTTAAAACCAGTGTTTAAAACTAAACTAAAAGATCTAGTAAATGAAAAAGTCTAGTGATCTGTCTCATTTGAAACAATGTTTTATTTTAACTCGTTGTATGACTGGTAAAACAGGTTTTCAAACACGGAAAAATAAGTGAAAAAAAAGCAGGAAAAACGGGAAAAAAAGAATGAAGGACTGATTTTCTCTTTATAAATTATAGCCCATGTCCTATTCTGATGTATCAGCTACATTATGGTAGAATTTCATTAAAATCCATTCAGTAGTTTTTGCGTGAAAGAGTAACAAACATCCAGACAAACATTCACAATTATAATAGTAGTAGGATTTACTCCTATCTACAATATTTATTTTCCTCTTGTATAACATTTTATGTTTTGAATCAATTAATAACTTTTTGAGTTCTTATCTATTTATTATTTTAAAACAGTCAAATCCAGCCCAGGCGAACATCTAATAATCTAGTTTAAATTGAAAGTTTGACAAGTTATTGTAAATAAGCTGTTAAAATATTCATTAACCATAAATATAATCAGTTAAATTACTATTTAAATGCAGTGTAGCACTATATATACGAGAATTGTTCCGTCTTCCGTTTGTTTATTTTTCATTCTGCAAACGAAACTAATGAAATAAGAAATTGAATTTCTGATGATGTTAAAAAAACATTTGTTAGAACCAGAATACTCATTTATAATTCTTTTTCTAAGCAAAACATTTGTTTTAATGTATTGTGCTTTCAATGAAGAATAAAAAATTAATTAATCTTTTTTTTTCAATCAGTACTAATTATAATATGAATATTTGAGGGCTTAGATTTTTATTTTTATTACAGGTATCATGTAACAGCTGCCAATATGTTTACCTTCCTTTAGCTTCAGTCTGTATTTGGGCCATGAAAAATAATTTGAAAATTATAATAGTTTTAGTTTTAAATTGTGAAATAAAATATTTTACCACAGTATCATAATTTCTTTTGTGTTTCTTATTTGATGATGTAATAAATTATACAAAATAAAGGTATGTTTTTATATTAGTTATGTTTATTTTAGTAATGAGAGTAGTAGAAAATTATTGAAAGGTAAAGTATGACAATAATAGCAAATATTGTTTCAAAAACTTATGGTCTAAATTAGTAGGTATAAGGATTTTTGTTTAAAAAGTTGCTCAAATTACTATTTCTTGAATAAAAATGCATGTTATATGTTCATGTTGTTTAAGAATATGTATTTTTTATATTAACTTACAGGGCTAATATTTTAAGAACTTTAATTCTCTTTCTTCAAATCAGATATCATTTTTAAATTCAAAAGAAATCAAAATTTGAATTATTTTTAAAAATGTCTTATTTATTGCATGGAAGTTAAATGAACTATCCAGACAGAATTGATTGCCTTTTTTGGGAGAATATATTGGGAGAACTCAATACAAATCCTAGCTTATTAAGTTCTTTTGTTTCTTATTCTTTTCTTATTTCATTTTTGTTCATATTAATTTTTGCTAGATTAAAAAAATTAAATAATATTGAGTAACCACTTTGAGTAAGTACATTTTAAAATTATTCCACAAATAAAAAATATAGTATGTTTACAGCTGTTTTTGTCCCTGAATTTTGTAAAAATATGAGTCTTTAACAACTGAAAATCATTAAAAAATAAAGTTTATTACAGTCAACATCTAAAGGGAAAATATTTTTAACCCCTAATTTTGTTTAATAGCTTTAAAATTTAATATTCTTATCAAGGAAAGTTTCAGGGAAGTTTTAAATTGATAGGTAATACTCTGATAGGTATATAATATCTTGTATATTGTTTCAAATAGATTTAATATTTACTATTTATTGAGTTTCAACACAACATGAAGGTTTACTACAGAACAGGTTTCCAAAATCGTTCCAGACATAACGCATACCTTATATGCTATGCTTTTGTGTTTTAAAATTTTAATTAATACTAACTAAAAGCTAATTTATAAAGGTCGGGTACCTACTATAAACGTAATATACTAAGCACTTAAAAATTAGTTTTCTTCTACTCAGAGCTCCCTTCATTATTTTTTATATCGATGGTTATATTTTTCGCTCCAAGAGAGCAGCTGATTTTGGTTGAAGTTTCTTTTGCCACCTGCATTTCTCTTCACTGTTTTTTATCCATTATTATGGTATAGGTTTTAAGTTATTTCTATAATCTAGTTCCTTTTAAATTATTGATAAATGATAGATTGCTCGTATTTTAATCTGAGCGCAAATAATGTTAATTGCAAAAATTAAAGCTTAAAAAAATAACTGATACAATATTTTGTATACATATTAAGAAAAAAAGGTCGGCAGAAAACTGATTAAAACTATGCCAGCACGGGTACGACAAAATACTAACTTAATTCTCAGATAAACGACCCGAAATAAATGGATTAAGGAAATATTTTGTAAATAAATTGTTCGCCATAAACGATCAAAACGCTTTAATTAATGTTTTTTCCTTTGAGTTTAAAGTACTAATGATTAGATAAATATGTTGCTTTATATGTCAGTGTATAAATATATCAGCAGGTTAAAAACTCGAAGTAATTAATTTTATTTGATGTATTATAGTTTTACAATTGCATTAAACATAGCAGTATTTTTACCTTAGCCGCTCAGCCATCGTAAAGCATTGCCACGTGTTTGTATTTACTAAACAAACAAGTTTAAAGTGACGCGCTTCTCTCTAGCCAATCAGAGAAGACCTTTACAGCGTGAATCCATTTCGCCAAGCAATCGCCAAAGCCAGCGCCAGTGTCAGATAATCCGAGTACAATGAATACGAACTCGGATCAACTATGAGTGAACTTTTTCACTCGTTGAAACTAGTGCTACCTGACACCGGTGTCAACTCGAAAGCCGTGAATATGGCCGTAACAATGCCAAAACATATCGTTTACACCTTGTCAAAACCGCCAATCTAACTTTTCGCGATTATAGGCATTCTCTTCAGTATTCTTTTAGGATATAGTACTCAGAAATTAATGAATCACTAAGGACTTATTTTTGTTGCAGTATTTCACCCAAATACCTTCTATAAGAAATGCCATAAAAATAGCAATTTTTTTTGGAAGGCTAACAAAAGACATGTGCAATACGCGGTAAGTAGTCTGCGTTTCTCGAAGTTTCAACCACCAAGTGCAATCTTTGAACGGTGCGAGAAAGAAAAGGGTTCCTGAAATAAATGATTCTCCCGACTGCAATCAGATATTCCGAGAAACTCAACAATGCCGACTGATTGTACACTGAAGTTTGGTTTTATGGTATTTCCCATATTCGTGATGTATTTAATAGTTCTAACCATATTTTGGGTCACGCAATAACTTTTGAATCACTTATTCAGTTAAATTTTATTATTTATGCTTTGACTAAGTGTGTTTTCTGGGAAAACAATATGGAATCTTTCCTGATAATTTTTAATAGCAATTTATATGCACGGCATGATATCGAAAATCTGCTGAAATTTTAATTCCAAAACTTAAACGAAATTTTACATACATTTTTATAACTTTAAGCTTAATACAACTATCCTTTAAGAATCATTACTGAAATCGTTTGATTTAATTCTAAAGAGTGCTGTATTTTGAAAGGACCACTAAATAGAGCAATCATCATCCATATTGGAGGAATTGGGAAAACTTAGCACAGCTGATACTTAGCTTTTCTCTGCAAACTACCCTAGTAGCACAGCTGATACCAAATATGTCAAGTTTACGTAACTGCAACTAGAAGTAAACAAAATTTGGCCAGACATAAAAAAATGGATGAATCTTGAACCTTTGTGCTGCTTGAGTAGCGATTTACAGGAGAGAATCAATCATGATGAACAGCGGAATTGAAACAGTGAATGTGTCTGTTTAAGTAACGGAGGTGTATGTAGAGAGTGAAATGAAAATTTACTTTGTCACTTTGGATAATTTCGCTGAAATGAACATCAAATGTGAAAGATAATATTTTAGAAATTTCAAGGGATAAAAAACCATCCGTATCCACAATCGAAAAAACACTAATTTGAACTTATAATTTATTATGCCTTTTATTAGAAGATTAATTATCATTCATTTATGGGGGGATGAACTTTAAAAAGCTGAAATCTGTTCTCTTTCCATGTTTTTCTGAAATCCACTTTTTTGCTTATTTTGAAAGTTTAGAGGGTCCTTCATAACCTGACGAAAGGATATAGCTCAAATCCAGCTCGTTCTAACCCAAAGTTGGATGAAAAGGTGAAAACTGTGATCTCAACTGTCAAATTTCAGATCATTTGAAAAAGTTAAGTGGATGTCATTTATTTAAAACTCGTAAAGGCACAAATATTAACTGTTAAACTGGATAAAACCAATTTCACACAACTTAGTTGAACAAAAAAACTGAAAAAAGCATGAAAAATCTTGTTTTTGCATCAAAATCAGCTCATTCCAACCTAATTAGTGTAATTACGCCCAAAGTAATGCACCTGGAATGAAAATGAAAAACTAATCAAATTCTAAGCGGTTATACCTACAATGAAAATTTTAAAAAAAATTAGCTTTAGAACTGTGGACGTGAGAAGTTTTTTGTCTCTCCTGTAAAATTTTCAAAAATGGAATGAGCTGGTTTTGATTGCAAACGCCTCAAATATAAATTCTGGATCGTATGGATCCTTAAGAGTTTCAAATTTTCAAATTCCTTATTAAGTAATATTCCCTCCAGTGAATCAGCATAGCAAACTGAATAAGGAGTAAAGGGTGAAATGAAAATTTACACTCGTCACTTAGAATAATTCCTCCAAAACGAACATCAGAAGTGGAAAGGAAAGCCTAAATGAGGAGCAAACATTCAAACCGTGTTTTCTCCAAAAAAATAATAAAAAGTGAGTTTCTGCTATTTTCATGATCTCCACATTAAATTGCACAAAATAATGCTATTATCTTCAACTTAAACAAGTTTTAACCTATTCTAAAACTTCTTAGAAAATTGATGTTTCAATCAAAACGTGATTCTCCAATCCAAACAGTGATTTCTCCAGTCACAGCCAATCATAGCTGTTCTTACTCGTCACTTGACCCACTCATTTGTTTGCGTAAAGTTGGTGATGGTAAAATATTAGAGGGGACTTTTTGATTCGAAATCACCTAATGTTTATTTTAAAAATTCACATTGTATATCAGAAATAAAAAGAATATTTTTTGAGAAGAGTAAGATTAATTTTTTTTGCATTAAAAAGTGTTTTTTCCATGTTGGAAATATTCAAACCATGTTTCCTCCTATGTCTTTGATCAAAAAGTGATTTCTCCAAATTTCAAATGCATTTTTTAATAATTAATTTTAAGTTTTTAGGTAAATTCTGACTACAAATCTCAGTTACTCGTTATAGAACTAAACAAACGATAATTAGATTTTTAAATTAGTTATTTTTAAGGTTTTTTTTGTGTTTCCTGAAAATTTGTATTTGAAGGAGAAAGCATGGTTTGATTGTTTGCTCCTCAAATTAGCCTTAAGAAGGTAAAAAGGTTAAACAAACCCTCCGTATCACCCCATTAAAAGAAACAAAACATAACTCAACTTAAAGATCTCCCAGAAGGCCGGGTGCGTTCGTTTAATCCCGCGAGAAACGCAATTCATTTTACCTCAACAACCCCCGATTCCCAATCCCCCGTTAATACCCGGTCCGCCAAATAAGGCGGCAAAACCCTCTCAGGTGACGCACTCCGAAAGAAGATTACAGAATCGATACCGGCCAAATATCGATCTAATAAGTTTCGGAGGGGGGAACTGGCTGATGAATTGGACGCCCTCTTCATATCTTCTTCTTCTCCTACTTCTGCTCTTCATCTTCTTTTGGCGATCGCTGTGGAGAGAAAGTTGTTTGTGGATGGAGTATAGCTATACTGCAACTTAACTTGAGCCTGTAGAAATATGCTGAGAGCAACCAAAGAAAGTAGTTCCCCTTGCGGTGTCGGAATTTTGAGTGAAATTAAAAGATTCAATTTTAAAATATGATTAGTTTTTTAAATCCACGTATATTTAAGTATCTTTTCATCCCGATAGGCATAAAATGTTCAGTATTATAATAATTTTCAAGTGGCGTAGCGCGTAGTAGTAACCTCGGTCTCAAACTCGATAGCCAATAAGAGCTTCTAGCAACCCAGCAGGCTCTCTGTTTACTCATATTTTCTTCCGCGTGGCCATGCCGTCAGGCTCAACTTAAATTGCAATCGAGTATAGACAACAACGTTAGTTGACCCTACGACGTCACTAACAAACAAAGCAGTCCCCATCGGGGTGTCTGAATTTCGAGTAAAATGAAGAACGTCAATTTAAAATACGATTATTTCCTTAAACCCGTGTATATACAGTGTCTTTTTATCCCGATTTGCGTACCGAAACTCCTCCTAGCAACCCAACAGGCTCTATGCTTACCCACTTTCTCCTTCCGCGTATTGACGTACTGGGTTCAGGAAACGTTTCTTACGAGTATAGTTAGGATTGGTTTTCTTTTCTTTTTTTTCAATATTATTTGACTGAAGAATATTGAATTATTTCTTGCTGTAAAGTAAATTATGATAAATATGTGTACAATCTCGTTCAAGCTCTCATTTTTTTAGTTTCAATTATAAAGGAACTAGCTGTTATACCCGGCCTTGCACGGGTGGGGTGTATAAATTTTTTTTTTTAAGTTTTCTTAAAATATACATTTATAATTTTGTAAATTAGCAATATTACAAATTATCCCGGTATTCCAGGCGCCTCTTTCCTATCCCGATGTTCCCGGTAATTTTCTAATCCCGGTGTTCTCGGTAATTTTCCTATCTCGGTGTTTCCGGTAGTTTTATATTCCGGTCCGTCCGGTGTCTTTATGGTAAATTTCCCATCCCGGTGTTCTCGATGTAATTTTTATAACCCGGTAATTTTTCCTATTCCGATGCTCAAGCTAATTTTCCAATCCCGGTGTTCTTGTCACTTTTTCCAATCCCGGTGTTCTTGTCACTTTTTACAATCCCGATGTTCCTGATAATGTTTAATATCTTGGTGCCTTTATAAAATAACAAATTTGAAACTATAATAAAAAGTCTAGTAAATGAAAAAGTCTAGTGATATGTCTCATTTGAAACAATGTTTTATTTTAACTCGTTTTCCAGGAAAAAAAATTGTATTTTTCAGTAAATATATTTATTTCAAAGGAAAAAAATCTTGAAATGGAGGAAATGTCTACGCCTTCGGTGTGGTCTAAAAGGAGATGCGGAACACACATACATACACACACAGCCACAAACGTTTTTATTTATATAGAGATTAATAAAATTGCCTAGTAACTACAACACTGGTACTAAAGTTTCCTATTATTAGCTTGCATGACTGGTAAAACAGGTTTTCAAACACGGAAAAATAAGTAAAAAAACAGAAAAATGGGGAAAAAAAGAATGAAAGACTGATTTTCTCTATATAAATTATAGCCTATGTGTTATTCTGATGTATAAGCTATATTATTGTAAAATTTCATTAAAATCCATTCAGTAGTTTTTGAGTGAAAGAGTAACAAACATATAGACAAACTTTCACAATTATAATAGTAGTAGCATAATATAAACTAGAATACCCTTGATAGCCAAAACCTGCTTTAAGGATTAAGTTAAGCGTAAAATTGTAAAAATCGGGCCTGGTTTAATGCAAAAAACTTGAATTTTATTCGTTTAGTTAAAAAATAATTATTAATTTTGAGCTTTACAGTTTTACTTTAATAATCAGGAAAGAAATTAAAAATCCACTCTTCCAGATTAGATTAACTTATTAAGAAAACTAAATTTAGAAAATATTGGTTTTGTAAAATAGATTGCAGAAAGAACATAGTTTTTAAGCTTGCTTAGTGGAAATTGCCTTTGATTCCGATGAAGCTGTTAGAAACTCTTCCCATACCTTCGCTGCAACTCATTAACATTGGGTTGTCATTAAAATTATAAATACATTCGTTATTTTTAACCCTTTTTACGAGTGTTTATTTATATGAAGGGGGAGGGGAATCCCTCTGTTTTTCTAAAGGCAGGTACTTAAAATAATTGAATAAAAGGTATAATGAAAGAGCAACTAAGCGTGATAAGAATTTTGGGCAGTGCGAGTAAGCTATATTTGGTCGTATTTAGAAGGGTTCGTAATTTATAAACAAGCACGCAAGGATGTATTATTAGAAACTAATGGTGAAAACAACCTTTTTAAGGCTATTGTTTGAATACCTAAGTAATGGAAAAAATATTTTTTGACGTTGGTGATTTGAAAGGTCAAACTGGGTTATTCACAAACTGTAAAGCTCGCCTTAGCAATACAGGGTGTTTTATAACTTCTAGGGGGGATAGTAGACACCTAGACGAGTCAGAATCACATAGGATTTGGGGGTCCCAGACAAAATCCCAGGGAGTTAAAAATGGTGCGACACCCCAAAAGAATTATTGAAAAATTCAATTTGTAGAAGAACCGCTATTGTTAAAAATTTAATTATGGTCTCAAATTTCGGTAGTGGTTCTTTTACAAATTGAGTTTTTCAGTAACTTTTTTGGGGTGTCGCTCCATTTTAACTCCCAGCTATTTGGTCTGGGACCCCCCCAAATCCTATGTGATTCTGACTCGTCTGGGTGTCTACTATCCCTCCTAGAAGTTATGATCGAAAAACTTTTCTGAAACACCCTTTGTATGTTTTTATCATAGAATTTTTATTTTAAAAGCTAGTTAATGGAAGAAAAAAGTTAATGGAAGAATTTACTATACTTTGAAACGATAAAACACTACCTTTTTGTTTCGAAGATACTTTCATGTCAGTGATATCTGGACTCCTTGCCCGATGTTATCCACGCAATAGACAATATGCACTATGTCACGAAACATCCTAAAACTTACCCAATTTACTAATTCGATCATGAAAAACCCAAAAATCAACTTTAAAAATCACAAAAAGTTTTAATTTAAGCGCAAAAAGTGTTTAAAAAAAAGCCCTTTAAGTCACCTGACTCAAAACAGGGCGTAACCTTGTGTGACGTCATACTTCAAGAGATTTGTTTCAGGCAATACTGTTTTGAGCACATGGAACATAAAAACTTACTTTTTTGAATTCTCCCGTTATGCATCTGTTTAAGACTGGATAACACTGTTCTTGAAACTCAAAAATGTTCTTCTTAGAATTAAAATTTTATTCCTTTTGTACAGATTTCTTGTATTTTCATTCAGTTTCTTAGCATTTGTACTAACTTTGGAAATTTTGTAAATAAATAATGAATGTATCGTAGGTTTTTTCTCACAATATTAAGTTTAATTATAGTCAGTATAAAATATTTAAAATATCACTAGTAAAATAAAAATGTAAAACATTTAAAATCCAAAAAATCTTTGAATTTTTGAACTGTTGCAACTGTAAATAATTTATTTGACTTCATTAAATTCTTTCGTTTATTAATTTAAACTGATGATAATCAAGCATTCCATTTATAGCAATGTCAATGTACTAGTATCACAAAAATTCTAGTTTTCTTTTGCTATGAATTATTACATTTTATGCAGCTGGCATCATGTTTTTGTTTGTTTCTTTGTGTCTCTAAGCATAAAGTTACACTATTTATGACGAATTCTTTCATTTTTTGGTACTGAGAAAAACAATTCATCCGGTGTTCTAACACTTGTATTTTTGCACATAGGTACTAAACATCCTTTATAGTACTTTTTTACTTGTTTAGGGCCGTCCATAGCTGCCGAAATAAGAAAATACAGGCTACCAAAAAACCCCAACATAAATGCAAACACCATTGCTTTTCAATGGATGTCTTTCGCGCGTAATTTGAACTTGAAGTATGACGTCACAAGTCAGAATCGTCAAGCACTGAAGTTTTTGTTGATAGTGACGTCAGAGCAACTTTAAATGCGTTTTAAATCGAATTTATTTGATCGAATTGCAGTTTAATTAGCATTTTTCAACGTAATTTTTCATGCTCTTTCTTTTTAAAATGAATTTGAAAATCATGCATATTGTCTATTAGGTATTCTCACGTTTTGAGATTAAATTTTACTAAAATAGTAGATAAAAAACCATGAAGAATGACGTAGCCTAGTTTCTGAGATATAAATTTTTAAAATTTCGCTTTTTGTTTCACAACACTTTCGAATCACAAATCATGCGCTGTGAGGTCACATCCAATAGAAGCCCGTTTTCTGATCACGTGACTTTTCTGACGTTTTGGCGAAAATAAAATTGAATTTTAACATTTTTGAACTTGAAAATCAGAAATTTGGGAGTTTTAAACCATAATGTATCAAAAAAGTATAAAATCAAGCAAATCCCTCACTCATGCAAATACCTCATTGTTTCATTTTCACATACAATTCGTCCTCCCTTGTTGTCAAAAAATCAGTAGTGCATTAGTTTATGTTCACCAGTCAAAGAGCAGATATTTTATTAATAGGGAAAGGGAGGCCTTTAATTCATGAATCTTGTAAATGTAACAGTTTAAATGAATAAACTCGCTTGATTAGCTTGCGTTATACCACCAAATGATGGTTCCCAAACGCACTATGACGAAATACTGGTTTGTATGAGGAATGCTGATAGCCTCTGATCGGGTGCATTATTACGATGTACTTTGTAAGCCCACAGAGTCCATAACCACAGGCGATAATAGAAGTCGAAACAGCCTGGGATATGCCTTGTGATAGGGTCCTTTTTGGATCTGGGATCACATCAACCTCATATCACGAGAGGCGGGGAAATAGAATCCCAATCGTCGAATCCTCTAATACCCTTTCCAGAGTGACAGATTGAATGAACACGTCAAAGGTTTCAAAATTTTGAGTAATAATTTGATTGTCCCTCTATCCTACAAGAATTTAAACTCCCTGTCCCTAATCATATCATATATATATAAATATCCTTTTGTATCCTATGTTAGGCTTTTTCTCTGTGAACTAGCCAATTTCAAATAGACGAAATTCAAAAACAACGGTTTTAATCCCCAATGTAAAAATAAAATCCCCATGCAATTGTTTCGGGGATCACAGGATCCCGTTCGTCAGTGCTAAAAAGAGGGTATGAGACACAGACCAAATATCAGTATATATAATTAAAACTTACTGTGCAAATAAGGTAAAATAAGTAAAAAGCAACGTTTATAATATGCACATATGTTTATTTAAAAAACGATTCTGACGATCGTTTTGACTGTAAGGCATCCCCGAAACGATCGTCTGAATAGTTTTTTAAATAAACATATGTGCATATTATAAACGTTGCTTTTTACTTATTTTATCAGTATATATGTTACGGGATGTGATAAATTGGGCAATGTTAATAATGCCCGAAGTGGAAGATGGCAATGTGATAAATTCAATGGCATTTATCATTGAAATTTATCACTTTGTTCGCCTCCACTCTGGGCATTATTGATAATATATATTACTTGTGTTTAGATATTACTTGTGTTTTTAAGTTTTTCTTTAGGCTTCTAAATAATGAGATTGATTGTTCTGACCTACTTAATCTCTTAAATTTTCACGTTCCGCAATATATGACAAGAAATAAAACTGTTTTTGAAATTCCCTCCTGTAACAAAAATTATTTATTAAACCAGTCAATATTTCAATTCTGCAAATTGGTAAACAACTTGCCAATTGATTCTGATATTTTCTTTAATTCTTGCAGTGATCTTGTCAGGGTAATTAGGTTATGAAATTCGACTTTTAAATTTTTCTTATTCATTGTTTGTTCTTGTTGTTTAATATGTGTCTTTTATAGGGTTTTTGTGTGTCTTTTATAGTGTTTTTTGTGTGTCTTTTACTTTGTATTACCAGTCATGTAATTGGATTTTTATCTGTTTGACTGTAGAATAAATAAATAAATAAATAATGCCCAATTAATTACTTTGCCCAAATGGAAACAATGGAGAAATTACAGTTACAGTCAAAATTTTTTGAAAAAAAAAGTTTAAATTTTGACTTCAACTGTAGTTAACCGCAACTGATAAATATTGGGTTGGCATCAAAATTATAAATACATTCGTTATTTTTAACCATTTTTAAGAGTGTTTATTTATATGATGCATTTTTTTTCAAGGGGAAAGTGGGAATATCTCTGTTTTTATAAAAACTGGGTTATTCCCAAACTGTAGAGCTCGTCTTAGCAATATAATATGTTTATGTCACAGTGTCTTTTTATTTTAAAAGCATTTCGGTTAATGGAAGAATTTTCTATACTTTGACGCTATAAAACACTGTACCTTTTTATTACACGGATATTTTCATGAGAGTGATCTCTATGGACTTCTTCCCCAGTGTTATACAATTGTTTCATGTTTCACATCCGATTCGTCGTCCCTAGTTGTCGTAGAAGTGTTTACGTTTATCTTCACCAGTCAAAGAGTAAATTTTTATATATATAAGTTAAGCTAGAACTCTCCTATTTCGTTATGGCGTTGCAAACTGGAAAAGAATTTTACGAAGTAGTATACTCGTTTTGTTAGCTTGAGTTACTACATAATGATAAATTGAAGGGCTTGGTGGATGAAGGTGCTATGCTACACAAGGCATGTCCCGAAAATAACGAGACTGAATTCCCTAGTTCTGAATGGAACTTAGTCTCATTACTTTTGGGACAGGCCTTGTAACAGTCCCTTCAATTGCCAGCTGCACCAGGGCGAAATAAGGTTTCATACGTGGAAATTCTTTTCTTGGAAGACGTATACTACTGCTCGACCAACGATAGTAAAAAGGTCACGTGATTTTTCCAGACTATGCACGGCCGATAGTTGAGGTCTTGCTTCTATATAAGAGCTAATATCTCTTCCTCTTTCGATCAACTGCCATTCAATTTCCACTTGTCTCCCCTCTGAAATGCCAGTTCCACCGTTGTCAAAATCACGTGACCCTTTTACTATCGTTGGTTTAGCAGTATACGAGTATGTCCTTTGGTCGTGCGCATTACGGAGCACTACACCGTTTTCACCAAACACTTAGGCTAAAAAAACTAGAGCTTAGTATTTCAAAACGGAATGATAGTAAACAAGGCACATTTTTGACGTCACAAGCTGTTTCAGCTCAGATAGAGAAAAAGATATTTTTAATTGAAAATAACTTAAAATTTAGGGCTTTGAAAGGTAAATTAAAATGTTTTCTGGAGGTTTTAAACCGTTCTGAATACATTAAGATTTTTTAAAAATAGACTGCAATTATCCATTATAGAAACTGAGAAATTTCAAAAACGTATCAAAATTTTTACTTACCTTTTTTAAAAATAAGGAAGAGTTTTGAACACGATTTAATCATTACTCAAATTTTTACAGAAGTTAACCTATATAAATGTGGAGGAGGGTTGAACTTTATATGGGGTTAGTTAGTCAGTTTTATCAATTTCATTGATAAATACATTTTCAGAAATGTTTTGTTCTACTAAAAGCTTCATGAAATTCCTCTTTGAAATAAATATGGCATGTCTATATATTTTAACATTTATTTTAATCTCTTCCTGGAACAGAATGAATAGCAATTCACATTTCCTATATAAAAAAGAATAATGATTTAATCTCTTAAGCTGGGAAACTTTGCATTATTCCATTTAATTAAAACCCTGAAAATCTCCATTTTTCTAAAAAAAACAATCAATCTCAAATAAAGCAAATATATGACAACTGAAAAAATTCCAAACAGCACGCGCAAAATAAAAAGAAAATACTAACGATTTCATAGCGTTTATAAATGATCCCAAAACATACAATGGGAAAGCTAAAAAAAATTTCAAAACTCAACTTTTTCGTATTAATCACAAAAGCACGCTACAAACCGCTATCAAGTAACAGAACGAACGGATTAAATGTGGTACTAGCTATTAATATTGCTGATTAATCACTCTGTACAATAATATACTTAGTGTCACGTGATCACGTGATACGGTTCCAGTTACAGTTTTTTTTATATCAGATCCGTTTGTTTTGTTCGATCGTTTTTTGGCACAGCTGAATGCACGGATTCGAAAGAACGAAAGGGTTTCAGTCTTGTTCAGGGGACATTTATTAATTATGATTCATAATTAGTTTTAATCTACCTGTTCCTTTTGTAAATTAATTATCCATTTCCTGTATTTTTCCTATGGTTGTATAAGTTAGACCCGAAATAATACTTTTGTTTAAGAAAAATTCATTTTTCTGGGCTTTTGATGTTATAATTTGCTCTTAGCCAAATTGTGTTGATTTATGGTGTACTAGCTGCATCACCATAGCTCTTTCCTCTAATGAATAGCGAAAAGGAAGAACCTTGGATAAGACCCTAATCAATTTATTAAAATTTGATATTAGGGTCATATCCAACATAAACGAAGTTTTGCCATACATAACAAAAATTGCGTGAACGCGTGTGCTGCTTGGGTTGTTGGCGAAGCTTAAAAACTTCTGTAGCAACAAAAGTATAGAATAAAAATTAGTTAAAATCCTATAGAAGTGTCAATTTTAATAATTAATTCTGCTTTTTTGCATCATTTTTCCTCTAATTCCAAGCTACATCCAAAATCAAGGAGGATGAGGGAGTACCTAGGTCGGTGGACCTTCAAACTCCAGTAGGATATAACTTAGCCTCAATGAGTAAGGCCATTGGCAAAGCTGTTACAGAACGCTTGACTAATAATAGTAACCTTGTAACCAACTTGGTACCGGTTTTATGGAATTTGGAGAGCTGATATTATGGTATTGCTTGGCCTAATATTCTTTTTTATTTATTTAAATTTTTAAAGATTATAGTGGTGAGCATAGTTGCCACACCATCATTACTGTTAAAATTCTCAGGTATAAAAATCATATGGCATCAAATTTAACACATGCAATATTATATTCTTACACGCCATTCATTACCGATACCCTCCCTAAAAAAAGGTGCGAATATAAGGTGGAACGCTCCGATTTCCTATACCCGCTCACGAAAGTCGGGGCCAGTTCATTAATTTCGAGGGGGACTGTGACAGCGTGCGTGATAATCCAGGGAATGAGAGTGATATTGCAAGCGTCACGAAGCAAGGGGGGAGGGCGTTTTTAATTTTCTTGAAGGGTTTTGTGAGGAGAAGACGCCATTGTGTTCGGTTACTTCGCGTTTTGCGTTTAATTTATCAGATAAATAGGAAATGTCTTGTTGGGGGTCACTGTTTCTTCGGGCTGTGAGAAGGACAGGTATGGATATTCATGGGGTTTCTTTGAACAACTTTCTTGGATTTCGTTATTCCATCGGAAGGGTGCTAATTAATTATCTTCTTTTTTGAAAGGAGCGACTCGGATGTAAGAGCTACCTGTCGCAACTTTGAGCTATGATCACCACTCAAATGGGTAGAAAATTTATCTGCTGTATTGCTTAATCATATAACTCAGCCACTCAGCTCACATTAGTTTTACTTTTAACTTAACTTTACTTAGTACTTATTGCGTTTTAAGCGAATATGGCGCCACATTTTTCAAAAAATAAAAATTCTACGTTGGGGTAGTATGTATTTATTTAGGAATTTTAATTTGTAATCTCCGACCAAGAAATCTTTTAAGCAGAGTTTTAGGGAACATGTTATAGTCTGTTCATTTTGAACTGGCGCTTGAAAATATTTCCTTCCCCCACCACCGCTCGGTAACCATAGCAATTATCTTCGTCAAAGTGACGAAGAAGGCTTACTATTGGCTGCTCGAAGATAGTAACTATGGTTACGCTTCTTGCGTGGGGGAAGGCACTATTTCTCAAGCGCCAATTCTAAATGAATAGAGTATAAACACATTGGATTACACTAGTCAACAAAATTGAACTTTATTTTCTGGCCCAAGAGCAAAAATGAGGGATCCCATAAGAACCTTATACGCTGAATTCAAATATGCAAGTTGTTTTTCTCCATCACCCTCAGTTTTCTTGTGACATGTATTTTAATTTGGAACTAAATGTCGTATTTTACATATAGACTTTATAGTATTCGACTTACTTAAACAAAAAAATTTTGTGTAATTAGCTATGATACGACCATACCAGAACTTATTGCATGATTTATAGAGTGTGTTCCAGCTTTGAACGAAATTTTTAGGGAGCAAGTGAGAGATGGTGGATAAATCTTCTTTTAATGCAGATTCTTTCTCCAGGATCGCTCCTGGTGGGTGGAATAAGGGCTGATAATAATATTTTCAGGGTCTCGTATGATCTTGATTGAATGTAGGTCTTAGAATCCTAATATTAAGTTCTTTTATGCAATATCTTGACTCTCGGAATAGCTGCAGTATGATGTGCGCAGTACTTTAGAACGGACTTACTTTAGAACGGAAAATATGACCGAAATTACCTTATAAAAGCCAGTAGGAATAAAGAAATAGGGTTTGTTATAGTAGATATCAATAATAACCATCCATAATCATCAAATAAATAAATTAAAATTTTATTTATTTATTAGTTTTCCTTGAGAACAGTTACTAAGCACTACGAAGCAATATTTAAAAATTTGAACTGTGCAAAATCTGAGGGTGATAGAAAAATCATGATTGGATATTTGGTTTATCAGCGTAGATTTAGATAAATCAGCGTAAAAAACTACCCTAGATAAAGTATTTTGGGACAAAAACCTTGTTTACCAGTGTTATCTGCTGTAATTCAAAAAACTAAACTTATGATAGGATTCCAAAACTTAGATTCCCGTGTCCTTGGTTTAAATTGCCTAAGAAGAAAGAACACAAAATGAGTAGCCTTCATTAAAAGAAATAAATAAAAATGAAGAAGCCTGTAGATCCCCTTTATATTTCTCCTTGCATTTCGTACTTTGAAAATCTTCACTTCAGACCCAAATGTCCTTTATGAAATTCTATCATAATCTGATAAACGAAACTATCGAGTAAGATCTATCTTGATATTATAAGTAATTCAATCCTCGTCAAATATGATTAAATTATCTTTTTAACTTCTAGTTTCTATATTTATGGGTTAAGTTGTTCATGATAAAAATCATTGTTTTCAAATTGTCGATTGATATTATTTTCTTTTTCAGAATGATGTTATTTAATTTAATTTCCTTTTCTACATATATGCCACGATACAGACAAATAAGCACTTTTTCACAACAACTTTACTCGTATTGCAATAATTTCTTTACATTTATGGGGTTACTTCTGATTTCAATAAGAGTTGGATGTTTTTTTTATCATAATAACATTTATACGCAACATTGATACATGCACTGATGGAATTTTAATATATTAGAAGCAATAATTAAGCTTTACGTTGAAACATATCGAGTAAAATTTACTATATATCAATTAACGTGAATTTCTCTAATAATTTAAAAGAATTTGACGTAGAAATGGGTACATATGTTACGGGAAATGTGATAAGCCGGTAATTTTTAATAATTCCCGAAGTGAGGCGGACAATGTCAATACAATGATATTTATCGACTTTATTGGCTAAAATAGTTTTTTTTCGTAAGGCAGAAACAGTTTGATCTAGAAAAGTGTTTCCCAACGGTGGGCGCAAGCCCCACCAGGGGGAAATATGATTTTCTAGAAGGCAATTTAAAAATTTTTACCAAATTGCCCCCTAAGTGGGGCATGAACAACAAGGTTTTGTATGGTTTCCAAAAACAGTTTTGGGGAAAATAATACATAGGGGGCATATAAAATTTAGAGATACTTTGGTGGGGTATGGACAGAAAAAGTTTGGGAAACACTGCTTAATTTTAAAAGACAATCCAAGCATTCCTGAAGAAAATATAAAAACATTAGTTTAATTAATCACCACTAAGTTGTTTGCAATACTTGCCTATATTAAATTAAATCGCTGGTAATCGGAAACGTAAGCCTGCAAATACAACAGTCTATAAGAGCGGGCCCCCTGCGGCCTTTGCTCAAGCACCCTAAGATTAGACTCTTTCCCGACATTTGTTAGTAATCGTGCTTCTCAATGATTTTTGGGTTCCTGCTCCAAGAAACTCTAACCTGTAATGATTTTTCAATCCAGTCTTAGTTCATCAGGTCTGAAGCGAGAGGGAATCTATGAGTTTATTTAAGACTCCTTCCCCCAATATTACCTTAACATCAAATTTATTTAAGAACTTTCAGGACGCATTAAGTTAAAGATTAACCATGGAATAAGGAGGTAAGACGGTTAATTTTCAAGGCATTGAAGTTAACGTAATTTAAGTATAGTTAAACAAGTAAAATTTGCTTGGGCGGGGCGTTTTTATTAGGGTGCTCTTATTCAAACTGTAATGGTTGCCCTAAGTCAAAATGCGAGTGTAAGTCAGGGTAGTGTTTCTTCCTCTCTAAGCGAAAAAAATAGGTTTTACTTTGGTAGAGGAAGACAAGGTGGTGTTTTCAGGGCAACCTTCTTAATGAAGCTACGTACCATGCAATTTTAAAAGATCTAACTTTAATTTTAATAACTGACCATATACACACAAAAAACTGCGCTGATTTTTCATGGCGCTCTTTGTTATATATTTTTATTTCTAATGGGCGCGTACTAGGACATTATCCTTTTACCACTGAAATTCCCTAAGAAGTACCTACTTAGCGTTACCCAGCGAGCACCTGTGGGCCGAAGCCACGGAGGTGAGGTACTGTTGCCCGCGCCATGCACACATTCACTAGCACAACCCCTTTTTACAGGGGGGCCACACTCATTCATCACACAAGGACAGAAATTAACAGCGCTCTTTGTTTAACTCTTTATCTGCTGACGGTACTTACAAGTCCAGCCAGCTTTAAAATTACTTAGAATAACCATAAACAATCCTTACTAATATACTAACGATGATCCAGGATAAATTGCAGAGTAGGTTCTGTGATGAGTATTTTAGCGGGAAATGCGAATAGATTAAAAATTGAAGTTGTGCTTTCAGCTGCCATTTGGATCAATTTCTCATGATTGTCATTTTTGTTCTCTCAAAATTAGTTAAAGTCAAAAAGAAAGTGTATTATATTCTAAGACTTATAAAATTGCGATAAAAAGTTTTGTTTTTTCGTATTGTGAGAATAGTTTAGTCCCGAGTGTGCTGACGACTCAAAAGTAGCATTTTAATTAAATTTAAATTTCAAAAGTAGCTCTAACGAATTAAATTTCCCCACTATGGTTATTTTTTATGTAATTTTCAATTTAATTGCCTAAAATCAATTGGCCTAAAATGGGATGAAACAAAATTAGGGGCTAGTTACCAAGAAAATGGGTATCCATAAAAGCACAGAAGAACTGGCAAATACAAACCATGCGAGAAATCTTTAAAGCATGTTATGATGATTAGAACCTTAAGCCATGTAAGCGAAACTGTTAGTTTCACTTGCACTTAAAAATAAATTTATTTATTTCTTACCTCTTGTAAAACTTATAATGCAATAAAAATAATCGAAATCATATCACTCCGTGCATAAGCATTTCTTATTATTAGTTTGAGTTTTTTAGTTTATTTTAAAAAGTATTTACATTTTATATAACTATATGGACTCTGGACCTAAACAGTTTTCATTCACGTTTGAAACTTTACAACGTGCGATGGCAGGGTTTCATAATAAATTCACAAAGCACATAAACATAACGCAGTGCCAGTCTGCATTTATGAGCAAAGGATAAACAGTAACAATCGCACTGTTCAACAAAAGAGGTTTCAGCCCAAACTTTTTCGCCACAAAAATATCAGATTTCTGGAAAACTAAATGCAAAACAAGCTGCGCGTATTCCTACTTGAACTCCATTGGCTACAGACCCGCATACCGGAGTTTTGAAATCGAACTGCAAACCATTATAAAGTCTAAAATCGAACAATTTTGCTGATACTCCCAATAACCCACGACAGCTGAGACGAGCTGAGTTGAGATTCGAACTCAGATAAAGAACTTATTTTGAATCCTTTGGGATTTTGGAAGTTTTAGAATCATTTTTGACTAGCTCCAGTATGGAGCCAAGGTTACCATCTCAGGATTAGTTCCCAAAGAGATGAACATCAAATTACTGATAGGCCTAGTGCTCTGCCTGGATGTTATAGGCAGAGTATTAGGGTAAGTATATGTTTCAAATACTTTCTTAATTCCAGAAACTAACAGAAAAGTATACTCAAGTTCATAATTTTTAGTGTAAATATTAAACACCAATTTACTATACCGATTTCAATACATAATTACGGTATACATACCAATTTCAATTAAATTTTATGCGGACAGAAATTTTTTTTATAAGATCCCAGGGATCCAGTTGTAGATATTCTTGAAAATTCATCAGGCGAATGTCTAAACCTAACCTTTTCAAAAATTCACAATCAACCATTTAACTTTAAAATTACATTTTAAGATAATTATTATGTCGCGCGCGTTACAATTCATAATTCGTCACAAGAAAAACTTTAGACGTTGCAAAATATTGAGGCGATTGTTATAGAGACGGATCTTTCCACTCAATTTTTGGGGTTATGGTAAATTTAAAAATGCTGAAAAAAAAACGTTTTGAGCTGCATCGATGTGAATATAATTCAGAATTAAAATTACTGTTTTCAAAGTTGTGTTTGTCTTCGAAGGTTTCTATAAGTGATCGATTTTATTTCTATCACCTCTATCAATGACTAAAGGTAATTAATTAACATGCAAGGCGTTGTATTACACATCGGGGTGTATAATTCATTATATTTTCATTTTTTATTTTGAATATTTTACTGGTGACTACACTCAATACCAGATAATCATAAACAGGGAGTTATTACTACTAACAAAAGGTCTTTAGGGGACATCCATAAATTACGTGAGGTCAAAAAGGGGGGGTTTGGAAAAATCTCACCAAGGGGGGAGGGGGGTTGATTAAAATCTCACGTCAACTTCAAAAGTTAGAAATTATACGCTTTTATTTATATGAAGCAGAAAATGCAAACGAATAGGATAGAAAACTATTTTAAAAGGTTGTAGGTAAATCTCACATGGGGTGAGGGGGGTCCAGCAAAATCTCACTAAATCTCATAAAACAAAAAAATATAAGAAAATTGCTTTAAAATATAGTCTAAATAAATAAGTAATATGATAAGGGATAAATCTTCCAAAATCGAGACCATCAAGCTTTGGATGGGATATCCAATCTCTACCCATTTACCAAGGAACTAAAACGCGATACTAGTTTCTTAAAACCACACTATAAAGTAAATATTACAGTATATAAATATAAATAACAACACTACGAGAATAGCTTTACAACAAATTGGTCAGTATAAAGGGTATTTATGGGAGATGTTAAAATAATGAATAAAAAACATGTAAGAAATACAAATACAAATACAAATTAAGACGACCAACTACAGGCGTAAGCCCAGCAATGTTGTTCCAGTCTTTTTAACTCAAACTAACGGAATCCCAGTATCTGTCAATTTTCCTCTTGAACTCGTTTACCCCACTTGAATTTACAATTGTTTCAGGCAACGCATTCCATCTATCCACTACCC
This sequence comes from Tetragnatha versicolor, assembly GCA_024610705.1. NCBI lineage: Eukaryota > Metazoa > Arthropoda > Arachnida > Araneae > Tetragnathidae > Tetragnatha > Tetragnatha versicolor. The sequence goes on along the minus strand of JANDEH010000014.1, from coordinate 6,269,974 downwards.
TATTAAAAAAATAATGCTTTCTACAATCCGTCTTAAATTTTACTTTATTCAATTTGAAATTGTGACCCCTAGTTCTAATACCCGTATTGAAATCTAGTCCCTCTGTGTCCCCTTGCTTTACCATTTTAAAAAGTTGAATCAAATCCCCTCTAATCCTTCTTTTCTCTAGAGTGAACATATTTAGCTTCTTTAATCTTCCCTCATAACTACTGGATATACCCTTGACCATTTTAGTAGCCCTATGCTGAACCCTTTCAATTGAATCAATATCTTTTTTTAAGTATGGTGACCAAAACTGAACAGCATACTCTAGATGAGGTCTCACCAAGCCTCTGTATAGTGGCAAAATAATATCCTCGGACCTTGAAGAAACAGTTTTTTTAATGTATCCCAATATCCTATTAGCCTTTTTACTAGCAGATGAACACTGTTGAACCCATTTAAAGTCCGCATTTACTATCACCCCTAAATCTTTGATCATATTACCTTCTTTAACTTTGTCCCCTTGCAGAAAAAATTCTGCCCTACCATTCCCCCGACCCATATGAAGTACCTGACATTTACTAATGTTGGGTATTGGGTAGCCCAATCCACCCCCCCAACCTTTCAGTTTATGGGGTAATAGGGGGGGACCGGGAATTCTTTATTGTAAAAAAAGTCAATACATACAAATTCCACAGTATAAAAGTCTAAAAAAAAATAACAAAGCTGAGAAAACAGATTTAAAATGTTGAAATTCAAAGTAAAACATTAAAAAGCTTTTAATGTTTACTAATAATAATATAATAATAATATAATATAATAATATAATAATAATAGTTTAATATTTACTAATGTTAAAAGACATACCCCATTTTTCAGCCCACTGCGATATAATATCAAGATCCCTTTGTAAATTTTGTACCTGCTCCTGAGCATCTACCCTACCCCAAATTTTTAAGTCATCAGCAAAGATGCTGATTTTGTTCCTAATGTCCTGACTAATATCGTTAATGAAAATTATAAAGAGAATTGGCCCCAATACTGACCCCTGTGGCACTCCACTCATGACCTCTGCCCACTGAGAATAATTACCCTTGACTTGCACTCTCTGTTTCCTACCTATCAACCAATTCCTAATCCACAATAATGTTTTACTCCTGATACCCAATTTTTCTAATTTGAATAGCAATGCCTCGTGTGGAACCTTATCAAATGCCTTTTGAAAATCTATGTAAAATATGTCTACACTTTGTTTTCATCAGCCAGATAATTTTAGTTTGGACATGAAAATTTAGACAAAAATTATTTTATTGAAAGTGAAGATTGATATAATTTTTTACACACGTGTGAAAAATTCATTAAGCAATTTTTCACGTTGCTGTCATTCGGTTTTTACACTATTTTTCATAATTCGCAAAAAAAAAATGCCCGTTTTATAAAATTTTATCAAATGTACTTTAAATGCAAGCAAAAAAAATCTATGTCACTCTTCGTGCAAACTGATATCTTTATAGCACAATATTTTTAAAGGTTAGCATGATTTTCGGCTAAGTTATCTCTAAAAACCTAAATTTTGAAATTAAAAATTCAGTATCAATCCACTCAATTCAATGAAAGTATCACTTTTCTTAATTTTTATTAAGGAATTTCATTCAGGAAATGTTTAGGTATATTAAATAAATCAATTACAAAATCAGTTAGGTGTAAAATTATCCCTTCAATATTTTGTTATTTAAGTGGAGTTATCATGATTTTAGAGCCGAGATTTTATCTAACTCTATACGAGATATTTTTCACTTCTCCTGTTACTATAAATATAATTTTTATATTATTGCTATTTAGAACATTTCCATTCAATGGTTTCTTCTATAATTTCTCTAGCCGGGTGATGTAAATTCTACATTTTCCTACGCTTAATATACCCCTAGGTCGTTAAATTAAAAGAAGAGAAGGACATTTAGTTCCTAAATAACAATTTTACTATCGAGGCATATATTAATGGTGTTTTAGTAATACATGAATATGAACGTCTATTAAAGTAGACAAAAACTGTATTTCCGTAGTTAACTCTTTTTCTTATCAATATATTTCTTTAAAACTTCCATTTAAACGACACACAGCTGCAGTTTTCATGTAAATCTCCATAATCTGTAAACTGTTTATGTAAACCGTAGAAGATGCAACTTTTTCTGATAAAATTTATTGCAAGCATTGCTTTATTTTCTATGCTTATATTTATTTTTCAAAGCCTGTATCTTTTTATTTATAGTCTGCACTTAAAAACGTGGTAATATCAAAACTGATTTGTTTGATACAATAAAGATCATTTGAAAAAATCATGTTGAGTTCATAAATGAAGATATATACAGTTAAAAATCCACATTGAGTAAATAAATTTCAAATAATTTTTTTATCTTATTTTTTAGTAATAATAATCTTTATTGACAAATGATGGGAAGAAACACATAAAATAAATACAAATAAAAACTTATGATACGCCCAGGGGAAACAAAAGATCCCATTCTGGCGTAATAGAAATTAATACATTAAAAATACAATGGAAAAGAAAAAAAATGAAAAGAAAAAAGAAAATAATAATTTAGTCTAATGGTCTAATGATTAAAAATGTATTAATTTAGTAATGTAATCTTTAGTAATTTATCTCATCCTTTAAAGATAATATTTTTTGTCTATTGAATTTTTATTATATTTTTTAAAACATTGTGCTTGAATATTCCCCTAAAACATACATGGATATCTTAGATCTTAATTCAAAAGTTTTTGGAGCATGCATTTATTATATTAACTAAATATAAAAATAAATAGTTTCTGCTTTAGATCGAGAGGAATTTGTACTACTGTTTGCATAAAATTTTCACTAAAATTTGCCAGTTGTTAAATTTTTAACATAATTACTGCTTAGTTTTTTTACACACGTTTTTTATCAAACGCAAAGTTCTAAAATAACTAAATGTTTTACTCTTAACGTATACAGGTATCTTAAAAAATCTAATTTAAATTCCGTATTAAATATTGCTAGAAATTATTTTTTCGGGTTAAAATGGTGATGGCAACTAACTAATCCACATTAGATTTTTCTTGCCCCGCTTCAAAATTGTTTTATTTCAGTTTTAAGGTACTCAAAGACTTATATACGGAAGTAATATATTTTTTCTTTTACAGAGCTTCAGTAAGTAGTGAAACAGAATTTAAAGTAATCGAAAACGATGACAAACTATCTAACTTAAATGAAGATGATGGTTTGAATTTAGATAAGTCTTTGAATGTTGATACGCTTTTAAATGAAGAAGAGGTATTAGAAAAAGATCGGGATCCTGTGGAAGAAACTGTTACAAATGAAAGCATAACAGAAACCAAAGATCTTACTGAAGATGAAACTTCAAAATCGACATCGACAGAAGGTAAGAACGGTTACTTTTATATACCTGTTTCATTTATTCTTGCTCTGAAAATGTAAATACGTGAAACACTTTTTTTGCAACGTGAAGTAAACACAATAATAAACACAGTAAATAATAAACAACTGCAATTGTTGTGCGAGAAACAGATACTTTAAGTATAAAGTAAAATGGGGCAATTTGAAACAAGGGGCACATTGATAGAAATCCACTCTCAATATTTCAAAAAATATTACGGTCATTTAGGTAAATCGTTTCTAAAAGTTGCCTTTACATGCATAAACACTACTTATAAAACGGTTAAACTCTTCAGAAAGTTAATAAATTTTAATGATATAAACAAATTTTTTCTTAAAAATTGCAAAATCTTTCTGAAATAACAAGTTTTGTTTAAAAATGACCATTGGGGCAAATTGATACGCTTTAATGTGGGGTACTTTGATACACTAGTGGGGCACAATGACACATATAAAAGTTACCATAATTTGCGTTGGGAGAAAAATATATAACATCAATTTAAAGATCAGTTAAGTGTAACTAAAGTACAGTGAAGTATATGTCAATTTTGGAATCTTTCAGTTTTATCAAGTATTTAAGATTGGAAACTTGTCCCTCTATTCTAATAAAAAGTTTTGGTGAACGGTTTCCAGAGAAAGGCTTTTTAATTACTGATCCGTATAACACATTTCTGGTATCAAACTGTTCGGATTCTTTTGAGGATGTGCAATAAGCCCTTAGAATTTCTAAAAAAAAATTCTCAATTTTAAAATATTTCAGTTTTTTAGATTACGGATAAGGTCGCAGTTACAAAGCAAGTATTGGGTTGTCCCATAAGTTCTGTTACTTTTTACGAAGTTTGTCTTTAAAATATTTTTATGAAAAACTGGTAATACTTGCTTAGGTGGAGATTTCAAACAAAGAGGATTTTGATATATGTATATTTATGAACATAATGTGTGATTTTGGTAGTTCTCGTGATATTTTTTCTTTTCAAAATGGCGGTTTGAAAAAAGACAAAAAGCGACGATTTCCTCGTAATTTTTTTCTTTTGTTTAAAAATCTAGGAAGAACGCATAATTCATGGCTAAAAAAAGTTTTTCTGTATATTTGAAATTTTAAGATTAAGATGTCATAGTTTCAAGATGATTCGATAAGTTTATTTAAGAAATTTTGACTTTAAAACTTCATATATTGGTAATTTCACGTGTTTTTTAAAGCACACCTATTGTTTTTCTAAGCAGCTGGTATGAAGCAAATTAAAGGCAGATGTTTTTTGAACCATAATGCTTGTTTCAACGGTTTAAACATTGAAATCCTCTTTTCAAAATATCGTTGAATTTATTTATTTCTTAATTCCAACGAGTTGTTTTTATTGTAGTGTTTTCGTATCAAGCAAATAATTTCTTTGTTCTCTTAGCATTAGTTCAGCGAGTGTAATTCTGATAAGCTAAAACGTTGCGCGCTTTAATTGTGCGCACTACTTTCTGAACTTAAGTTCAGATATAATTTAATATACTGCATATTTTAAATACTTGAGTATTTCGTAACCTTTTTTATTGATTTTTATGTTTTTTTTTCATGAAAATTTCTTTGAAATGACTAACATTACTGAGGTAAGTGTTTTGCAATAAATGTTATGTTTGAGACCGAAATTTCCTAAGTTAAACTTATCGAATCATTTTGAAATTATGACATCTTAATCTAAACATTTCAACTATACAGTAAAACTTTTTTTAGCTATGAATTATGCGTTCTTCTTAGTTTTTTTAAACAAAAGAAAAAAAATAACGCGAAAATCGTCGTTTGCGGTCTTTTTTTCAAACCACCATTTTTTTAGAAGAAATAATGTCACGAGAACTACCAAATTCACACATTATGTTCATAAATATACATATATAAAAATCCCCCTGGTTTGAAATCTCCACCTATTGCCAGTTTTTCATAAAAAATTTTCAAACACGAAACTTTGTAAAAAGTAACAGAACTTATACGACAACCCAATACTTTAAAACAACTTATGCATCCAATCACAACGATCAATGGACGCCATATTTTATAATGAAACCTGAAACAAATTTTTACCTTTTTAAAAATGTACTTTAGAGTACTTTCCAAATTAAATAACATTTTATTTCCGATAAAAGTATACTAAAAACTAATAGTTACGATATTTCAAGCTAAAATTACACACATTTTCTCTCTAATTTTTAGTCTGATAATTGTAATTAATTTTAAACATTGAGTGTCGTGTAGGTTTTGTCTCTTATTACTTTCAATGGATTAAAAAGTATTGTTTAACAAGTCTACAAGGTCTGGGTTGAAATATAAATATCAATGATAAAACACTGGAACCAATGGACTAGGTACAAATAAATATTAATTGGACTGGGTTTTTTTTCAGAATGTTGATGAACAATTTTTATTATTAACAATAGTTAATTAATATAACAATAACAGATAAAATTAATTTTGCTGGATATTTAAAAAACATTTTGATTAAATTATTAATAATAAGGAGATAATAAATATTCAAACTTTTTAGGGAGATTTATTCATGGAGATGAAATTGTGAAGTATTTTTGGAAAGTTGGTTGACGTTTCTTCTGCAAATTATTTTTACGAATGTTTTATAAAGTGAGTTAAGTTCGGTGATTTGGGTTTTGCGAAGCAATTCGAAAGGTTCTGCGTCAGCAGTTTAGGGGGGTTGGTGAGCGATAGTGAGCAGGGGGCGGAAGCTCCCTAGTATTTCTAAATTTTCTAAAAGAAAAGGAAATTGATAAATTCATGACCAAACAATGGAATGGAAAGTGGTTTTGAATTTTTCTGTATCAACTGGCCCCACTTTCCCGTACTTAAATAAACTAACTTTCTTTAAAGTGTAACTAATTTAAGAACACTCACATTCTAAACATATTTTACTGCAATATTCCTTGAACACATAACATTCGTAACACTTTTTAAAAAGGTGTTCTACCTGACAACTCAACTAAGTGCTGTTATGTATTAAAGTAACAACACTTAAGTTTTTTTACCCCTTTTGATAAATATCGATGGATCTGAAAACTTTCAGATAAAATAAATGAACGAATTTGATTTCTTTTTATTTTATTTACGGATTTCAAACTGTAGCTATGATTTACTCCCGTAACACAAAACTAAATTCAAGGCGGAGATCCTAGCTTTTATTTGCACATACCACCTCAGTCTGTAGTGGGAGAAAGTTTTTCTAGCAAAATTAGTACCAATAAGCAAATTACCCGTGCCAGCTTAACAGACAGTGGTTTTCCAGGATTTAGATATTAGCTTTGAAATACTTGTTATCTCCTAAAATGGAAATTACGTTAAGGCAAATTGACTTAAAAAAGAGTTTTCTGAAAGTGACAGCAATAAAATTTTATTATATTTTTAAGACTTACTTTTTTAGTGGTGAGGTTTTCCATGGGAAGTCATATTGTAAAATGAATATTTAACCCTTCAATGCATGATTTTTTAAATTCATTTGAAAATCATTTATTTGACTTCTATTATGGTGTAAATTAGTAAAAAAATACTAAATAAATTAATTTAATTTTTTTTTCTACTTTTAACTGACAAAAAACTTTGTCCTTGTGAAGTTAATTTGTGTCTCTTGTGAAATTAACTGTGAACTGAAAGAAAACAAAATGCTTTAAAAATATAAAAAAACATCTTTTCAAAACAATTTTTTTTAAGCTGAATTTTTTTTTATTTTAATTTATATGGTCCTTTTATTTTGGCATTTTCTGTGTCTTGACTTTCTTCACACTAGCTACTAACAAATGACTCAAAATAGTACCCTTGCTGCTATCTACTGGCAGTCTTAAGTGCTAAAACAATGAAATGTTATATTTATTGTACTTATTGCATGGTGTTGCCGTTTGGAAATGGAAGTTCGAGTAGGAAATGGGGAAAAATGTCGTGTAGCCAAATGGCTACAGTATGCACTGTAGGGTTAACATTATGCCTAAGACTATCCCGATATTCAAGACATATTTATCTCTCCTGATGGAAAAGTGTAGCGCTATATCTACTAAAACTCTCTATATCTACTTAAGTGTTGAAATCTATGGAATTTTATTAACCCTCGCTGACCTCATTTTTAAACTTAAAGTTCCATGACTCATTTTCACCGATTCGCTTTTACTGTTTATGACATGGAGGAATTCTCACCGAGGAATCACAGTCTTTATAGGATATAGAAAAAATGAAGAGCTAAATGAAAATTTACACTTATTTTGATTGTGGATGATCACTCCAAAATACAGATAGAAAGTGGAAAGAATAAATTAGCATTTATTAAATTTTAGTGAAGTGAAAGTTTGCCTGGTCTTGAATCTTCAAATGGATTTATTTGTATTTCTTGGGGGTAAAGATGATTAAACCTGATCCTCCCCCATTTTATACTCTATTCATTTAAAATAGGCCACTGAAAATATTTCCTTCCCCCACCACCGAATCAGTAACCATGGCAACTATCAACGTCTAAGCGACGAAGAAAGCTCCCTACTACATATTTTCCAATTTATTTGTTTATTTAGCTAGTATGTTCCTTTAGTTTAGTTTTTAAAATTGATTATAGATATTCACTTTAGTTGCAAGAGTTACTTAAAAAAATTCAAACGTGTTCTATTTAATTTGACGAATCAGTCATTTTGGTTGTGGACCAGTGAGTTTTTTTACAATTCCTAGGTCATTCCACATTCCCTATCAATATTGTTCGGGCGTTTTAAATCCCCCATGAATAAAGAATAACTAAACCAGCGTTTCTTGCAAAAATATGTATAAAGAACTAACTATCTACAATACTTCACACAGATTTGCCGGAGGTATTCTCCACGGAACTCTCCACCAACGTCTCTATTTCTAAGGATGGTTCTGAACTGTCTACAGATGAAGATGACCAGTCAATCGAGATGCGTTCGAAGAGGATGTCCTACCCCTACCCCTACCCCTATCCACCTCCTCCCCTCCCGTATCTGCCACCCCCTAAGGACGCATGTCCACCTCTGGGTGCGACTTGTCCTCAGTGCTTGGTGGCGTTTAACCAGCTCCCTTACGACCTTTGCAGCTTTCCAGTTGGTAAGATTTTTTTTTATTAAACACACACAAAAAGTTCCCAGTATACCCCCAAGTATAGAGCATTTTCAATCACATGATTCAGACCTAGCAACGGCTTTAGCAACATATTGTTTGACCTACAGCAGTTAAAAGAAAATAACTGGTCATGGATTGCTTCTATTGGAGCATTTGCAATCACATGACAGCAACAGATACCGCCCCGCGCCTAGCAACGGCCTTAGCAACAGACTGTTTGACCTACAGCAAGGAAGAAAATAAATGGTCGTGACGTCACCTGAAAACACTCTATCATACGGGGCTTACAGAAGTAATTAAAAATACAAAGTAATACTATAAAGTTTCAACCAACAAAGGATTTAAGAGTTGGCAGTATTTAAAAAAAATTATGTAGCTTTTAAATCTATACGTTTCCCTAATAAATTTACTAAAAAAAAACAAATGCACTTTTAGAAGTCACAAAACTATGAAGATCAGGAGGTGACTTACGGCCGTATTCACCGGTAACCGGCGGTTAACAGGGAGTCATGCCGCTGATTGGTGGAAAACTAGTTTTCAACTGCCAATCAGAAGCTTGACTGTAGTTTAAACGCCGGTCATGTTATCGGTGAATACGGCCGTTAATGTCAAGTTTTCTAATCAGTGAAAGTTGTAGAGTATTCCTCTGTGTGACGAATTTCGAACAATAAAATATAACATGCTCCACATCCTTGTCCCCTCCAACACTGCAGTCTCAAGAAGTGTTAGAGCATAAATTAAATATATTAAGTTTTTTTTAAAAAGTTAGGTCCAGAGTTACCATGGTAAGATTGGTTCATTGATCTTAGTTTATTCAGCTCACCACTCAATTAAGTACACAATTTTTATGGTGTTAATAAATTGAAGGATTTGTCCCCGAAAAAATTTGTCACGTCAGCTTTTTTTTCTACTATTTTACTGTTTCATTCTACTTACTACCTACTTCAATTTTTAAAATTCTCACAAAAATCGCAGTAATTTGCATCACAATCTTAAAGATCCAAGCAAATTAAACCTTTAACAATATGTAATCAGACTCAAAGACACATAGTTCCAATTTAAATCACAATTTCCAATAAAAAATTATCAAAACGAGCAATTTTCTTCAAAAACGTTAATAGTGAGTATAGTTGTTTATTTAACATTTCCATTCTTTTTTTTCATTTCAGTAATGAAAGTTCTTCTTTTGGCACCTCCTGTACCTGGTAAGTTTTATTCCGATTTGACCATAGTACATAAACCACTATTTTTCTAACGTTTCATATGCATGGTGTTCTCCTTTAAACTGTAATCTTTAAAATTCAAACCCTGCAACTAACACCAATAATATTCAGCTTTACTTTAAAAATTTGTTTTCACTCTCTTCTAGATGGTTACGGGCGTATTTGTGGCAAGCTGGGTCTGCTGTCCGCACTGGGTCAAGTTGACGTCAGGTTATTCAGAAGACTGCTCGGCATTTCCCTGGGTGCAACTTGCCCCTGTGCCTTGAAACGTAATAAGACATTACTATTTTTTATAAAATAACTTATCCACATATTAGTTTAGTTTAATTGGATGAAACATAGATTCCTAAACAAATTCAGTAGCACACATATTCATAAAACCTATCAAATAGCTTTTATGGTTTAACGTAAAACACAGTTTCTATTTAAATGACATTATCTCTAAAAAACTAACTATAGGAAACTCTCTGTATTACTGTTATTAAGGGTAGCAAAAGTGAATTCCCGTGTAAAAAAATACATAAGTGTAAAATGGGTTTGATGGTACCTGTAGGACATAAACTCGTTCCCTCATACAGTAATTAAGACATATATGTAGCTCAGTTGGTAATCTGTGGTTCTAAACAACTTTAGAAAAGGGAAAAAAGTTAATAGGAATTGAGAAGCTATAAAATCCAAAATATATTTTATTGGGTTTCAAAAATTTTCCACGTAACCACCTTCCCCACCTCATTGCTAGCCACCATTTTCCGTATGGAAGTATCATCATATGTGACAGTTTCGTGGAAAATATCTTCCACCCAAATCTCATTAAATAGATCTCATTCAAAAAGAGTAATCTCATTCAGTAAATCTCATCTCATTCATATGAGGTAATCTCATTTCAGTGAAATAATTCAGATAGAGTAATCTCCTTCCGTAGATCTCATCTCATTCAGATGGAGTAATCTCCTTCATTAGATCTCATCTCATTCAGATGGGGTAATCTCATTCAGTAGATATCATTTAGATGGAGTAATCTCATTCAGTAGATGTCATTCAGATCGAGTAATCCCCTTCAGTAGATATCATTTAGATGGAGTAATCTCATTCAGTAGATGTCCTTCAGATAGAGTAATCCCCTTCAGTAGATATCATTTAGATGGAGTAATCTCATTCAGTAGATGTCATTCAGATGGAGTAATCCCCTTCAGTAGATATCATTTAGATGGAGTAATCTCATTCCGTAGATATCATCTCTTTCAGATCGGGTAATCTAATTCAGTAGATATCATTTAGATGGAGTAATCTCATTCAGTAGATGTCATTTAGATGGGGTAATCTCATTCAGTAGATATCATTCAGATGGAGTAATCTCATTCCGTAGATATCATCTCTTTCAGATGGGGTAATCTAATTCAGTAGATATCATTTAGATGGAGTAATCTCATTCAGTAGATGTTATTTAGATGGGGTAATCTAATTCAGTAGATATCATTTAGATGAAGTAATCTCATTCAGTAGATGTCATTCAGATAGAGTAATCCCCTTCAGTAGATATCATTTAGATGGAGTAATCTCATTCAGTAGATGTCATTCAGATAGAGTAATCCCCTTCAGTAGATATCATTTAGATGGAGTAATCTCATTCAGTAGATATCATTTAGATGGAGTAATCTCATTCAGTAGATGTCATTTAGATGGGGTAATCTCATTCAGTAGATATCATTCAGATGGAGTAATCTCATTCCGTAGATATCATCTCTTTCAGATGGGGTAATCTAATTCAGTAGATATCATTTAGATGGAGTAATCTCATTCAGTAGATGTCATTTAGATGGGGTAATCTAATTCAGTAGATATCATTTAGATGAAGTAATCTCATTCAGTAGATGTCATTCAGATAGAGTAATCCCCTTCAGTAGATATCATTTAGATGGAGTAATCTCATTCAGTAGATGTCATTCAGATAGAGTAATCCCCTTCAGTAGATATCATTTAGATGGAGTAATCTCATTCAGTAGATGTCATTCAGATGGAGTAATCCCCTTCAGTAGATATCATTTAGATGGAGTAATCTCATTCCGTAGATATCATCTCTTTCAGATGGGGTAATCTAATTCAGTAGATATCATCTCATTCAGATGGGGTAATCTAATTCAGTAGATATCATTTAGATGGAGTAATCTCATTCAGTAGATGTCATTTAGATGGGGTAATCTCATTCAGTAGATATCATTCCGATGGAGTAATCTCATTCAGTAGATCTCATATCATTCAGATAAAGATGGTGCTGAAGTATCATAACAACTGATGTTGTATGTGTATTTATCTCCCATTATAGAAGTTATAATAATGTTTACTACTTTCATTACTACTGTAGATCTCATCTCATTCAAAGGGAGTAATCTCATTCAGTAGATCTTATCTCATTCAGATAGTATTGTATGCGACAATCTCTTGGAAAATATCTTCCACCAGAATCTCATTCAGTAGATCTCATTTCATTGAGAGAGAGAGCAAGAGGATCATTCAGGAACTAAAGTTGTATCTGTATCTTTTGGAAAATATCTTCCACCAGAATCTCATTCAGTAGATCTCATTTCATTTTCATTGAAAGAGAGCAAGAGGATCATTAAGGAACTAAAGTTGTATCTGTATTTCTCTCCCATTAAATGAAGTTTTAATAATGTTTACCACTCTCTGAATTTCTGTCAAATTACAACCATCCTAACGAGTATTTTTGTTCACAGCGTCCCACCGATACTTCGTTTTGTCACAGTTGGAAGGCCTCATAAAAGAGGGCGGAGTGTTCAGCAAGATTAGCCTGTCTCACGGCCAAGTCATCATCCCTGTGGACCGCTACACCGAAGGAGAAGTTTTGAAACGTCTTCAAGCCTGCTTCCCTCCTCCACCAGTGTATCCTCCACCACCACTGTACCCGCCCCCACCGCCTCCACCCCCAGTGTATTTACCGCCACCACCTCCTCCACCACCACTGCCTCCTCCACCACCAGTGTACCCTCCACCACCACCACCGTATTTACCACCACCGCCTCCTCCACCAGTGTATTTACCACCACCTCCACCGCCAGTGTATCTTCCACCACCCCCACCTCCTCCACCACCTCCGTTGTACCCACCTCCACCCCCGCCACCAAAGTATCTTCCTCCCCCGCCACCGCCACCAGTGTATCTTCCTCCACCTCCTCCTCCCCCTCCACTGTATCCTCCTCCCCCACCTCCTCCTAAATATCTTCCTCCTCCTCCTCCACCTCCACCACCACCTCCACTTTATCCTCCTCCCCCACCTCCTCCTAAATATCTTCCTCCTCCTCCACCACCTCCTCCACCCCCTCCACTTTATCCTCCTCCTCCCCCACCTCCTCCTAAATATCTTCCTCCTCCTCCTCCACCTCCCCCACCACCTCCACTGTATCCTCCTCCCCCACCACTTCCTAAATATCTTCCTCCTCCTCCTCCACCACCTCCTCCACCCCCTCCACTTTATCCTCCTCCTCCCCCACCTCCTCCTAAATATCTTCCTCCTCCTCCTCCTCCACCACCTCCTCCTCCTCCACTGTATCCTCCTCCCCCACCACTTCCTAAATATCTTCCTCCTCCTCCTCCACCACCTCCTCCACCCCCTCCACTTTATCCTCCTCCTCCCCCACCTCCTCCTAAATATCTTCCTCCTCCTCCACTGTATCCTCCTCCCCCACCTCCTCCTAAATATCTTCCTCCTCCTCCACCACCTCCTCCACCCCCTCCACTTTATCCTCCTCCCCCGCCTCCTCCTAAATATCTTCCTCCTCCTCCTCCACCTCCCCCACCACCTCCACTGTATCCTCCTCCCCCACCACCTCCACTGTATCCTCCTCCCCCACCTCCTCCAAAATATCTTCCTCCTCCTCCACCACCCCCTCCACTTTATCCTCCTCCCCCACCTCCTCCTAAATATCTTCCTCCTCCTCCTCCACCTCCTCCTCCCCCTCCTCTGTATACTCCTCCCCCACCTCCCCCTAAGTATCTTCCTCCTCCTCCACCTCCCCCACCACCTCCACTGTATCCTCCTCCCCCACCACCTCCTAAATATCTTCCTCCTCCTCCCCCACCTCCTCCACCACCTCCACTGTATCCTCCTCCCCCACCACCTCCTAAGTATCTCCCTCCCCCACCCCCACCTCCTCCTCCACCGCCATTGTATCCTCCCCCACCCCCCCCTAAGTATCTTCCACCTCCTCCTCCTCCACCATATCCTAAAGTAGTTCTCCCTACTTACGTACCACCACCTCCTCCAAAATATCTACCACCTCCACCACCCCCTCCACCACCACCGCTTCCAAAGTATCCTCCTCCTCCACCTCCGTTATATGGACCTCCACCTCCTCCTCCACCACCACCTCCACCACCACCGCTTCCAAAGTATCTTCCTCCACCGCCACCTCCGCTGTATGGACCTCCCCCTCCACCACCCCCTCCACCTCCACCGCTTCCAAAATATCTTCCACCACCTCCGTTATATGGACCTCCACCTCCGCCACCACCCCCTCCACCACCACCGCTTCCAAAATATCTTCCTCCGCCACCACCTCCATTATATGGACCTCCACCACCACCACCACCTCCACCACTTCCTAAATATCCTCCTCCACCGCCACTTCCTGCTTATCCACCACCTCCTCCTCCGCCACCACCACCACCACCTCCACCTAAATATCTTCCACCACCCCCACCACCCCCCATATATGGACCTCCACTAGGTTACTAAAGACTTACTGAACTTGGCGTTTTTTTACACAACGCTAGTTATATATTTATTACGAAGTGAAGATTTAATTTACTACCTGTGTTGTAAAGTAAATCAGTTTTGAAACGGGTGACATTTTCAGAGGACTTTTTAGAAGACGTTCCAGTTTTGTGATACGTTAGATAGAGAATGGTTGATGTGTGTATGACTTTAATAAAGTTTATATATTTTTTTTGAATGACTTGGTTTATATTCTTTGATTTATACTAGATTGTAACGTTACTTTACTCTGGCTGAGAGCTATTAATCTGTTCATTTAGAATTGGCGCCTGAGAAATAGTGCTTTCCCCTACGCTAGAAGGGTAACCATTGTTACGCTTTTCGCGCAGCCAACACTAAGCCTTCGTCACTTTGACGAGGATAGTTACCGAACGGTGGTGGGGGAAGGAAATATTTTCAGGTGCCAGTCAAAATGAACAGAGTATAACAAAGAAAGTAGTTCCCGGCGCGGTGTTTGGGTTGGGTTGGGGTAACATATATTTTCCGGTATGTGTGCTTGATCACAAGGATCCGCTTATACACCTTCGTCAAGTGAGACAGACACAACAGAATTTTTACTGACACAAAGAAGGAAAATACACCCAAGGGCGAGGTCAGAATCGAACTGACGGCGGAAACAGTACACATACTGCTGGCGTGAAGTGCGCGGTGTTTGAATTTTGTGTGGAATTAAAAACTTCAACTTAGAAACATGATTAGCTTGCTAAACCCATGTATTATAGCATCTTTTTATCACGATATGCGTCCTGAAAATCATCCTATACTTCACAGGAACGTTTCCTGAGCCCAGTACTACGTCACTACGCGGAAGGAGAAAGTGAGTAAACACAAAGCCTGTTGGGTTGATAGGAGGTATTTCGATACGCGAATTGTGATTAAAAGACACTATTTTTACATGGGTTTAACGAAATAATCATATTTTAAGATTGACGTTTTTTGTTTCACTCGAAATTCAGACACCGCGATGAGAACTACTTTGTTTGTTAGTGACGTAGTGGTTCAACTTAAGTTGCTGTCTAGTATTGCAACCCAACAGGCTCTCTGTTTACTCAGTTTATCTTTCAGCGTTGTGACGTCAAGAAACATTGCAGTCTTGTAAAACTGTTTTACAGGATACAGTAGGTTCTCCTATAACGCGATTGTTTGGTTCCGCGTAATAGGAATTCGCGTTGTATGAAAAAGCTCTCCTACAACGCGAATTCTAGGTAAAAATGATTACCCTCAAGTACACTACTAAAGCAACGCAAGTGTTCGAGTACGACCTTTTTACTTTTAAAAAGCTAAACTTCCGTTTAATTCTTACACAGTCGCAGTTTCTTAGGGTTAAGGGCTAGAATAATTATATTATAACTATGAGAAATTTTATCGTCTGCTAAAGTAAGGGGCCATTCATTAATTACGTAAGAGTCCTGACCTGAGGGGAGGGGGGTTGGAAAAATCTCTACATACCCTTACTTTGGGGGTGGGGGGTTAAACCCATTCTTACGTAAGATTTTCCAAGTTAATGTAAACAAATTACAATTATTCTAATCAAATTACTATTGAATAAATACCCCAGAAAAACTTTAAAATGCTGACGATTCCGGTATACTAAACTGAGAGTTTTAGTGCAACTGATCCTTTTATAACATTTTATTATTTTGAAAAACGAAATGCAATCTTACGTAAGAATAGGGGGAGCGGTTTGAAAAATCTCACGTACCCTTACATGGGGGTAGGGGGTGAAAAATTGCCAAAATCATCCTTACGTAGTTGATGAATGGCCCCTGAGATATTTAAAAAATATGTATTCAAATCAATATATTTCTATTATGTGTATAAATAATAATTGATAATAAATTATGTATAGTTTTTATATTGTATTTATAAGATTTTTGTTTGATCTTGTTCTATACTGGGATAACCTTTTTTTATTACAATTCTCCAACAAATGTTTGACATAAGGAGATCTTTTATTCGTGTAGGGTTTTTTCAAATTTAGTAAATATTTATGTGCAAAAGTCATTATCATTTTAGTTTTTTTTTTATAGTTTGATGATTGGATCCATTTAATGTAGGTTTTTTTAGAAATATATTTAATTTTTCTTCTAATTCGATCCCAAATTTTAATTCTTACGTTGTAAGTAATAAATTTTAAAATATTCCAGAAACATTCATCATGCTCTTGTAGGAGAACATTTTTACCATGAATAAATAAATATTATGATACATAATACATACAGTTGCGGGGGGGAAACGATTCTGATGAATAGCTTGAAAAATAAAATAAAGCAAAGTGTTTTAATTCTTCAGTTTCGAAATAAATAATAAATTAATTCCAAGTGGATCATCTTAATTCCCCACAATCCCTTCAATCTCAAAAAAATTCTTCGTGAACGGGGTAGTTATACTTATATACGTAGTCATCATGGTATACAACCATGGGCGGATTTACGTGAAGAACTCTGGGGGAAAAGCAGTCCCTAATGGTTTGGCTGGTGTTAGAGTTTTACAATGGCCAGTTTTAAGGCCCCGCTTTCTTTTTGGGGTCAATTAGCGAACAAAAGAAACCCTTTCCTCTAAAGGGTATGCGAAGGGAAACCCCCAGACCACACGTAAGTGAGTGGGGCTTACAAAATAAGGGCATTAACAGTTTAGCACTGCCCTATAGCTTCACTACCAACATAGTGGATCTTAACCCCCATTTCTCCGCCCCTATACACTGCATTCTAGCGACTGCGACGGAAGGCAATGGGAGTTGAAAAAAAACGTTTGTGAGCATGCGCTAAGTTGCAATTTGGCAACAAATATTTGGCGAAGGAATCGCTACTTGGCGAAGCTCTTATCCCAATTTCAAATTGCCGTATATTTTTGGTTTGGGTCGTAGGTTTTCTAAGTCCAAGAGTCTATTTATAGATAATTCGTGTATTACATAGGATTTAAATGAAAAATCACAGGAGCTTATTAGTAAAACGATCCCTAATATTAAAATATTTAAAATAATAAACATCAGGCCATCAAAATTTATTTACTAACATCATTTAACTACACAAAACTCTCAAAATTTTTAAATGTAATAAAAAAATTCTAACAATTTAACATTTAATTGAATAATAACTTAATTAACTGCCATCTATATTCGAATAACTTAATTCTTTGATTAAATTAAATAATGTTATCAAATTTAATAATTAAAAATATTCACATAAAAAGTACAAAACTTTTATAAAAATCAAAAAACCAATGAAAATAATTATAATATTTAATTAAATAAAATCTAAATTCATTAAATTAAGTATACATTTGGTAAAATGAAAGAAGCGGACACTAAGAATCGAACTCACGACCCTCCGTTCAGCTACCGTTTATCCTACCCACTGAGCCATCGATCCACACTTGCCTGATAGAAATTACATAATTTAAACTCAATACCTCCCAAGAAGCCAAATTCTCGCCAAATATCTGCCGCCAACACGAGCATGCGCACAAACCAATTTTTCGGCTCTCATCGGATGCCGTTCTACGATATAGAGGCTATAGCCCCTATACACTGTTGAGGCAGGATGGTATGGAATATTTCAGCATCTGAACGCAGCATTAGCCCGACCGAGGATGCATGATGAGGTGTATAGAACGAAATCATTAAAATAATATTTAATAATTTAGTGGTGACTTCAACATTAAAACTATTATTATTTTAAATCAGCAATCTTTAAATTAAATCACCAATCTTTAAATTAAACTTTCTTTCATAGGATTGGATTTGGATTTTGGAGTTATACATTTTCAGGTCTGTGTGCTTGATCTCAAGGATCCGCTCTTTCATAGGTAAATCAATAAGCCTACCCATCCAAAAGCTAGAGCAAGCATTCGCTATTCCGCCATTGTCAAAAACTAGGTGTTGGGATATTAGCTTGATAATTGGCTCGCAAGCACTGTGAACTAGTTGACTAGGGTTCAGAGTATACTTCGATAGATAAAATGCATGTTTGTTGCTTTCTAGATGTTTTGGGGGCCTAATATTTCAAATGACTTTGGCAAAATGGGAAAATGAAGGAAGTGGTTGAATGAGGGGATAGTCTCTTACAGAATGGGGAAACGAGTGTCATTATTTCTGGTTCCCACAAATCTAGAGCCCTGAACCTCATCTCATCCTTCTTATATATTCCTCCCTTATTATTTTACTATAGTTATCAAATATCCGTATAGTAGAAATATAGTTCGATTTTCCCCCGAGACTCTGTTTAGTACAATTACAGTAGTCTCCGAACCAAATAATTTTATACTTTTGTAACATAACTACTACTACTAACTTTTACTAGGTCCATAGAGCTCACATTAATAAGTCTGTCTAAAATTCCATAACCCCACTATTTTTTTTAATTCGGTGAATTTACCTTGTAGACTCTTATAAATTTAGATATTTTGTATTTTGTTTGCTTGTTTTAATATCACCTAATACGATATTATATTTTCTCTTTGGAAATTTCATAGATAAATTTCACTTTAAACAAAGGATAAAACAGAAGATTTTATTGAGAACAGTTTCAAATGCCTCTTAATATACCATAGCGTTCTTACTCAAGGATACGATACTATTGCTTTAACTTATCCTCCGGATCAATGCCAATATCAAATTAAGTAGGGTTGACCGTTTTGGACCCAATGTTTTTTTTCAAAAACCCTATTTGAAAGAAACCTACTTTTTGGACCAACTTTTTTCCCAAGAAAAATCACGACTTCCCTAATTTTCAAATATAAAGAAAAGTATTTATGTCATGACGTGTCTAAAATTATAAGGTTGTAGGTGTGATAAAACCTTAATATATAAGGTAAGTCTGAGTTAAACATAGAACCCAAATTTAGCTATTTGGGACTTACGTTACATTCTACTTGATATATAAATAAACCACTCTCTGAAATTTGACAAAAAAGGCGAAATTTAAATAATCGACTTTATTCTAAAAATGCCCACAGAGCTTTAACAAAACCCATTCAGATCTTTTAAAAATAAAACTAATTTTTAAACAAACCATGGATCAAAAGCACTTAAAGTAAAATATTCCATAGACATTTGAAAATATTTATCTTAAACAACCTAAATAGTTTTGAACAAAAACCTTCATGAACTTTAAATATTTCACACAGCATTAAAAAACATTAATTTTTAGACAACTCATGGAGATTCACAAGCAAATCATTTTACTAAAAAAATCCCTTAAAAAATCCAGTTAAATCTGATAAGAAAAACACCATGAAATTAAAAAAACACTGAACATTAAAAAAACACGTTTTTATAACCATGAATCAAGTCAAGGCACCCATGAGATATTTTAGATCCCTAAAAACAGCCCCAGAACAGTTGGCTTCACGATTCTTAAAAATCTTATACAAATGCCCGGCTGTGGCGGTAACTGTTCAATTCGGCGGTAACAGTTCGATTCCCACGTATAGTTTTCATGTTTAACTTTTGAATAACTGGACGGCGTGGTTCTCGTATAACGCGAGTTTTTTCGCGCTATAGGAAGAAAATGTAGCAAAATTTCTCTCGCGTTATAGGAATTCGCGTTGTCGGAATGCGCGTTATAGGAGAATCTACTGTATTTCAAAAATAGGTTGAATGTTTTTCGGTTTGAAATGGCGTCTTGTGGAGAAATGGAGCTAAAATAAGACCCAATCCCCCCTGTGAATCCATTGAAAACACATCAATTCTTCCACGGGCAAAATGAAAAAGCTAAAGATAATCTTAATTTAAAAAATATGAAGAGATTGAATATTTTTTAGTGTAGTATAATTTGTAAAAAAAGTAAATAGATCAGTTACATGGAATGAATTACTCAAAATATTTGCACTTGAATGATTTTTGGTATTTAGAAAGTTTATAAAGATTTGAAGAGACGTAAGTATAACGCGACGAGTTAAGAAAAGTTTATGAAGTCTTGATTTTTTTAGACTGTATTAGACTGACCCAAACAACACAAACGTTTAAGATTCGTCCAATGGATAACTGCAGCATCTCTTAAATTTTCTTTATTTAGTTTATTCTTAGTAAAATTTGGTCTTCTGATTCCGAATATCACATTATTAAATCTCAAAAATAATTAGTTCTTTTATTATTAACAATTAAAAATGAGCGAAAAGTGATGCAATCAGAAACGCACTATGATTGGCTGTTACCATCGTGACGCGTCGGGTGCCATAACTCGCTCAGACAACACGGCTTTTTATAGCAAAGCTTTTGTTTCGTTTAGTTTTAGTTGTTTTGTTTATATAGTAAGTGTGAGACTTTCTGCTTTGCTTTTTTTATTTAATAGTAATTCTTAATTCTAACAAGAAGTGGAAGATTAAAATGGATCATTTGCCACAAAATTCCGAAATTATGATTCCACAGTTCTTCACTGCTAATAAAAGATTTTTTTCTGTGGAAATCAAAGGATCAAAGGTAAAATATTTTTATCCCCAAATAAAGTATTCTTAATATTTTTTTTAGATTTTTCTAAACTTTTTGCAAATGAATTCTAGATGAAGGAATAAGAAAGTTCCAGAAAAATGTTATTTATATCTAATAGCATTTAGCAAGAAATGTGGATAAAAACACTTTGGTGGCATATTTTATATATTTTTAAACAACTTAATATAGAATTTGTGTGTGTGTTTTAAATCGTATTTAACAAAATTTAAATTATTTATACTGCTTAATATTGTTGAGCTTAAAATTTCATGCATTGATTCCTTATTCTACTTAAATATAAAAAGAGGGGTTATCCTTGAAAAATAGCCTCTTAAGCAAATTATATAGTATACTCATAAATGTTTTTTTAAATGTAATGTACAATATATTATGGTGTTTGGCGTTTTAACCTTTTTTGGGGCTAAGAATGTTAGTTCTAGCTATATTTTTTTTTCTAATTTTATCCTGATTCTTGTGGATGATATGAAACTTATATTAGTTCAGATTGCCATATTAATCCACAGCTCTCATGCCTTATAACCATATCTAATGATATTAATACGAGGGTAGTTAAAAAGATTTTCGGCCTGACCATGAAAATTATAACTATGGTTTAAAGAACTGTTTATTTTTCAACATTGCCTCCTTTTAAGCTACCTCACTTCTTATTCGGACAGTCCGGTCACATTTTCCACTCTTTTGGGGGTGCTTCTGGAATTTCGTCAAAAAAAACTATTCAACTCACAATTACTTCTTAATTCGAAGAAAAACGGTGTCCAGAGAGAAAAATTGTCACTTTGGGGAAGAGATATAAGTTTGAAGATTCTAACTCTGGGTGACGGGATGGGTGTTTTTAAAATTTTTAATCCAAATCCTTGAATTGCTAAATATGTATTTTTTTCTCGGAAAATCTTAGCAACCGTTTAGTTAAGTATTATCCAATTATATTCATAGCCTTCCCCCTATAATTCATAGGCAAAATTCTCCTGAAATCATAGAATTCTTACGCCATGACTTTGCCAGCCGATAGGAACTTTTTGTCCTGAAAAACTGATTTTTATCCATTGCATTGATTATTATTTCACTTAAAAGTTCTGAGTTATGTCCATGTTTGCCTATAGAAGTATAAAATAGCTATTATTTTATGAAAATCGCGTTAAAAATCGCATTTAAGTCGTCATGTCAATGCACTTTTGTGCCGCAGTTTGGATTCTCATTAAAATAAATTGCCGACAGCAGTGTTCCGATCAGAACAACCCAAAAAAATTAATTAGGCTTCTTTGAAGAGTTATTGAGAAAAAATTCGCGCTAATTCTGGGTGAGAATAATCAGAAGAATTATTTCTAAATAATAAAACACACTACACGCTATGGGATATTTAACTAAAACAACTAGTATTTAGCACGTGTTACGTCACAGCCATTCAAGTCACATGACTGCCTTTTCAAAGTGATTCCGAAACTAGATGATTTTTAATTGCAAATAATTAATTATTGGGCGCGTAAATCTAAGAAATAAAATGTTTTCTAGAAGTTTTAAGATATTCGGAACACATTAAAAGCAAAATTGAAAATTGTGGCAGTTATCCATTTTCGTCATGACGGCCAAATTTCGTTTACTTCTAGTTGTAATAACGTAAACGTGACATATTTTGTATGAACTGAACTACTAGTATAACATTATAAATGGATAACTGCAGTCGAAAATTTTTTTAATCTTAATGTGTTCAGAATGGCCTAAAACCTCCAAAAAATGTTTTCATTTGCTTTTCAAAGCCCTAAATTTTAAGTTATTTTCAATTAAAAACAGCCTCTTTTGTGTCTGAGCTGAAACAGCTTGTGAAGTGAAATGTGCTTTGTTCCCGCTTGTTGCTATAATCCCGCTTTGAAACAATGAGCACTAGTTTTTTTTACAGACTAGTGTATCGATGAAAACGGTGTTTCCCACATTTCCACTGGCACATGTGACGTCACATTGTTAGGAGCTTTCTGTAATAAAATATGTCATAATTACCTTTAAAAAAGTTTGTGGGGAAAGACAAGCGTATTTTTGGAATCAGGAGAGAATTTTTTATAAATTAAAATTGAATATTTAAAATTTTAAGATTTGCTGCAGTTCTCCATTTCCGGATTGTCCTACGCTTGACCTCACATCACTAGTCCGAGATGTGAGGCGAAATTTGTAGACCCAAGCAGCCACAAACGTTTAAGATTCATCCAATTTTTGTCACGTAGGACCTAATTTCGTTTATGATTGTTGCAGTTACGTAAACTTGACATACTTAGTATGAGTGGTGCTACTAGGGGAGGGTCTTGGTTATGAAAAAATCTTTAAATTTCCTCATAAAGCACCTCGATTACCCAAAAGGCAACAACTTTGTCCACCGTTTAACACCGACTGACACCGCGACATTTCGCAAGTCCATTTACTACACAACGTTTAAAACCGCGCCAACATTTGGCACTGCTGATGAAATCCGTCCGACCACCTGATGATACATTCCGAAGGTTAATGCATTTTCAACGGCCGAGCGGAGGGAGTGTTCACCCCCACAGTGGTCATTCTGGGCCATCAAAGAGGAGCCCAAATGGGAGCCAAATTGAGCGGAACGGGCAAATTGCATGGGTTACATAGAGCGACCGCATATAAACATATTATTCGAGATAAGCCAATCCAAAAGTTTCGAGTTCTAAAAATATACCGTTAAGGCAGAGAGAAGTATCAGTAATAGTTGTTTATATTTTTAAAAAAATTAGAAGTGAATATAAAAACTACATATGCAGGATGTTTCAGTTTCAGGTAAGTGTTCCATAACTTCTAGGAGGGATACAGCCAAGACCCTCTATATACATGGCCACCCAACTCCGGACGATGACGTCAAACGTGAGTGAAAATTGCCATGTTATGCCTATGGAGTGACGTCAAAGATGAGTGAAAGTTATGACGTTGCACGGCCGAGTTGGGAGGCCTTTATATAGAGGGTCTTGATACAGCACACCTAGACGACTCAGAAACATATAGGAATGAGGGTCGGAATAGCACTCCTAACGACCTAGGGGTTTTTATAAGCCGGCATAGGAAGTTGTTAATATACAACGGAAATTGACACCTAACCTTTTAAAATTAAATAAATGCCAGCAAAATCGTTAAATCCAGCATTTGCTACATAAAAACCAATGGACCATATCCGACTGACGTCACATTTTCCTCATCATGTGACCTACTGAGCTTGCAATTGGTTACCACAGATATAGCTGGGCAATTCCACGGGTAACTGACTGACATTTTTCAAGAAAAACGCTTAGTATTTTGTAATTTTCTTCCCAAAAATAAATGATAAAAAAATACTTTCCACCCAGTTTATTGCTTTCTTGTTAGATTAATCTAATGGCACAATTAAATTTTCAAAATTTGTTTTTATTGATTTTTAAAAAATTTTAAACGACATGGTAACTGACTGACATAAATGTTTCACAAATGTCAGTCAGTTACCATGTCGTTTAAAATTTTTAAAAAATCAATAAAAATTTATTTTGAAAATTCAATTGTGCCATTAGATTAAGCTAACAAGAAAGCAATAAACTGGGTGGAAAGTATTTTTTTATCATTTATTTTT
The DNA here is from genome assembly GCA_024610705.1 of Tetragnatha versicolor. Taxonomy (NCBI): domain Eukaryota; kingdom Metazoa; phylum Arthropoda; class Arachnida; order Araneae; family Tetragnathidae; genus Tetragnatha; species Tetragnatha versicolor. The sequence continues at coordinate 6,245,403 of JANDEH010000014.1, read as the reverse complement.
GGGAAGAAAATTACAAAATACTAAGCGTTTTTCTTGAAAAATGTCAGTCAGTTACCCGTGGAATTGCCCAGCTTGTAATGAGATATGATGATAGTGAGATATGATTTGATAGTGAGTTTGTTTTCCCCATCACGTGATTAAATGGGCTTTGCACGAATATCGTCCATTTAGGAGCTGAAACTTCACCTCTCAAATTGGTTTTTGGAATAAATAGTACCTGAATCCATGGTTTTAATTGGATCTTAAAAGGTTGCGTGTAGATTTCCATACGGAATTTTACAACTTCCCCTTCCCCCTTATAAAACCCCCTAGCCCGTTAGGGGATGCATTTCCGATCCCCATTCCTAGGTGATTCTGAGTCGCCTAGGTTACCCCGCCTAGGTCTACCCCGCCTAGAAGTTATGAAACACTTATTTGAAACACCCTTATATGCCCAATTTATCCATCCAGCAGGCGTGAGAGGGTGTTATAATCCCCAGTTGAAATTGACACAAACTGGATTGAAATAATCACAACTGTTTGATTTCGACATTTATTTCATAAAACTAATTTAAGAGTTGAAGTTTAAGTAAATGAGTTTAATGGGTATTTTTTCAATCTTAAATGCTTATAATAGGTAATGTCTTATTTTAAGCCTAAAAAGTGAAGAATTGAGATTGAAAATCTACGACAGACTGTAATGAGGATTCAATGTAAAATTTAGGAGATGTAGTTGATCGATTCAGAATCATTATTTTATTGGTATATAATTTTCACCCCCCCCCCTTCATAACCAAAATAATGGAATCCTTAATCTTCTTTCATGATTACGAAAGCAGAGGCCCATCTATCCTCAAACGTTTTAGTACAAAATTTTCAATAATAATCTAGTTTGGAAAATGTGGCTCATTAATTTAATGAGAATTTATTTTTTGATAGAAAAGTCCATGCTTTATTTCTTGATTACTACTAATAATTATAATTTAAATAAGTTTTAAATAAATTTCTTTTAAAAGGTATCAATTTTCAATCAAATTATTTTAGGTTTGTCTGTAAATTTCTTGTCTGCCTGCAGTATTTTGTTTACTTAAAAAGCAGGTGTTTAACCTCCATAAGATATAATCCAATTGAACACATAACCACCAATTTTTTAGATAATATTACAATAATATATAAATTTTAATTTTTAATTATAAGAGTTGAAAGCCCAAGCAAAAAAGAAATTCGTCAACTATCATCGGTCTAATTACGACCTTGATGATAATATTTAGAACAAAATAAGGAACTTATACATGAAATGAAGAGTTCATATGCTTTAATTCTTAATTAATATTAAATTTAAATAAGTTTTAAATACATTTCCTTAAAAAATATCACTTTTCAATCAAATTATTTTAGATTTGTCTGTAAATTTCTTGTCTGCCTGCCTGCAGTACCTACTATTCTGTTTTCTTCAATAGCAGGTGTTTAAAATCCTCGTTATAAGTAATGATCCCATTGAACATATAACCACCAATTTTTTTTTTAAAGAATATTAAAATATTATTTAAATTAAGTTTTTTACCAGATGACAGCCGAGATACCAGAGCTAGCCTTACAGACATCGGTCCAGATACGACCTTGATGATAATACATCTATAATATGCTCAGTAGGGTGTCCCTGATATGAGAGAAAAAATTTTCTTGTGAATTTGAAAAAGGTTACCCTCGACTTTATTTATAAATGCTTTGACCTATTCAGATATAAAATTTTATCTTTCTACGATAATATTATTAAGCATTGCCCTATCTTAATTGAATCGTTTTTTCTGAAACATGTCAAATTCCACTTTTCTTTTTTTTTGAGATACTAGGGGGCTACCGCCCCCTGCTCGCTATCGCTCGCCAACCCCCGTTAACTGCTGACACAGTAACTTTTGGACCGCTTCACAATTCCCAACAAAACCCAGCTCACTGCACTTACTCACTTTATAAAACATTCTTAACACAGGGTTAGTACTTCTCCGTGGTACTCTTTCAAAAATGACGAATATTTATTCAGTGGTGGAATTTTATCATTTCCTTTATGGTGACATGAATTGGCGGATCGCTTTATAATTCCAAGAAAGGTTCATATATAGTTCCCGCTAAATATGAACCTTCCCTTAATGTTTCAGTGTGCTTCCCTTAATGTATCTGTGAAAAGCACATTACCTTAGGGAAATGGGTAAAAAAATATTTACATTGCTCTGTTGTTAATTTTCTTGGGGTTGAATTCCGTTATAGTTCCCGCTAAAAATCACTAATCTCTTTAGCACACTATAAATAAAGTATAAATATTGCTAAATTGTTTCAAATTCATAGATTAAAGTGTTTAATTAGATCTATAACTATTCAGTTTATCATTAAAAATTAGAAAAATTGGTTTACATTTGAATATTGAGCGTTCGAAAGAGATTGGCGATATTTAGCGGGAACTATAACGGAATTGAACCCCAAGAAAATTAACAACAAAGCAATGTAAACATCTTTTACCCATTTCCCTAAGGTAATGTTTTTTCACAGATACATTAAGGGAAGCATTGAAATATCTCAAGAATAAATTTAACTTTCTTAAAATTTGTAATGATTGACTGTTAAAAATGTAGTAATTATCTTACACATCGCGAAAATTTAGAATTTTATCTTCATGAGAAACAAACTTCGAAGTTGTGTCATTTTCATAGCAACGACACCGAATGTCAAGACTTCCAACATTTTCATCCTTATTTCTAAAACATTCACCCTTGTTATTTAGTTGTTTGCGTTTTGTCATTATGAAATAAAGAGTTACATTTTACTACCTTAAAAAACATACTTGCAAAAGGATATAAAAAATAAATGCAAAATTCAAAATTTCCGAAAGCGAGTGTATATTTTATTGTAAATATAGTAATGATTAAGTTGCCACAACTACAAAGATAAATATAAAAATATTAATTTGTTATTTAAAAAATAAAAAATAAATTAATTATATATAAGTTTAAAATATAATGAAAACCGTTTGAACAACAACTAAACCCTTTGTGAACAACAAAAATATAAATATTGTTAAAAATAACACAAAATATATTTTTTAAATTCGTGTTATAAATAGAAAGATGATTATTTAATCTATTTGAATATTAAAAAACCAGTGAAAATGTTTTCAATTGTTTTAAAATTCATAGTTTCTTGCTTTGTAACTGCGACCTTATCCGAAATCTAAAAAAATGGAAATATTTTAAAATTGATATTTTTTTTAGAAATTCTAAAGGCACTTTGCACATCCTCAAAAGAATCCGGACAGTTTGATACCAAATATGTGTTATACGGATCAGTAATTAAAAAGCCTTTCTCTGGAAACCGTTCACCAAAAACTTTTTTTTAGAATAGAGAGAAACGAGAAAAACTGTATAGAAACTCACTATATTTTTATGAAGATGTTTACTTGTCTAATCTACTATTGGAAAGGAATACCAGCATTTCAATTTTAACACTGTCAAAATAAGATTATAATTACTTTAAGGCGGCTAAATACTTATTTTATTAGGGTTTTTTAAGACAAAAGTGTAGTAAATAGGACCTATACACAAGAGATGCATAGAAAACGTGGCCATTAACCATTTGTTTACATAGTTGTTTAAAATATTACTGGTCAATTCCCTTATAGTTCCCGTTTTTTTAACACCAAAAAGTAGACATATTGCTAAAATATTTCAAACTCAAAGATTAAAGTGTTTAATTAGATTAATAACTGCTGACCTTATCAATAAAATAAGAAAAATGTCTCGATACTATTTGAATACGATACTATTTGGCGATATTTAGCGGGAACGCTCGAAATTGAGCCAATATTAAAATCAAAACTATTGCTGAAAATATTAAATTGTTTTCATAAAAAATTGGTTCAATTCCGTTAGAGCAGTGGTCTCCAACCCCCAGTCCGCGGATTGGTGCCGGTCCGTGGATCAAATGGCCGTGGGCCGACCATTTTATTGAAAATGATTTTAGATTCTTAGGTTTATACTCCAAATTAATTAATGAAATTAATTATAAATAACTTTATATTTACTTTTTGGTGTAACTGTATTTTATTTTGAAAGCATGTTTAAGTACAATTAAAATTAAAATAAATCAAAATAATCTAAAATGTAAACAATCAACGCCCCACCCAGCGGGCCGCCTAAAAATTATCAAACGTTGACCGGTGCGTAGTGGTAAAAAGGTTGGGGACCACTGCGTTAGAGTCCCCGCTAAATATCGTTATCGCCTACCTCTTTTAGACACAAAAAAGTATAAATATTGCTAAATAATTTTAAATTCATGGATTAACCCTTTATTTACCAAATTATTTTCGGCGCAAGTTTAGTTCTGGTGATGCTCCAAGTTTTTAGCGATAAAAATCCCTATATAGTTACCCCAACAAATGTTAAGTGAATTATGTGGCTTCTAAATATGGCGCCAAATAGCCAAAACTCGCCAACCATCAGCAGTTCTAAACTTGAGCCTGTGGTACTTACAAGTACCGTCGGTAAATAAAGGGTTAATATATTTAATTAGATGTATAACTGTTCAGTTTATCATTAAAAATTAAAAAAAAATGTTTATTTTTGAAAATTAAGCTTTCTAAAGAGATTGATGATATTTAGAGGGAACTCTAACGGAATTGAACCAAAAAACTTTTCAAACAAGAGTCAGGATGTAGCAACTGTGAATTATTTCCTAAATTCTTGCATTTCATCTTGCTTAATAGGCGTCCGCGCATTAGAGCTATTAATAGGAAACATATAACAGTGGATCCTACCATCGTATAATTTTTAGGATACCCCTTGTACCTATTAATCCTGATTTTAAAAAACACAAGGATTACTTAAAAATATTAAGTATTGCAAAATTTGAGTAGATAATCAAACTTACAAGATAAGTTGAGTTAGGATGTAAAGGGTAGTTGCTTGCTCTCTAGGAGCTGCTTGATCTTCTTCTTCCAGAAAAGTTTTTAATGATTATTTACGATATTACTTGAAGTGGTCGAAACTTTTGAGTTGCTCCGTTTTTAATGTCTGAAAGAGAAGTAACAATTTTCCTTGTTGTGAAATATTTCGGTTCACATTTTCATTGTTAAAATAACCGTTTTATTGTTGTCAGATCAAAAACGCTAAAATTTTTGGAAACGCTGGAGAAAAATTTAACTCATTTCTTCAGCTACGAAGGTTCATTCATTGTTAAAGTTTTATTGTTGAAAATTTTGTTTGCAAGTGGTAGTAATATAGTGCATTATTGTGGAGTATGTTTTTAAACAATAAAAAATATTATATAAAAACTACCAAAGTACATCACATTCACCGATAAGAAAATAGGATGGGAATTTAATGTTAAAAGAATCTCCAACTGGAGACAAATGTTTGGGGAGTCAGTTGAAAATGCCAATGGCTAGACAGGGACCGAGAAGTAATACACAGAATATATCCATAACGAAATTTGAGGGACTAGGGAATGATCAAGATTCGATTCCTGATGGAATCGAATCTTAGGAATCGTACTTAAGTTTCTAATTAATATAGATAATTAACAATATTGCTCACTAATTAATTAGTATTTTATAATGAATTAATATTTTGCTGATTATTAAATAAATTAGTAATAATTCCTAATTATCTTTGATTTGTTATTGAAATAGATAAATACGATTCTACTTCCTCGATACTGGTCATAAAGAAACGATTCCAGGTCGGAATCGAACCTTAGGAATCGAATTCAAGAATCGAACCTATCAGGAATCGATTCCGGAATCGAATCGAACGATTTTTTAGATACCCAGGCGGGAGTTATATAGATCCCAGCGCCAACAGGGCCCCCATCACAAGGCAAACCCCATGCTTTTCCGATTTCCACTAACGCTTATGACCAAATCTCTGTTCTGGTACTCAATGCAATAAATGTCTACGTATTTTTTTAGAAAAGAATACTCTTAAAAGAAGAGAACTCAAACTTGGCGTTCACTGACGGATTAAGTTAAAACCAGAACCTTAAACCCCTTTAGGGAGGAATCGATCAAACACACTTTCGACTCCCCTACTCGACCCCACCCTAAAACCGAATTTCGAATATACTTTAATTACCTTATCAGGTCTCTTTGAACTCCGAATATGAGATCAGATTAGTTCAAAATGACGTCACAGATAACACGTATGGGGGTGATCCCTCGCTGATCTGTTCTTTGGAATAGGTATTGATGACTTATTTAAAAGTGTGTTTATGCAAGTGAGGATCAGTGTAAATCAACTTTTATACACCAATTTAGAATGTATTCTACATTTGGGGACCAAACTCACCAGCATAAAAATTAATAAATGTAAATACATGAAAAATGCCAACTGTACCTAAATTTCGGTGATTTTATTATATAATATTATACATTACTGGTTTATCGCACTGCCTCAGGTAGCCCGCAAACCACTGTTAGGTTCGTTGTTCTAAATAACTAAGCCTTGGTAATTAATAGTAAAGATTTAATAATTAAGCTAATAAATTTACAGATCCCGTCGCACACGCGACCTCTCGCTCCAAGCTCCATCATACAACAATCACAAAAAAACAAACATCGAAAAAGTCTTTCCTATTCCGGCAACCCACCAGGTTGCCAAAACGGGGAGGGTCCTCCCTTTGAACCTCACATCTCCCCTCCGGTCTCTTACCTGCCGGACCATGTCCTGCAGGTGAGACCACACCAAAAAAAAATCAATCACAAGACAAAAAATAATAATTCTAGACGTACAGAAGCCTTTTTAACAATACCGGATACTATAATCAAAATACAAAAATGCAATATCAAAATCTTAAACCTTAAAAATAAAGAACACTAATCAAATACAAACGTCAAAGATCCAAATAAAAAGAAATTACTCTCGTGAAGAAAACATTAAAAAGAAACTAATATTCACGGGACTAAAACAAAATTCCGCAACAAACCAAAAGAAAAAAACATTAAACTCACAAGAAAAACAAAAGGTTTAACAGAAAACAAAACATTACACTTTCAGTTTTGAAAACCAGAACTATTCTTATTCAGACAGTCAATTATCCTCCATTGTCTTCAAAAATTAAATAACCCCTCAATTTCATTTTACAGAATTATCTTTACTGATATGACACTTCATAAATTTACTTAACTTAGGAAATCAGATAATTACAGTCTTCCCAGTAAGTACATAAAAAAATTAGCACAAATTAATTTCAAATAATAAAAAAATGTCACTTATCTGAAAAAGGTCCATCATTGTGTTCCAAGTCGTCGTTGTTGTCATCCTCCAAGTCGTCGGATAGAGTTCCACCTCCACCTTTAAAACACCACAGTTCAGTTTGAAAGTCCAACATAGGGTTCTCCTTGGTGTCAGCCTTCATTTCAGGCTCGCAGTCTTCTTTCTCAGGGGCTTGGCCTTCTTCGACTTCGGAGCCACAGTCTTCAGTGCACTTGGTCGATTTCTTCTGACAGCCGCCACGTCTCATAGGAGTTGCAGGGGCTTTCTTCTCAGCTTCTCGACTCTTCTTTTTAGGAGCTTCATCTTCTGAACCTAAATCCATCTCCTCTTCCGAGCCAGGATCCTCGGCATACTTGAAAGCAGCAGCTTTGCCTCGTCGCTTGGCAGGGGTAACTTTAGCTTTAGACTTCGCAGGTCGCCTTTGACGCTTCTTAGAAGGCTTCCCTACTTCGGAACTGACATCATCCTTTTTAGCATCATCCTCAGATCCAGAGTCCTCAGTTTCCTCCATTTCTTCCGTAGATTCTTCATCCACGTCCTCTCCTTCCAAACCTTGATTTCCACATACAGCTTCTCCAGCATAAGTTTCCTTCTCTCTGTAAACTTCGTTTCCCGTCTCTCCCTCCAGAGACTCTTCTGCAACGTCAATTCCGTTCTCGTCAGGAACTTCGTTTTCTCTTTCTTCATCTAAGCGCTCATATTCGACTACCTTCTCTTCCGAAGTTCTATTTTCTTCTTCTACCTCCACTTCAATCTGATCCCACTGGATGAATTCAACGCCTAATATAACATCGTCATCCTCTAAATGTCGAACAGGTTCGTCCACTTCCTTGAGAGTCCTCTCTTCCAGATTTAACATATCGTCTTTCACCGGTCCTTCATCTCCCAGATATTTAATTTCCTTTTCCTTCAATATCTGATAGTCTCCAGGGTTGACCAGCTTGGTCTCCACTGATTTCCCCGTTTCAAACACTGCCTTCTGAAGTACCCTTTCCACATCGTCTACTGTCTTTTCCCAACGTGAATTTTCCACATTCACAGAAACTCTGTCAAGATCTTTCCGTCCCGTCCAGACCTTCCGGTTTGTTCTGCGAGAGCGTCTTAACTTCGGACAATTCCTTCTCAAATGTCCTTCCTCCAGACACTCGAAGCATCTGAACGATCCCCTTCTCCGATCGGCCTGACGGTGGATACCAGTCTTATTTGCTGGTGGAAAGTTCTTATCTTGGAAGTAATGGGTATCTGGCTCCAAAGAACTTCTGTAAGATAGGTCTTCTTGAGGCACAATCCTATACTTTTCTAACAATTCAGGGAATACAATTTTTAACCTTTCGAATTCCCACTGCCTCTCCTTCTTCCTTTTCTCCATTTCCTCTAATTCCAACTGTCTCTCCTTCTTTTTCTCCATTTCCTCTAATTCCAACTGTCTCTCCTTCTTCCTTTTATGTTCTTCGAATTCCCATTTCAACAATCTCTCCCTATCTTCGATTTCTTCTCGTCTCCTTCTTTCCTTAATTTTTTCTTGCCACCTTCTTTCTTCGATTTCTTCTTGTCTCCTTCTTTCCTTAATTTTTTCTTGCCACCTTCTTTCTTCGATTTCTTCTTGTCTCCTTCTTTCCTCGATTTCTTCCCTTTCTTCAACGATGGATGCAAAAAATTCTTTAGTAAACGCTTCATCATAGTTTTCATCCTTGAGTATTTTCTCTCTTATGGCATAAACTGTCATTTCCTCATCCACTTCTAAGCTAAGCTCTTTAGCTAAAATTAAAAGGTCCTCCTTTCTCCCTTTATCATACAACGCCATCCTGCAGACCTTCCAAAAAAACTCACTCAAAAAAGAATCAACCAACAAAAGAACAGCAAACTCCCTCGATAACAAAAAAAACGACCTCGATCTAATTTTAGAATGCCAACACTCACCGAAAAAAAACTCGAACAAACCAAAACGAAATCACCATATCCAATTCACCGAAAACGAAACTACTCATCACACTACTCATCATCCAGTTCCATATTAATTCGAGACACACTCTCCAAAACCCTCACCATACCAAAATCAATAATCATTAAATTTCAACACTATAATTCAAAACTATACCCACAAATCCAACGTCTTCAATAGCTCGGACCAACTCCTTTCGAAACCTTTTTCGTTTTTCATCGGAAATCGTCGTTGAAGCTAAAACTCTTTAATCCTGTCCGTCTGCGCCACTGTTGGGTTCGTTGTTCTAAATAACTAGGCCTTGGTAATTAATAGTAAAGATTTAATAATTAAGCTAATAAATTTACAGATCCCGTCGCACACGCGACCTCTCGCTCCAAGCTCCATCATACAACAATCACAAAAAAACAAAAAAACAAACATCGAAAAAGTCTTTCCTATTCCGGCAACCCACCAGGTTGCCAAAACGGGGAGTGTTGTGTCGAACCTAGCCGCTAAAATATAATTAAAATAAACCCAGATTCGGCACGCATTTCCTGACTGGTCTGTGAGGCCCCGGAGCAATAAAACATGGACTTAAAACCTTTAAACATCAATTTATTAAATATAAACATTAAAATGGTTATTCACTTTAAAAAAAGGCAAAAACTGAACTTTTCACATGCACCTCTATTCCAAAACACTTAAATCTCTAAAAACTAAAGTTAAAAATAAAGAGTTCGTTCTAGACATTTAAATTCCACAACTCAAAGTTCAAAAATAAAAAGTTCACCAATAATTCAACACTGATCGCCTGCCTCCGCAATCGCCCCCATCACCCAGCATCACCAAACGCTCGTTCCTCCAGGAATCGTCGTCGCAGCCGTGGCAGTGCCGTGGCCGTCGTTGTCCTTTCCAAGACCGGCAAACGCACTTATATAGAGCCGAAACCAAAGTTGCCAACACACAATGTAGAAGCTTCAAAAATTTGCCTAATTTATAACCTCAATTCAGCCCCGTATTCTTTTAGAATGTTGGGAATGCAACTTTATAACCTCAATTCAGCCCCGAATTCTTTTAGAATGTTGGGAATGCAACATACCATACGGGCCAGGGAAAAAAAAATTAAAGATTTTTTTTTTTAAGACATTAAAGAAAAGTTCCCCAGGAAAGTTGAGGGACGATGAGGGTCTTGGCATTGCGAGGAGACTGAGACCAGCACGAACCGCGCGGTGACTACAAGCTCCACGTGGGCGGCAAAGGAAGGGCGATGAGGAGCGCTGTTAGGAGCGGCGGTCATCAACGGACGAGGAGAGCCGTGGCAGGGCGGCCAGCGGACCAGGAGCGACGTGGCAGGGCGGCCAGTGGACCAGGAGCGACGTGGCAGGGCGGCCAGAGGACCAGGAGCGACGTGGCAGGGCGGCCAGCGGACCAGGAGCGACGTGGCAGGGTGGCCAGCGGACCAGGAGCGACGTGGCAGGGCGGCCAGCGGACCAGGAGCGACGTGGCAGGGCGGCCAGCGGACCAGGAGCGGCGTGGCAGGGCGGCCAGCGGACCAGGAGCGGCGTGGCAGGGCGGCCAGCGGACCAGGAGCGACGTGGCAGGGCGGCCAGAGCGATGAAGACGTGACGCAGGGCGACGAGGCAGACGATGCAGAGCGATGAAGACGTGACGCAGGGTGACGAGGCAGACGATGCAGAGCGACGAGGCAAGCAGCTGTCTGGGTGGCGGCGATGGGCCAAGTGGGTTAGGCAAGTGCTAAGTCCAAGAGTTAGTTCGTTGCAGAACTGAAAAATGCCGGCTGTGTGCACCCAGCCGAAACCTCTCTGCGGCAGTCATTTCTCGAAGACTCAAGACACAGTTCACAGTCCCATGCTTGGCCCAACTAACCTCCAAACAATTTTTAGCTTACGAAAATTAACAAGAAAAAATTATTTAAGTTATTAATTCAAACAATCATTAACACAGATAATCAGAATTTCAAACATTCAATCACTTTCTCTTTCTTAAATTAAAGGCAGGGCCTGTGTGTGAAGGATTTTCAACATTAGAATCCAAGGCCAGATTTTGACTCTCCGGTGAAACTATGGCATGGGCCAAATTCCCCGACTCACTTGATTCCCCCTCCACAGAAGGAAACACAAAACGACCCTCAACTCTAGATAAGCGATCAATGTGAACCACCTGAACATCCGAATTCTCTTTAAGGTTCTTAATTTTAAAATTAACAGGAGAAAGTACAGAAAGTACCTCATAAGGCCCCTTATTGGGTTTAAAAAACTTTTTTGACAAACCCGGAGAAATTTGGGGTGTATATAAAAACACCAAATCACCTACTCTGATATTTTTCCTTCTCACAAAACGATCGCGATACCTCTCCTGGCGCACAGCAGAGTCCTCCAAATTTTTGGATACTACCTGAAAAGCATTTTTGAGACGCACAGTAAGATCATAAACATAATCTCTGTGCTCGGCATAAGAAAAAGGTATTTTACCCGACAGTAGATCATAGGGAAGTTGCATTTCTCTTCCATAAAGCAAAAAGGAAGGAGAAAACCCGGTAGTGGAATGGATAGACGATCTGTGCGCCATAAGAGCAAAGGGAACGTGACGATCCCAATCGACATGACTAGAGTCTACCAAGTGAGAAAGGGAATTCAACAACGTGGAGTTCAACCTTTCCACCACGCCATCAGCCTGTGGGTGATAGGCAGTGGTGGTGTGCTTCTTGATCCCCAATTTTTCATAGACCTGGGTGATGCTTTTTGACAAGAAATTCGATCCCCTATCGGAAATCAAATTGTTTGGCAGGCCATGGCAAGAAATAAATTTCTCTAAAGTTTGCACCACAGTTTCCGATTTTATATCAGGGACAGGGTAAGCCTCGGGCCACCTCGTGAAGTAATCAGACAACACCAGAACGTATTTGTTACCCGAATACGTCTGTGGCAGGGGACCCAGAGCATCTATGGCAATAGTTTCCATTGGACGCGTGGTCACGGGCATTCTCTGAAGGGGGGACTGTTTCAAGGGACGATGGGCTCTTCTTTCGTTACACGACTGACAGGACTTAATGTAATTTTTAAGATGTTTGTAAATGCTCGGCCAAAAAAAAACGACTTTTTATTCTCTGTAATGTGCGTTGAAAACCCTGATGGGTAACAGCCACCGAATCATGACAAAGAGACAAGACCTCTGGAATTAAGACATTAGGGACGACTAATTTCTCAGACTTGGGACAACGCTGGGAACCTCTCTGGGGCAAAAAGTACAAAATATCCTCACGTACGAAAAACTTCACAGGCCCAGTAGAAGATTGACCCTCACTTAACTCCCGAATTTTTGCCATACAGAAAGGATCATTCCCCTGAAGAGACTTAACCCTTTCCAGAAGGGAAGACTCAAAACTTGTAAAAACGGCTGGTGGCAGTGCGGCGTTCACCTCCCGGGACAAATAATCTGCTGTTGTGTTTAACTTACCCGGTTTATGCACTATCCTGTACTCGAACTGTTGTAGCGTCATAACCCAACGTGCTATTCGCGAGGTGGGATCCCTCAATTTCAGGACGTACGACAAGCTTGCCTGATCGCAGTAGATGGTAAAAGGTCGACCATACAAATACTGCCGAAAATGAGTAACGCCAAAAATTACGCCCAACATCTCCTTCTCAACAGTAGAATAGGAGATCTCGGCACCCTTTAATTTGCGACTAGCGTAGGCGATGGGTCTCAGAAATTTATGTTCATCCTCCTGACACAAAACGGTACCCAAAGCATATTTGGAGGCATCGGTACAAATTGTAAAAGGGCGACTAAAGTCTGGTAGACTGAGACAAGGTCTCGTCACTAAAGCACCTTTTAAAGTCTCGAAAGCGCTCTGGGCCTCACTATTCCACAAGAAATTATTTGTGCTTTTTGTTAATTCAGTTAAGGGCAGGGCGATTGAGGAGTAATCCTTAATAAATTTTCTGTAAAACCCCGTAAGTCCCAAAAATGATCTAACCTGTTTTCGGGATGTTGGCACTTTAAACCTACTAACTATTTCCACGTTTGAAGGGTCTGGATGTACCCTACCATCAGAAATCTCAAAACCCAGGTAAGTGATTTTCCTCTTTAAAAATGAGCATTTACTCGGCTTTAACTTTAATCCATGGGTCTTAAGTCTATCAAATACCACCTTTAATTTCTCGAAATGCTCATTTAAATTATCTCCAGAGGCGATGATTATGTCATCTATGTACACGGCAACTTGGAGGGGCCTGAGTCCGGAAAGGACAATTTCCATCAGCCGCTGAAAACTATTAGGTGAATTTCGAAGGCCAAAGGGGACTCTGTTCCACTCGTACAAACCATTTTCCGTGGCAAAAGCGGTCTTGTACCGGTCCTCTGGGTGTATCTTCATTTGGAAGAAACCGCTGCAGAGGTCCAAAGTGGAGAAAAGAACAGAGCCAGAAAGATTATCAACCAAGTCGTTTATGTTAGGGATCGGGTAAGAATCGGGGAGGGTTTTCAAATTTAATCGCCGAAAATCTGTACATAATCTATAGGTGTTATCCTTCTTTTTTACTAGAATGACCGGGGCAGAGTAGGGCGATTCACTGGGTTGGATTATACCAGTCTCTAGAAGCTCATTGATCTGAGAATGAAGCTCCCTCTTCAAGCTATGAGGAACCCTGTAAGGCCTCTGTCGAACCGGAATATCATCCGACAAGTTTATGTGGTGAAAAATAGTGTCGCACCCAGACAGATCAGTCACAGAATGAGCAAACAAATCCGGATATTGAGACAAAAACGTGGTCAACCGATCCCTTTCAGGATACCCAAGGTGGTCCACGCTTATTGACCCGCCCCAATAGTCAAATTCTTCTCCCAGAGTCTGTTGCTCAAAAACGTTGCATTCTTCCTGGGGACGGGAGGATATGCATTCCAAAGTGGCCAATTTCATGTTTTTATTTAAGTGAACACTCTCTTTTGAAGGGTTCATGACACTAACCACGTAAGAACCTTCCCGATTGGCCATCGAAACGTTCCTGCCAACCCATAGTCTTTCCGACTGGGATTCGGTAATAGGCTGTAATAAGACAAATGGAGTATGAGGGGACGTTTTTACTCTTGTTTTTAAGGGCACTAGCATTTCGGAACGTGGTGGTATTGTCTGCTTACCCTCACAATACAGATACAATTTTGACCTATTCTCACAACTGTTACAAGCCAGGGAGGGCACACCCTCACTGTCACACCAAGACACAAAAAGGTCTTTTCCCCTAAGGGTCCTATCAAGAAAATTTAAAGCTAGTTTATTTTCCAGGAAAAAGGGGCACCCGAGAATTACACCATAGCCCGATGAAAACAATTGAGGCAATACTGCAAATTCTACTAAAAATTTCTTATCATTAATGTAAAAATCAAGTTCTACAGAATTATTTACAGTTACGGTATTACCACTAAAATTGACTACATTCATATTGCAGGGCATCACTCCATACTTTAACCCCAATCCGTCAAGAGTGACCCTGGATATGACATTTATGGATGAGCCTGTATCGAGTAGTGCAAAAGTGTTATTCCCCTGGATGTTTAATTTAATCTTAGGGAGGTCGGAAAACTGCCTCGCTGTATTTAAGAATACAAAGTTTGTCGGGGCCTCTACCTGGCATGTCGGCAGAACATGCTTCCCCCAATTTAGTTTAAATCCCTTTTCCTGTTTCTGCACCACTCTATTTCATGACCAAATATCTGACAAAAAGTACAGAAAGGGGTGTTACAGTCATCTGCCCTGTGTCCCTGTCGGTTACAGCGAGAACACCGAGGACGGAAGGTACTACCCCGGAAAAAACCTCGACCTGGGCCATCATGCTCGCCCCTAGAGTTTTCACCCCTTTGCTGAAAGCTGGGCATTTCACGACGACTATAACCATAAGCACCCCCATGCGAGGTACTGTTCCCTTTTTCCATCCGACCCACTGCAGCCTGCAATTTGTTTACACAGCTTGTGAGGGTCTCGACTTGTTTTTGAAGGCGATCAAACCGATCATCCTCTACGGGTATTTTTTCAGCCAAGGCTGTTACCTGCAATGGGGAATTAATTTGGCCTAAGCTTTCCTCGTAATTTTGAGCGTGTTGCTTAAATTCCTCATACGTACTCAAGCCAGACGAGGCGATTCCCCTCAGAATCTCGGGTTTTATGCCCTGCTTAGCTGCCGAAAGAAGCAAATCCAGGCGGTAAGTGTCTGGAACCTTAATTTCAGAATCCTTTTCGGGCATACATGCATAAGATAACCCCTCAATTCTGGAGAAAAACCCCCTCACATCCTCACTGGGCAACTGATAGGCGGATGTAAGTCTAGTTATACTAGCCGCGATGGATTTGTTCCTAAAGAAACGCCTCCTTAGACCTTCCACTATTTCCTTATACGATCCAGAGGATTGAAGTTCTCGCTGCGAATCCAGGAACTCCCGGGCTTCCCCACTTAATTTAAGTTTTAGTGTTAAGATTTTGCTTTTTTCGTCCCACTGTCCATGGTCTGCAATTTCATCAAAATCCTTTAAGAATTTTTCAATTGAGGAGGATCCATCGTAAAAGGGGATCAAGGGAAGAAACTCCACTAGAGAATTCACCTTAAAGGGCAACAGCAGCTGAGTCTCTGGCTTATTATCGTCCGACATATCAACTTAGTACACAAAAGATGCCATCTGATCATCAACCACTGTCACCCCCAGATAAAATCCCGACCCATCGAAAGTAACCACCGGAAAAACTTGATTCATAAAACAATGTGTGAATCGTCCATGATCGATCCAAGACTCCCAGACCATCAGTTTTTCTACGTGACACAATACCCGTTAGGGAAAAATTTAGAGTGAAAAAATCTAGATCCTGGTCACGGCACCAATTTGTTGTGTCGATCCTAGCCGCTAAAATATAATTAAAATAAACCCAGATTCGGCACGCATTTCCTGACTGGTCTGTGAGGCCCCGGAGCAATAAAACATGGACTTAAAACCTTTAAACATCAATTTATTAAATATAAACATTAAAATGGTTATTCACTTTAAAAAAAGGCAAAAACTGAACTTTTCACATGCACCTCTATTCCAAAACACTTAAATCTCTAAAAACTAAAGTTAAAAATAAAGAGTTCGTTCTAGACATTTAAATTCCACAACTCAAAGTTCAAAAATAAAAAGTTCACCAATAATTCAACACTGATCGCCTGCCTCCGCAATCGCCCCCATCACCCAGCATCACCAAACGCTCGTTCCTCCAGGAATCGTCGTCGCAGCCGTGGCAGTGCCGTGGCCGTCGTTGTCCTTTCCAAGACCGGCAAACGCACTTATATAGAGCCGAAACCAAAGTTGCCAACACACAATGTAGAAGCTTCAAAAATTTGCCTAATTTATAACCTCAATTCAGCCCCGTATTCTTTTAGAATGTTGGGAATGCAACTTTATAACCTCAATTCAGCCCCGAATTCTTTTAGAATGTTGGGAATGCAACAGGAGGGTCCTCCCTTTGAACCTCACAGGTCATTTTCAAAATTTGCTTACATTTGCTGTCCCGAAGGTAAAACATGAAAATTAAACAATTAATCATTATTAAAATTTCTGTTTAAACTTTGATTTAGATAAAGTAGACTAAATGAAATATTTCTAGCTTTTAATTAATAAGAAAAGCTTTAAAATTATGTAAATAAAGATATTTAAAAATACGAAAATAGCCAAAAACGCTTGTCCCTAACGATTTTCAAGAAATTAAAAGTAGTTTGATTGTTATTTAATTTGACTTTTTGAAAGAAAAAACGATAAATATCAAAATTATGAACTATTAAAAGGTTGTTATAATTGTAAAAATTAATTTTTTGAATTTAATATTTTTACAAATCAATAAAATGTTTTGTCCCTCACTTTATGTCAACTCCCGTTACAGGCGAATTAATTTTAAAAAATATAATAATAATTATGCTTTAAAAATGTAGAAACACATCCCAAACGATTGTTTGTTTACTTTAGAATATATTTAAACCGTGTTTTTATTCTTCGGCTCGAAAACTATCGTGTTTTCAAAGAAATTATCTGTCGTCAAGGTAGCGTATTTTTATTAATGTCAACTCCCGTTACGGTAATTTTTTAGTAATTTTTAATATTAAATAAACTTTTTTGGAAATTTTAACCCTAGAAATATAGTTATTTATTGATATAAATAGGATATATGGATATTTATTTCAGTTTCCAACCATGCATGTATGTTTTATTCTGTCATTTCATTAAAAATGTCAACTCCCGTTACCTGTCAACTCCCGTTACTATTATGTCATTGATTTTGAAAGTAGTATCAACAACTTTCCCTTTTTACGAAGGATTTGGCATTTCTCGCTTGATTTATCGTTAATTTCATAAAAAAGAGGTCTTGCATATTTCATTTAAAGAGAAATAATTGTATTTGATATAATACACATAACTATTTTAGTTTAGGTCTTGTTTTTGCCTTATAATATAGTACGGAAGAGTGCAAATTGATAACTTGGGATATTTTTTACATTATGCCATGCCGTCGCGTTGCACAGCACAATGAGAGTTTAAAAATGATTTGTAACTAATTTTGTTGGTCAGATATAAACTTATTTCTAGAAGTAAAATATTCTATTTATTTTCATAAGGTTCGTTTCATTGTTTCTCGAACTCAAAGAGAGCAGCTGATTTCATAGGATTTTACCGGCTGCTTCCTTCACCTGCCTTTTTTATTACGGCACTATTATTACTATTTTTATTATTATTTTAAAACAGTAAACTATGGGCAAAAGTGTATGACCAACTGCTGTTCCATATACTTGAAACATATATAAAAACTCCTATATTAATATTATTACGAAATTATGAAGTTTGAAAAAAAAAATTTTATTCTGAAATGTAAGCGTATGGTGAAAATGACCCTAAATATTTTCATGGTTATCTGAGTTTTTTTGCAGAAGTATTTTAAAAACATGTTTTTTTACATGTCCAATAAAGTATTAGGTAAGACTGTTTGAAAGGCACCAAAGTTCATTTTTTTCCAAGTTAAGGGACATTCATATCAAACTACTATTATATTGCCGATTTATGACTTTTACATTTCTGGGGATTTAATTTAATTAAAAGTAGATGCTATGAATAAATGAAAAAATCTGCAGTGGTAATTTCAAAAATGTTTTCTCTGCAGGGTTACAGTTGTCTGCATGTATTCTTAGAGTTTCATTCAATATTTTCAGGAGTTAATATTAATATGATACATTTTAGATGGCGTATCCCTTTTGAAAAAAAACATTCAAATAAAGGATCATATATAATTAAAGTAAGAAAAAAAAAGTGTTTTCTTTAGATTTTATTTACACATTTAAATGGATTTTTTATTAATTCAAGTATTTTGCACTTTAAGAATGGGGCGTGTCCAAAACATTTTAGCTTTTTAAATTGACCCTCAGGGTAAAATTGATTAACAAAACACCATTATGAAAGTATCCTTGACAAGGAATTGCAGAAATTGATGTTTTAAATTTAGTACACCGAATCCTAATTAAGGGCCGTCCATAAATGACGTCACGCTCAGAGGGGGGAGGGGGTTAATCAATTTGTGACAGCTTGTGACAAGGGAGAGGGAGGGGGTTTAAAAGTCGTGACATCACATCCTGCAGCTAAAAATCAAGAAAAAAACCTTAAATTGTTAAAACGACCGTATATTGTTCGCTCAAAAGGCATCTTAAAGGTTGATAGAAATTAAACTATCAGGAGGTGTAAAATTAAAATCAAATAAAAAAAATTGGTTCCGGGCACTTTCAAATTCGTGTATTAGACATATTGTTGGTTTAAAAGCGTGACATGTGACAAAGGGGGGAGGGGGTCAAAAATGGGCTAAAAAAAGTGTGACATCATTTGAATCGTCAGTTTGAAGAAGGGAATAAGTCCAAAAATCAAGTTTTGAGAAAATTGAAAAAAAGTAATGGAATTTTCATTGTATGGATATCGATTTCACAACTTCAAGGGGCGATATCTCCCTATAGGGGTTAGTTATTTCCCCCCTCTTTTCACCCATGCATAGGGCAAAGCTTGGAGATTGTTTTGAGCACAAAAAGTCAATTAGTCATTTTTTGGACTTATTCCCTTCTTCAAACTGACGATTCATTTATGGACGGCCCCTTAACCGAAAAATCCCAACTATGCAATGGAACAAAATCCTCCACCATTCCACTTAAATCTACACTTCCAAAGCGATTCATAAACACCATGACTGATTAATCGATGAAACAATCAAAGTAAATAAACTAAAATCCTTTAAACGGCACAACTGCATCATTCGATTTACTAAAATCGATTCTCACAATCGATTTTCTCCCGATTACAAACGTATCGAGTTGCAAAGTGAAATTGATTCTTTATGAATAATTTATAAGCATCGATTCTATTTAATTAGTTGAAAGAGATATGACTTTCTGGAAGATTATGTTTCAGAAAGAGGCATGTGTGTGTATAATGCCAAATCAATATACCCATTGAGAGTATGCTACTGACTCGGTTGCTTTTGGAATCTATTGGATGTGTATTTTTAAGCGATGTATTACGAGGGGTATTTTCTTATTTGCTGTGTTACTGGTGGGCGTTATGAATGAAGGGATGGTAATTACCTTCTATTAAATTTGCTTATGTACCGCTTAAGGCGTATTGCGTTGTGATTAAATCTCATTGGTTTTTCTATTATTCAGGTAAGGAAAATGTTACAAATGGAGAAAGATTATAAGTCTCCCAGAGTTAAAAAAAATGTCCATAAAAGGGAACTATTAGTTCGTAATATGTCTTGTTTGTTACCTCTTTATTTTTAAAGAGGTAAATTTTGTCCCAGAAATAATTTCTCCTAAGTTAACAGATGTTATACAGGGTGTATCTGAAATGGTGCAACAAACTTTCAGGGATGATAGTACTCATCAAGACGAACAAGAAATGGTATAGAAAGGGGGCCGCAAATGAGTTTTAAGGGGTGAAACCCCGGGGTGAAAATCAGCAAAAAAACTTGCATATTTGTGCAGGAAGAGACATAATTGTTCGATTCCGTAAATTTTTACACCAAAAAAATAGAACTCGTACTTGCAAAAAGAAATTTTAACTGTAACTTTTCAGGAAGTTATCTTCGCGTAGCGAAAGATTTATTCGATCAGTCTCTTTTTTTTTATTGATGTTCAACCAAATTTGGCAACTTATTAGCCATTTGGCGCAATTTTTTTTCGTTTCTTATTTTATCGTGAAAACAGTAGTTCAGTTGGTAGAGAAATGAACCGGAATGTTCTAACTCGCAATCGTAAGATTGTGGATTTTGTCATGTCAATAGTTTTTGGGCAATACATGGAAAGAGTACTATTAAAGGATGTGGGTTGGGGTTTTATGGCGTGAGGTCCAAAAATCGGACAAAATTAAAGGATGTATAATAGTATTTTGAGAATTTTTATGGATTTTTCTAAATTGTAGTGTTTTTCTTTACGGTAATTTTTTTCAGGTAATTACAATGCTTTAATTCACATTTTGTCTCAACGCAAAACTTTGACATGTGTTTAAAATTTTTTTACACAAATGTTTGTGAAATGAAGGAAAAGCAATCCTTGAAATCCCTATTTTTAAATCAACGATCAACTATATTACAAAGTATTTGATTCTCATTCGATTCAGAAATCGTTTCTTCCGTAAATTTTATTTCCCTACAATCTATAATAAGGATTTCAAGGACTGCTTTTCCTTCGTTTCACAAAATCTTGTGCTGCCATATATTAATTTTTTTTGATCGACCGATTTAAAAAAAATTGTGTTAAGAATTTATTTGGTCTAAAAGAAGACATTACAGATCACGGGGTATTTTTATCTTGTTTTGTCTATTTGTTATTAGTTTTTTAAAACTAGGGAGTTCTTTGTGAAAACCCTTTAAGAAAATGTATTGATGACTTAAATTTTGCATGAAACATAGCTATGTGTTATTAAAAAAATAAAGAGTTTAAAAACCTAAGCATTTTAAACAGTTTTATACTTAAATTATCTTATTCTAGATGTGACTACATAATTATAACTGTTATTCTCATGACAAGACAAAACTAAGAAAATTACAAGTTCAAGAAATACACGGTCGAGATGGGGTGCGAGCTCGGCCACGTTAGTATTCCTGTGTTGACGGAGGGGAGGGTAGTTAATGAAGCTTAGGGTTTCGTTTCGTAATCAATAGCCTCTAGTCAATACGACAAAATTAAGCCGTTAACCGTTTTTTTAACCTATGAGCTTCAAACGCCCCGACACCCTAAGAGCGTAGTGTACAGACCATTCTCAGTACACAGACAAAGTCATTTAAAATTAATTAACAGAGTGGTGACTTATTTAAAACTAGTTTCTAGTAAAATTAATACTATTTTAGTGATGTTTCACCCCCTCCCCCAATTTTTGTGTTTAAATTTATTTTTCCTTCAAAACTTCAGCTATCAGTTTTTGGCATAATTCCTTCTTCCTCCTACCTAACAAACCATGGCTTTTCCAATCACTCTATCATGTTATAAATTATTCAATCAAAATTATTCGATTTCTCTTGGCCGTCAGTCTGTTTATCTTTCCCCAGTTCTCCAAATTTCTTGTAGAAATAAATTTCTTTATTCAATTCTTATTTAGACTGTAAGCATTATCTTCAAAATGCTGAATTTCTTCATATTAAAAAACGAGCCAGCTGGATGGCTCAGCGGCAATCTACCACTTTTAAAATAATTTTCTCTTGTTTATTATCGCTATGAATCCTTACGGTGTCACAGCAGCTAGCTCGATAGCAGTACTCATGCATTGCGTACGGAGTTAGCTACAAATCCCGTAAGGTTTGTGCGAATGCTACGCTTGTTCCATCCAGGTCGGAGGGAAACTGCGGGAAATTGCACAGATGAGAAGGGAGTGCTTCTTACACCGACTAAGGCTTAAAGGACGTTTTTATCTTTAAAAGCTGTGCATTGTCCTGAATTGCATAAATAGTACTACTAATAATAAATTAAAAATGCGGTTATCTTTAATTCTACATTTTGTGTTAGTATTTTACTTCTAAAGGTACGATATTAATCCGATATTAATTAATCAATATGTTTCTATTTAAAAAAAACTTATTTTGTATAGCTAAAAAATTTATTTAAGTGGTACCAAATGAAATCTTAATACTTTAACACATGTTGCAATGTCTTTCAAAATATATCTTTTTAAAAAAAAATATGAATTTAAAATTGAACAACTTCACACAGCAGGACAGAACTCGCAATCTTACGATTGCAAGACTGTTATGCTACCAACTAAGCTATCATTTAATCATTTATAGTTCTACTACATGGAAATTTGAGTTTCCGTAAGAATCACTGAAAAGTATTTGGCGATCACGGATTGGCGAAGTTTTTTTTCCTGTCGAATGCAAAAGTGTTACTGACGGGAAAACTAGCTTAGTAATATTTGAAGTTGTTTTACAAAATAACTACCGGAATCGAACCATTGTGTTTCTTCCTGCACAAATATGCAAGTTTTTTGGCAAATTTTCACCCCGGGGTTTCACCCCTTAAAACTCATTTGCGACCCCCCTTTCTATACCAATTCTTGTTCGTCTTGATGAGTACTATCATCCCTGAAAGTTTGTTGCACCATTTCAGATACACCCTGTATAATTAAATGACCTGAAATGTTAATTGTTTAACCAAAAATACTGAAAAAATAATTGAGTTTTCAAATGCAAAATATTGTTACGACTTTCACAGGATGCCAACAATGTGGATGCTTTTATAAAGGAAATAATTTAATGATGATAATTTTGATTATACAGAAAGAGCTATTTACATAAAATGGATGATAAAAGTACAGGCCAGATCTGAAACATACAATTATTCTCCTAAACAATCACAATCTCCCAAATTCACAGCCAATCCCTTTTCTCTCCCTTTTCTATCAATATCTTTTATCAAACAAATTACAACAATCATGTGCTGTCTCCAAGAAGCCCGGCTTTACCGGTCCAGTCTGGCTGTACTAGTGATCTGAAACAACATGTAAAAGAACATAATTTACTTAATAATCTTTTTAATTTTTATAGAGTATAGTCGAACAGCCAACAACAAGCTACTCATTCCACTCCATAAAACTTTACATCAAAAATAAAATGAGACTCAGATGGAAGTCGAGGCTCACTTCTCGTATTTCTTCGAGGAGCTGGGAAAATTTATTAGACCAGAAAATTTCTGATAGACCTCGTGACAGAGAAGTCGCAGAATTTAGACTTGCAGTGGGACATGACTGCCTTGCAAACCACCTGCACCGCATTGGCGTTTATGACAGTTCTAATTGCCCACTCTGCAAAATGGATGAAATTATTGACAGGCCCCACATCCAAAGATGTCCAGCTCTGTGTGGGGGCTCCGAGGTGAGACAATATTGGAGTGCAAGAGCCTTGCTGATGAGACATTGACTTTTCTTTATCTTACTTTTGTACTCTTGATTGTTTTGTAAGATATTGTCGTCTTTTTCTCTGCCATTGGAAATAAAAAAATTTTTATAGAGTTTAAAATTTATTAGCTTTGTAGGTTTGTAATCACAACTGCTTATTAGGCAACTGGCGAAGGCCCTATTTATCTTTTTCTTAATCTATTATTTTCATGTTTTGTTATTTTTATGTTTAATTATTCTTTCGATATGCCTCTACAAAAATTCCGATGATAAATTAAATGATATTTTGGTGTATAATTTTTTACAGAACTTAATCGTTCTTGGATTTTAGTAGTGAATGAGTCTCGGAGGAGAAACAATAAAAATCATTCTGTTCTTTTTCCAGCCCTGGTTTAAACCCACCAACGTTTGAAACGCATTGCAAAAAGGTACATACTGCACCCCCTATAAATCACTCGTCTATAATAAACCATCCTACCATAATCTAATACTAACATCTGCCCTTAAATTCCTACGAGAACCAAATCTAAAAGCTTCCAAAAGATTCGGAAATGCCTTTGCACGAATAACAATCAAAGACCCCTTGAAATGGGGCCCCTAGCTCACGATGTAGATCAGGACCGTACCGAATGAGGGGTTATAGGGTTCAACCTCACCCTATAATATTTGATTTGTTATGTAGCGGCATTTTCCCTGAAAATTATGTGGTGTAGCATGTGTGTTATTAATAAAAAGTATACTATCTATTCCAAGTTTCTCCGTCCTTATAAGTAATTATAAATTTCGAACCGTGCCTATGATTTAGGGGCGTAAATAAGGAGGGAGTCGAGAGGGCCTTGCCCCCCCTCGAAATTCAGACTTGCTTTACTAATAAAAACCTGTTTTTAGGGTCAAATTCCCAAACATTTTCTGAGACAGGACCCCCAAATCCCCTTTTCTACTTGGAACTCTATTATTTTCAACTTTTTTTATATTAAGTTCACCCAAATGCAAATCCGATCTAAAAATATAAATCAAAAATTTGGACTGGGTGTACCAAAACTAGTTAAAAACCAGTTTTTAAGAGTCAAATTTTCAAAAATATCTTTTAGATATAAATTTTAACAAAAAATATATACAGGGTGTATCTGAAATGGTGCAACAAACTTTCAGGGATGATAGTACTCATCAAGACGAACAAGAATCGGTATAGAAAGGGGGGTCCCAGACCAAATCCCAGGGAGTTAAAAATGGAGCGACACCCCAAAAAAATCATTGAAAAATTCAATTTGTAGAAGAACTACTATTGTTAAAAACTGAATCATGGTCTCAAAAATTGTGGTTTAATATGATCTTTAAAGTTTAACAAAAGTCTTCACTTTAAAATTTTTTTTATTATGAAAAAAGTTAAAAAACCACAAAAAAATTTGAAAATTCTACCAAAACCTCATTTTGTATTTCGAAATCCTTTCTTTTGATTTTATAATCTGAAAGATCATAGTTGTAAACCCTTAAGTCCAAAGTTTGACGTAAAAACAATTAATATTAAACGCATGAGATCCTGTTAAATTTAATTTCGTGTTTCCTATAGCCGTTTTCAAAACGGCAGTTAGAGGACGCAAAAAACGGACTTAAACCATGCTTTAACAGGATCTCAAGTATTTAGTATTGATGGTTTTTACGTGACACTTTGAACTTAAGGGTTTTAGACTATGATCTTTCATAATATTAAATCAAAGGAAAGGATTTCGAAATACAAAATAAAGTTGTGGCAGAGTTTTCACATTTTTTTGTGGTTTTTAACTTTTTTCATAATAAAATAAATTTTAAAGTGAAGACTTTTGAGATAATTTTAAAGATCATATTAAACCACAATTTTTGAGACCATAATTAAGTTTTTACCAATAGTAGTTCTTCTACAAATTGAATTTTTCAATGATTTTTTGGGGTGTCGCTCCATTTTTAACTCCCTGGGATTTGGTCTGGGACCCCCCTTTCTATACCGATTCTTGTTCGTCTTGATGAGTACTATCATCCCTGAAAGTTTGTTGCACCATTTCAGATACACCCTGTATAAAAGGTTACATTTTGGCCGTAATAAATAAATTTGCTTGGGAGGGGGTGAACAATAATTGTGGGCCCCTCCCGAAATAAATTTTTATATACGCCACTGGTTTAACGTTTCCGACACCATCACGTAACCTTCTCCAAATTTGCTAACAACTATTCAACCACAGTTCAATAATCTCTATATTATCTCACAATCTATCCGACTAACCCTCACAATGCATTTAATAATGCTAAAAAAAATAACATTCTTACTCTCACGACCACCTCTCAATCGAAGAATTGCGTGAGAGACTTGAGCTTCCGACAACGAATAGGACAGTTTTTTTTATTTCAGTTCAATTGGAAGGTCGTAACATGCGAACCGACCCCAGCTAGAACAGTTATAGGGTGAACCGAAACATCGGTACATTTTGATGAAATGGCGAGAGTTGAACTATATCTGGTTAGGAAGTAATCTATCTCTCAATTGTCGGTTATTAGGAGATCCATTGGGATAAAGACATGTCGTAATTGAGGGTCATTTGATTGCCTGTCTTTTCAGAAGGATCTCAGTTCTTTTAGTTTTTCTATGAGATGAAATAAGACCTTTTTTGTTTCATTTTATATGTATTTTTGGTGTTGGACCGTGGGGAGCGCATATTCACAAAGCCCCCAAGGTTTTTCTAATTTGTTAAACCTTCCAGCAGGCGTGCTTTTTATAGAGAAAGAAAAAGACGCTTGTATCTCCTATATAAACAATCGGAAAACAAGTTTTGAAACAGCTGTGATTCGTTTATGGTTAAAATGATTACGTTTCATTAAAATACATTTGAAATATTCGATGATCAAATCCAACCTAAGTATCTCTCACATACACGCGCCCGTTGGAAGGTTAAAAATTCACATGCGTGTAGCTTGATTTTTGCTGTTTTTTGGAAATTAAAAAAAAATAATAGCTGGGGATTGAACCCACGAACTACCGAATGCTACGCTGGCATTCTACCACTGCTCCAGCGGGGATTCAGTAACTGTAAAACTTATTAGTATAACATGTTATTTCTTTGTAACGCATGCGCATTATATCAAATTAGAAAAACCTTTCGTGCTTTGTGAATAAGCCTGGGGCGCCTATCGAACTTCGATATCGGAGGGTCCCGTGTTCGATTCCCGACACCGCTGAAGAACCACCGAGTATATGCGGAGCTCGTGCTCGTTAAATCTGTGGGTCCGAAAGTCTTGTGGTCGATCATGGCGCAGTTTACCATCGGTCCAGGTCGCCTGGAGACTATTCGCCTCCCCTTCAGAGACATGGCAAAATTGTGAAGGTGGCTATAGATGGGGTGGCATCTATCATCCGAGGCTTAAGTTGGACTCCAGCCATTCATGAGCCTCACTCTCTTAGGAACCGCACCCCCTTCGCTTTAAATCGTGTACGCTTTGCGGATGGAGTTTGAATGTTCCAAGTGACATTAGAAACAGCGAGAACATTTTTGGTGTTTAAAGATATTACAGGTGAATGTAATCATCGGTGAGTTTGGAAGGGCGATGGTCAGTACTAAATAAAAAGCAAACATTTTAGCAATTTTTATTGAAACATGAAGTCACTTTAATGTTAAGCAAAGTTATGTTGATTGAAGTGGGTTTATCCCCCATCGTAAATCCTGGTCCAACTATCGAAAAAGAACTATCTCGCTCTTTCTTCTCTTGTCTCCCATTTCTGGCATTTTTACATCTCTTTCTAAGATTTGTCTCATGCTTCATTGACACACATACATAATTGGTCAATTATGGGAATGGATCATTAAATATGACTTGGAGTTTTTTATGTTCTGGTTAATTACGCTTATAGAGCATTTTCAATCACATGACTCAGACCTAGCAACGGCCTTAGCAACAGACTGTTTGACCAACAGCAAGGTTGAATATAAATGGTCGTGAGGTCACCTGAAAACACTCTATTAAGGTGACTGAAAGTAAGAAAGTGGTATTTTAGAAATAGGGAGTAAAAATTTTTAAAAATTTAGGAAAGCTCAAAGCGTGAGCTATCTCAAAAACTAGCCAAGAATAGCCAAGATGGCTTCAGATACAAGTTGAATTTTATAATGGTGTCATACAAGAGATAAGCACACAAAAAAGGCTGAACGATTCAAAACGTTAATTTCAAATGCCATCGTATGGTAGAGGGGAGCGCTGCAAATGTCTGTGATTAAGCAAAACAATTAGGCGGTCACCACTTTGCTGTGATCATTACATTTGTCATAATAGGAAGGATTTTAGAGCATTCGAGGACTGAGATTCTTTTTCTCTCCCCCTCCGTATACGTAACGTCGCTAGTAGCACAGCTCATATCAAATATGTCAAGTTTACATAACTTCAACTAGAAGTAAACGAAATTTAACCATGTATGACAAAAATTGGACGGATCTTGAACAATTGTTCTTCTTGGGGTGAGTTGTAGATGTAATCCCAGCTCCAACAAGGGCCCTATCACAAAGCACATCTAGTGTGTCCTCTGCTCTGATACTCTGAGATTGAAGTATATGCTAAAATTTAGTTTGAACCAGTGGCAGCGTTTCAACGGACGAGCCTTTGTTGATGAAAAATGTTGTGTATGTAAGAAAAAATTAACAATGCAGATGTTAAAATTTCGAAATTCTTATTTTTAAAGGACTATTGTGTGTTTGTGTGTATGGATTTATTTTTGGATTTCTTAATATCTTCTCAAGAACTGATATCACACTTAATTCCAAAGAACATCTCTAAAACAATGATCTAAATGTCACCTATCTATTACTGAAGAATGATTATCTGTAGACCATTCTCTATTGCTACTTTGAACTGTTATATACGGTTTGACTTCCTGTATAATCAACATCAATACATGGAAAAAGAAGAATTTTGACTAGTGCACATAACTCTGAAAAAGTTTTTTCGTTGGTGTTTTATAATTTCTGGATATTTGAATTTTAAACTGGACCTTAAAAATGCTGTTTCTGCGTCAAAACAAAAACAAGGATCAGAATGATAGTTTTATTCCTAAGCAATACATTAACAGCTTGAACGTAAACAGTTCCTCTTGGAAAAAAAACTGAACATTTGGATAGACTGATTTGATGGTTGATCTCCAAAATGTTGTATGAATGCAGCCGTGTTTCAACAGGAACTCCACTGCAGTATGAGGTAAGTTTGATACATAATTACTAAGCCGTCGACTGTGCCACTAAATTTGAAAACATTGCCAAAGCCAGTTAAATCCGCCTCTGATCTGAAAACATCGCCAAAAAGAGCACTAGACGTTGCCATCTTTGGAATACAAAATTTACTTTATTATTAAACAATCAAATTCAAAATTAATTCAATTTACGGCATGTCTGTTGGTCAATGAACTCTGTTATACGTAACGGTTCAATTACCGCCATTGGAAATAAAAAAAATTCAAAATTAAACTGTACAAAACCACACAGAATTGCTATAGTCAAATATAATAAGTATTAACGTAATCAAACATCACATAATTATTCAGGTGGACAAAACTCTTTATGCCATTAAAATCGAAATAAAAATATCGTTTCTCCAGCAGATCTTATTTTCTATATTAATCCCATTTTCAAGTTTTGCATTTAGTTATTTTAAATAAAACTAAAAAACATCGTTTCTTTGGTTGCCGTGTCTCGTTTATTGGGAAACAGGATCTGGCAATAACTTAAAACTCCTCATTGACTTCGACGATGTTTTCGGTTTTAGCGGTACAGTCGACGGCGTTATACGTGAGTACCGAAATGGGTAATCTTCGTCTACACAACGATCTGCCCTAAATACCCTTACAAAAAAAACCCATAACGCACCTTACAAAGCAATGAACCCCACACTTTTTCCCCCCTTTCCACCACCTTTCACCGTGACCCATCCCCATCCCAATGATCTCTCCTGCCCATCCCAATACTACTACTAATAATAATAATGATGCTGATGCCGTAATTGCCTTTACGCATATAGTCGTACGCTATCCAATTTCCCCTTCACAAAAAGAAGATTTCCATATCTTCCGCTGCGGTATCGGACACGATATCAGCAGCGGTCCGTCACGAATTCTGCCGCGTGGGGTCAGCAGAAACGTCTGGGAGCTGGCTGGCTCACGAGTTGCGTTCATTGGGCTTCTTGCCTTTTTGTGTTCTGGTATTGTGGCAGAGCCTGATTTATGGGAGGGCATTCAGGGCACTTGCCCCGGGCCCCCAGAACATTATAAAGAATATAAAATAAATATTTTTAACTAATGAATTTAAAATCAGTATAGTATTAAACTTTTAAAGCGTTCAAATAAGTAATTTTATTTAACCCTTTCGGGACGGGCGTCTCACCGGTGAGACGGGAGAGAAGTGCTTCCACCGGCCTACCGTCTCACGGGTAAGACGCCTTCTTTGAAAGGACCAGAGGACGGGCGTCTCATATGTGATACACGGGGAAAACTTTATAAGTATTTTTTATTCACACTAGATATCGCCCTATGCCTGCTAAAGTGAAATCAATCAAAAGGGTGCATCTTGACCTTCATTCTCGTAAAATAGCTTTCATTTCTGAGGTTTAGTTTCTTTTATACAACAAGATTTATGCATTATGTGTCAACAACATAAGTAATGTGAAAGGGAAAATATATTTTTATATTTCTTACCTGTATAGCATATGTTTTCCAGTTATCATCACCATATTTTTTCTTTCATTAGATATTAGGGAGAGTTGAAGTGTTTATTATGACAGATAATATAATCGGTCCCATTAAAAGTCACTTAAT
This sequence comes from Tetragnatha versicolor, assembly GCA_024610705.1. Lineage (NCBI taxonomy): Eukaryota > Metazoa > Arthropoda > Arachnida > Araneae > Tetragnathidae > Tetragnatha > Tetragnatha versicolor. The sequence goes on along the minus strand of JANDEH010000014.1, from coordinate 6,214,970 downwards.
ATTTTACGGTGATGTAAAAAATTTTGACTCCTGCCCCTTTAAAGAAAACATTGAAACCTCGATGTTCGAATATCGGAATACTGATATTCCATATGACTCAATATGACCCCATATATCACAAGATATGTGGCCGCCGATGTGGGGTTGTTATAGATTTTTATTCATCCCCCTAAAAGTAATTTAATATTAAATGATGATGTAAAAAAATATTAAATCCCGGTCCTTAAAAGTCGATATAACGAAACACATCAAAATTCGAATATCAGGATTTCGATATTCGATTTCGATATTCCATATGACCCCATATATCACACCATATGTGGGCGCCGATGTGGGGATGTAATAGATTTATATTCAGTCCCCTTAAAAGTCACTTAATACACTAGCGGAAATAAAAATCCCAACACCAAGAAGGAAAGGAGATATCAAAGTCAAATTTGTTTCTATGATTGCACATAGTATTAATGTGAATTGATTAAAAAATGAGCCTTCCTGGATGTTAGGGGGCCGAGAAAATCGGTGAGGAGTGTTGTCTCCATAGGTGTCCATTACCGCCGTCACACGTCATGGTATTGAGTGACAGGGGCTCTAAATGACTTTTGAGGGATTGGAGGACCATGTTGCCTCCTCAGGTAGTCCAAATTAATATGGTGCACCAGCGGACGTTGCATACCGGGCTAGGTGATTTCTCCTCATTGACCGGACCTGTTTTGTGGGTGTTGGTTCTAGAGAACGAGAAAGACGGGGTAAAAATGCAACCTAGGAGGTTAAGAAGAAAGCTTGGACATTGCATACAACATGTGGTTGTGCATGTTTCTCTTGAAATTTGTCCCCAGGACAGGTCTGAAGGTAAGGACGGTCTACCGGCTGCAAAATCTCAATGACGCAGCTCTGGTTGGAAAAAGTACTGGTGAATCATACTCAGGAGTAGCAGAAATGGAATCCAATGCATCCCCACTCCATTACCCTGCATCACCACTCCGTGGAATGATTAGAAAATCATCAGCTGAGTGCGCTCTCTCCATTGTGTCTTCAAACTCATACCCAACCGTCGTGGTGCTCCAAACCGAATCAGGATTCTCTCATAAACACAATGTCCTGAAATTGGGATTTTCATTTCCTTATTTCGTGCACTATTGGAAACAGAAATGCCCATTTTCAGCCCCTTGTTTATTGACAAAGATGTAAGAAGCTATGCGGACCGAACGGACAATCCGCAGTACTGCAAACGACATCCATCCCACTGCCGCTTGTTCTCAGTATGATCTACCGGTATTTTGGCCAACCGGAGCTGCTTTATTGAGGTTTTTTAGCCGGTTGTCCATCCTTACCTTCAGACCTGTCCTGGGGACAAATTTCAAGAGAAACATGCACAACCACATGTTGTATGCAATGTCCAAGCTTTCTTCTTAACCCCCTAGGTTGCATTTTTACCCTGGCCTATCCGTTCGTAAGAACCAACGCTCACAAAACATGTCCGGAGAAAGAGGAGAAATCCCCTAGCCCGATATGTAACGTCCTCTAGTGCACCATATGAATTTGGACTACCTGAGGAGGCAACATGGTCCTCCGATCCCTTAAAAGTCATTTAGAGCCCCTGTCACTCAATACCATGACGTGTGACGGCGGTAATGGACACCTATGGAGACAACACTCCTCACCGATTTTCTCAGCCCCCTAACATCCAGGAAGGCTGATTTTTAAAGCAATTCACATTGATACTATGTGCAATCATAGAAATAAATTTGACTTTGATATCTCCTTTCCTTCTTGGTGTTGGGATTTTTATTTCCGCTAGTGTATTTTAAGGTGATGTAAAACATTTTCATTCCGGGCCCTTTAAAGTCAACATATTGAAATCTCAATGTTCGAATATCGTAATACTAATATTCCATATGACTCAATATAACCCCATATATCTGTGTTTGGCTGTGGTGTTTTCATTCAATCTGTCACACTCGATGGAGTATTAGAGGATTCGACGATTGGGATTTTATTTCTCCGCTTCTCGTGATGTAACAATTGAAACATGATGTGATCCAAGAGCCAAAAGTGCCCCTACCACAAAACATACCCCATAATTTTTTTATTTCCATTATCGCATATAGCCGTATGGACTCTCTTCTGGTATAGTTTGTCTATCTTCGCTTAATCAGTTATACTAGACAGCAACTTAAGTTTTCCCTCCCCTTCAGATACATGGCAAAATTGTGGAGATGGCGATAGATAGTGGCAGCATCTATCATCTCATGAGGCAGAAGTCGGACTCCTGCCATTTATGGGCCTCACTTTCTAAGGAGTCGCACCCCCTTTGCCTTGAATACTTGTGAAGCTTGGGTATCCCAAGTGGCACATGACAACAACAACAACTTAAGTTGAACCTACTACGTCACTAACAAACAAAGTAGTTCCCAACATGGTGGTGTCTTAATTTCGAGTAAAACAAAGAACATCGATTTTAAAATACGATTATTTCGTTAAACCCATGTATAAATAGTGTCTTTTTATGACTACAACTCGCTTATCGAAGTTCCTCCTATCAACCCAACAGGCTTCGTGTTTACTGACTTTCTCCTTCCGCGTAGTGACGTACTGGGTTCAGGATACGTTGCTGTGAAGTATAGTACTTCTTATTTTAACTAAGATAAATATACCAAAGAATTAACATTAAAAGTATAAAAAATACATACACTGCGCGAAATATTTTGAAAATGAATATGAAATATTTGAAATACTTAGTGTGTGCCACAGTTTGTTCTAAATCTGCATTTAAAGTCTTTGATCTAATATACCAGTATAAAACTACTAACAAATAAAATAAAATAAGTCTGCCATTTACTCCCAGTAATTTTAAGTAATCCAAATCTAAAACCCCAACCGTGCAATTTAAAATAGTAAATTACTTCCAAGAACTATCCACTCAATTCTCAGGCAATTTGAATTAAATTAATATTACGAACGTTGAGTTTTATTGTTTCCATTAGTCGGCTTTAATGTATCAAGGCCAATTACTTCCCAAAACGATAAACTCCATTTCATCTTCTAAAGACCGAATGCGATATACGATATTATTTGCTTTGAATAGGAACAAAATAAAAAACGGCGATGCAAACGCTTTAAAAAAAAACTCCCAACCGATGCCACTCACTACAGAGTAATCTTGTAAAAAATGGTTAATGAAAGATAATGGCTCGCCAAACAGATGGTAGGAAAACTCCATTAGGAATATTTCTATGCCTTCCAGGCTTCAGGTCTCTTTTTAAAAGGATATTCGGCATTTCCGATTTTTTTCCCAGGATTCTTTGTTTTTCCCCCGAAAAGCAAATGGAGTTGTAGCAGTAATAAAGGTAATAAAAAGAGAAATGCGCTCAGCAAAAATAATAAGATTTTGAAAGTGTTCGGTTTGAGGGGGAATTTTCTACTGGGATGCTGCTAAGTTGGTTGGTTTTGTGCATATTGCTTTCGTTATTGTTGATGTGTTCGGTTATCCACTGTAGTGGTGAAAGCTTTAGACCAGGGGTTTCCAACTGGCGGCCCGCCGGGTCATTTTGTGCGGCCCGCGAAGCTCTCTGAAAATCCTCCAAAAAGTAGCTTCAAAACACGTTTTAGCACACTAAAATTCAAAATTTTTTTGGGGGGGAGAACCCCCGACCCTTCCATATACCTCTTGCATTATGAACTAGCTTTGATCGTTTTCTATGGTGCAAGAATTAAAAGCTTGAAATTTCGAGAGGTCGTTTGTAAAACCTGAAATTCCCCCTGACTGAGCGTAGCAAGGGAGTATGAAGGCTTTTATAACCATTATTATGAGGAAGGACAAAATGGAGTATCCAAATATTAGAAAAAAGAGAAAAAAAAAGAATCCTCTCAGGAAAATTTACAAATATTTTCTTGAGGAAGACCTTTTCATTTAAGTAATATTCAGAATATTAAATATATTCGGTATTCCTACGAGTTGTATAAGAGTAAAAAAATTCATACATCCTCTGAAATCGTCCCTCTTTTGCTGGAAAAGTTTCATATCGAAGACTCTCCCCCCAAAAAAATTATCATCGTTAAAAAGGAGCCAGATTACTTTACGGCCCGCCACTTGACTTGTGATTTCGATTGCGGCCCGCGAGTACTTAGAAGTTGGAAACCCCTGCTTTAGACCTTTAGAGTAAGATTATTAGGAGGTTGCTTATGAGATTATGAATAAAATGATATCTGTATTTTAATTATGATGAATTATAATCCGCATAGTGAAGATTGGTAATCTAGAAAGGTGATCGGCAAGTAATTTTACTTAGGGCCCCAAATAATTTTGAAAGTTATCTAGGTCTGGAGAAAAAATAGGTATTTATTACAACTTTGAGTTCTTATCTTTTGATAACCATATTATTACATAAATATAATTTTAGTGCGCTGCCTGCTTGCTAAAATGGACAAGTCCAGTACTTTTATTTGATATTTTATTCAATAGAGGTATCTAAGAGAGGGATATACAAGCAAAATATATTTTAAATTATGTGATGCTTAGTTATGTTTTAATTTAATTCAAAAGTTTGACTTTAAAAAAGGGGTGCGAAAACGTCAAATAAGAATTACGATTTAAAATTGGGTCACCGATATTGAAAGTTTGAGAAGCACCCTACATAGTACTTCAAAAGATAATAGATTTTTACATCCTATATTATTGTCATTAACATTTCAATTCAATTATAAAGTCAAATATATTAATACTTCGTAAAAGATCCTTAGATTCTCATAATGAGAGATTTTCCAGGAATTTTCCGTCCTAAATAAACATCATTAATTTTAATACCTTGAGTTTCTCGCTGAATTAAACTGTTTAAGTAGTCCGTCGGTTCGTGAAAAGCTTAAGAAAAGTAAAATGTCAGGTTTCCGTGTAATCTAGAACATGATTTGATGTTAAGTTGAACCTTGTTTGATTATGGTTGGAATAATTTGTAATGGATGGAGGGTTGATCAAAGAATGTCTGAAAATATTTTCGTTGTTTTTGGAAAACGTCTGGAGTTTGTCTGGCTTAAAGGAGTTTTATATAAGCCATGGTTACTATCGAGTAATGTATTTTGTATGGAAATTTATGTACATAGAGATGGATGTTTTGATGGCTTTAAGCCCGAAAAGGATTAGAGCATGTCATGTCAAGCATTTAAATGTTATAAAATATCTTTTTAAATGTATATTTAAGCGTTTGATTCAATTCTTTTAAATGAGATTTGCTTTGCATATATGCAGGGTAGGGTTATGACTCTGATAAATTTTTGATAAATTTTTTTTGAAATGTTCAAAAGCCTGATGTTGCATTCGATGAACTTTAGTAAATATTAACATCAGGTAAATCAATACTGTTTTCAGGTTTCAATACTGTTTTCTCCCTTGTAAACAAGATCACTTTTACTAATCTTAAAGATCCTATCGAAACTTTTAACAGGTGTGGTATATACAGGATTTTTTGTTCATGTAACTTATCATATATTGGTCAAACTAAACGAGCTCTGAAATTTAGAGTGAAAGAGCATGAAAATTATGTAAGAAAACAGGAGTTCGATAAATCCTCTATTGCTAAGCATGTTTGGGGTGAAAATCATAAGTTTAATTTTTCTTCAGCTGTTATAATTAAGAATTGCAACTCTATTGTTGAAATTGATTTTTTCGAGGCCTATTATACAGTAAAGCACCGTTTATACGTCTTTCAAGGGACCGACGTAAAACGGTGTATAAATGAAAAGACGTATAATTGAAAACAATTTTGATTATTTGAATGAATTGGGACTTAGCGAAAACGACGTATAAATGTAAAAGATGTATAAATGAGAGACGTATAAACGGTGCTTTACTAATTAAATATTCTGAATTTTTGATTAATGACTTAAATAGTGTACCTTATTTTTCACCTGTTTGGAAATCTTAGATGTTCGTAATTTAACCCTGTTCCTTTTTATTTGTGTTTCTTCTGGGTAATTCGATTTGACTGTAACTTATTCTTGAATTTAATTATCTTTTTCCTTGTCTAGAGGTCGCTTTTTGTTTGTATTTATACCGATCGCCTGTCTTCAATTGTTACTTTTAGCACTGATGAAGGGGATCCTTAGATCCACGAAACAATTGTCTGCTTTTTAAACGTTTTTAATTGTGGAATAAACGTTGTTTTTACTTTACTAGTTTTAGTCCATATTATGTTAACTTAACGGCAATAATTTCTTTGTATTGAGAAAAACCTTTCGCACACAACATCATTTCACTTTCTCGTAGAGAAATCCCACACTACCTACTCAATCATACATCACCCAACTTAAATGTTTTCAGACCTTAAAATGTCTTTGTAAAAACTGGATACAGCAGAAACCATATTAGGCCATTCGTGTACCTCAATCCGTTATGGTAGCCGAGCTGTTGAACTGATGGAAGAACTTAGAAACCTTTGTAAATGTGGCAAATTTCTAAATAGAAAGTTTATGAATTATAATTTAAAAATTTGAACCCTTTTTATGATTTAATTTGGGTTATATTCCTTTCAAATTTAAAACTTTATTAACTGCCTTACAGTGCTCCAGCCTTATACAAAATCTTATTAGTTGCGCAAGCTTTTTTCAAAGGTTTCAAAAATAAAAAGTTATTTTTGAGAGTTATGAACCCCAATATTCATCACTTACAACACCAAGGGCTTTTAAATCTGAAAAAAAAATAAAACCCTAATGTTCAGATTGTACCTAAAATCATGCAACTTTGTCGGATGATATGACTCAAAGGCTTAACCTGCTTTAATGAATTGGCTAGTAAATACTTTTTCAAATTTAATTTTTCCTAACAGATTCTCATACAAGAAGATCCTTGGTGAAGAAATTTTCAGATCCGATCGTTAGTTAATTTTCAAATAAATAAAAACTACACGCGCAGTGGGTCAGCGAGTTACGTCAGGGTTGCCAAACACGTCATCGTTCGGAAGCAGAGAGAGGAAATTCAAGCACTCGATTGGTTAGAGCAGTTAGAGCGAGAGGCGGCTCCTTTGTATTAGTAGCTCATCGGCAACTGAGACGCCACTCCCGGTTTTTCTCCTTTGGAACATTTAAATGAGGATTGCAAATTAATTAGTGTTTTAAAAAATCTGAAAAAGTTAAGAACTGATTATTTAGAGTCTGTTTCATGATATACAATAGTCAAAATTGCTAACTTCAATAAGTGTTTACTTCTCAATGCTTAAGAGGATCTTTTTAGAGCCCTCTTTGAAACTCTTATTCCTAAATCTACATCAGGATCTGCCTCTTTATCAAACGGCGTTCAATGAAAATAGTTATTGAGTCGACTTTTGCTACAGGAACTCTACATTCCTGTAGATTATTCAAAAGAAGAGTTGTTAGCATTTCAGTCAGTTTAGAGTATAATAAATGCTGTAACCGACCGTTTTACCTTGATTTATTTAGTTTACCGTAAAGAAATGTCTTCTTCTGAACGTATTTGCGAGGGGTTTTAATTATGTTCGTCATTTTCAACCTATAAAACCCATTTGCGGCGACCCCCTGTTCAATATACCAATTCTTCCTTATTATGATGAGTGATATCATCCCTTAAAATGGCATTTCAAATAAAATCACCACTTTTTTAAAAAAAATTTAAAAACAAAATGTGTTTTTTTAAACAGTACTATTAAAAGAATATTTATAACGATTTTGTAAAGCTTTCTATATTCTAATGTAGGAAGCTGAGATAATTTTAAATTGCAGGTTGTTACCTTCATTACTCTTTATATGAATACTATCGCTGACCTATTCTATTTAATAAATAATAATAAATAAATTTTATTGAACAAACAAAAGAACAGAAAAAAATACAAACGTAGGTGATCCAGTACATGCATATCCCAAAGGAGTTACCGCTCGTCCATGGGGTCACAGAATATTTTTGTTAAAAGTAAGATAAAAAAAGAAAAAAATCTATTTGGTTTATAGTGGAAGAAGTTGTTTTGCTTTAACACTAGACACTAAAAAAAAGAATTGTATATACAAAAAATAAGAAAAGGAAAACAAATTGTCTTGGCTGTCAATTTCTAAGTTCATAGAGAAGAAAATGAATAAATGATGATATTTAAACCTGACAAAATTAGAATAAGGACAATGCTATTTAGATTCAAAATATATGCAATGCACAATTTCCTAAAGTATTTAATGTTAGTTTGAGATTGAATTTAGCTTGGAAGTTTATTAAAAAAAGTGACAGATAGATATTGGAAGTGTTTTTGCATATTTCTTTGTGAGAAATAGGTATATTATAGTAGTTATGATTGCGAAGGTTATAGGAAAAATTTTGGTTTATCGTGGCATAGCCAGGATATTTCTCACTTTTTTGTTGCGAACTCAGCAGAAATGTAACTTAAACGTCAATTTAAGTGATTTTTAAGATTTTTCTTCACTTGGAACTTCAAAAGGTTGAGAAAGGGAATAAGTCCATCAACTTTTTTCAACTACGAGGGTTGTTTTTTAATTAACTTCCGTTTTTCTGCTGAAAAGAAAGTATTAGGAATTTCAAAATAATTTTGGTACAGGTAGTTAGATACATCTTTCAGGTTCAATTTGCCACTTTACTGAATAAAATCGGACATTTTTTCTATTTTTTATCGATTTTAAAAGCGCGCTCCTCGAACTATTTTCCCGCCAACCCATAGAGAATTTCGGCTTTTTTTTCTCCTTTCGCTCCGTCCGCGATCACCTGCCCTATGTTAATGTCTGGTCGCGGACGGAGCGAGCGGAGAAAAAACGCGAAATTCTCTATGGGTTGGCGGGAAAATAGTTCGAGGAGCGCGCTTGTAAAATCGATAAAAAATAGAAAAAATGTCCGATTTTATTCAGTAAAGTGGCAAATTGAACCTGAAAGATGTATCTAACTACCTGTACCAAAATTATTTTGAAATTCCTAATACTTTCTTTTCAGCAGAAAAACGGAAGTTAATTAAAAAACAACCCTCGTATAAAATACTTTTGAAAGTACTGATATTTGTTTCGATGATATCCTTTTTTCTAAATAGGGTTCTGAATTTCGAGTAAAAATTTGGTGGTAATCCAACAAAAATTTCATCATTTATAGTTATTTTCCTCCTCGATTTTCTTAAAACTTGGTTTTTGGACTTAGTCCCTTTTCCAAACTGACGATTCAATTAAAATTCTGTGTGTTTTTCTCACTAAAAATGAGGGTTAAGTGTAATATCCCGGATCATGGGTTTGGTTATAAACCTTCACTGCCTAATCTATCTAACAGTTTTCTCCCGAAAATGTTATTTCCCTCTTCTCTAAAAGCATCCATCTCCCCTATACAATCGCCATATCCATCCACAAAAACCCTGTGTTAACGACTGCAGAGCAGTAACCCATGTACGAGGCAACAAAAGTCCTCTGAAAATGCAATGGCCATTGAGGGCATAACGATATTACCTGTCCGCCTAAGACCGAGTAACGGTCAGATGCCTATTCTTTATGGTCCACATTAAATCACATAAAAGACATTGGGAAGGAGATTTCGGGACTTGGATTGCCTTGATGGCCGCTGATAGGTGGATAAAAGGGTAATGTGAGTAAGGCCTATAGCAGTAGCTCCCAACTTTTTACTCGTTGCAAAACCCTTATTGGCGAAACCCTTGTGTAGAGTTTAATATTTTCAAATTGCTTGCGATGATTGTTGAACTGTTGTCTGGTCCTAAACTTCACGCCATGGGCATACAGAAAATTTTAATTTCCTTTCAATGAACTGAAATTTAAAAAAAATTTCGTTATACTTTTGCAGTATGCAATCTACCAGTTTAGTTCGCTCATTAAGATTAGTTAGCATCTGATGATTAGTTAGTTTATTAGGATTAGTTAGCTTTTAGCTTATGATGATTATTTAGTTTATTAGGATTAGTTAGATTTTAGTTAGCTTATGATGATTAGTTAGTTTTTATTTAGCTTATGATGATTAGTTAGTTTATTAGGATTAGTAAGTTTTTATTTAGCTTATGATGATTAGTTAGTTTATTAGGATTAGTTAGCTTTTATTTAGCTTATGATGATTATTTAGTTTGTTAGGATTATTTAGTTTTTAGTTAGCTTATGATGATTTGTTAGTTTATTAGGATTATTTAGTTTTTATTTAGCTTATGATGATTAGTTAGTTTTTATTTAGCTTAGGATGATTAGTTAGTTTTTATTTAGCTTATGATTATTAGTTAGTTTTTATTTAGCTTATGATGAGTAGTTTGTTTATTAGGATTAGTTAGTTTTTATTTAGCTTATGAACTTTAGTTAGCTTTTCTTTTAGGATTCAAAACACTTCACTTCGCTTAAGGCGTAACATGACATAACTGGCATTTTGGCCATTTTGAGTTATACATCCATCTTTGTGAAACTTTTGACCCCGCATCACCTGGCACAAACGAAAAAACGACTCAAATCGCTGCAATCGTCAATTTTGTCATTTTAGCATAAACTGCAATCGTAAGGAAAAATTTTATAATTTCAAGCCTATCTTTGACGTCGTCGAGGGACCAGGGTTGGCAAAAACCCGTTTTTTTTAACCCCAAGTGGGTTGGTTTTTTTATAAAACCCTGAAACCCATATAAAACTGTTTTTTTTTCGGAAAATATGTACGTTTTTCAAAATTAAGTGGTTTTCTCCTTTATAATAAGTGTTTTTTATTTTAGTTCTTTCTGTGTTCAATGTGCTCTGTCAAAATAATGTTAGTTTTTCCATAGTTAAGTATATTTTTAAACCCACTGACTTTTTTTAAAAAATTCCTAAATTTGTTATATCTATAAATTTGTTATCATTTAACATAGAAAGAACTAAAATAAAAACCACTTATTATAAAGGAGAAAACCACTTAAGTTTGAAAAAACGTACATATTTTCCGAAAAAAAAACAGTTTTATATGGGTTTTTTCAGGGTTTTATAAATTTAATAATGAAAAAGAGCTAATTATAATTAATCAAAATGATACTTTTGAGTACCGTCAGTATACTGAGGGTTAAAATATTCTCACGATACAAAAAAAACATACAGCTTTTTATCGCAAGTTAAAGTCTTAAAATATAATGCACTTTCTTTTTGACTTTTAACTACTTTTTTGAGGGGACAAAATGATCATCATGGGAATTAGATCGAAATGGCAGTTGAAAGCACAACTTCAGAGAGAGTTATAAACCTATTCCCAATTCTCGCTAAAATATACTCATCACAACTAAAATAGTGTTCATGAAAAGTATCGTCAGTATATTATCGTAAGGATGATTATTTTATGTAATTTTTAAGTTGGTGGGGGTACCTTCATGCTAAGTACCTTCAGTAGATAAAAGGGTTAACCTCCAAATCGCTCCATCAAAATAATCTACAAGGGGACGTCTTTCGCTATCCAGCAACAATGATGGATTTGACATTTTAGACATACATATTATGTTTCAATTATTATTTTTTTTCAACATCGTTCACTTTTCTAAAGGTGGGTGTAACAGAGATGTTCGTGACGGATTTGAATTTTCGAAAGGAAAGTTTATCGCTTGCGTTTGATCGGTTGCCAACGCTATCAGGAGTTATTATCTCCGCAATATCAGCAGTGATGGATTAGCAGACGATACCATAAAGTCCGTGACTCTGTTCTGGTGCATTTTTAATGCAGAGTTCGACATATTTTTTTTTATTTTAAGTGGCGTTTTAAACGAGTATCGGATTTTACCTTGTGCTAATTAAGAGTTCATTCATTTTCAATGATGGTTTTGACAATTTCATTCAGGAAAGTTCTGCCCAACACTGAGATTATCTTTTATATGCGGGTTTCAAAAGTTCGTTTCGCGGCTTTTATTACGCACTGCAAATTTCCTCAACTAATTTTAGAACACTTTTTTTTGTCTTTAAATTATCATCCCTTTAGTTTGTGTTGTTAGCTGAAGCTCTTAAAAACTTTATTTAGTTGGGATATAGTGTTCCTGAAATGTTTGAAAAGTTTGGCTTTCAAGAAATGCAGTGAATATTCATTGTTTATGATTGAAATTTTTTACCACACTGTGTAATGTTAATAGTCACCACTATAATGTTAAGAATGTGTATTGTTGGTTTTTTTAAAGAATTACAATGCAATTAACGGCTTTTCTTTAAAACCACATCGTATTAAGGTCAAGAAATTGTTTGACCCTATGTAAGTAACCATGCAGAGAAATAAGAAAGACCAATATATAATTAAAAAACTAGAAAAAATGAAAACTTCAATAAAAAAATTGTTTTCTATATAATGACTAACGCACAGAAAAAAAATATATGAAAATATATTACATTTTCCAGGCGATATTAACATGTGACAATAGTACTTTTTTCACGCCTCAGAAAAGAAAAAGTTCGCAAATTTTCAAGTTTGTCATTTTTAAAATTGAAGTTTTTCTTTTTTAAACTAAAAAACACCACATAACTACAGGGTGTCCCAAAAAACACTGATAAATTTGAAAAAATCAATAACTAATAACTCAAAACTAAAACAGATAAAAATAAGCGGTGTGTTGCTTTCTACACCTAAGACTCCCAGGAATTGGATGTAACACAAACCGCGGATTTTATCGTTTTTAGTTTTCGAGTTTCTAGTTATGGATTTTTAAAATGTGTCAGTCTATTTTGGAACACCCTGTACATGATAACACTGAAAAAATTGCAAATTTCTGAACTTATGAATCATAGGATATTTTTTTAAGAAAACTTGATAATAAACTATTAATTATTTTCGTCATTTTCACTCCTTAAACCCCATTTGCGACCCCCTGTTTAATATACCGATTCTTCCATGTTACGATGAGTCCTACCATCCCTTAAAAAGGCATTTCAAATAAAATCACCACCTTTTTGAAAAAAAATTTAAAATGAAAAGAAATTTTTTTTAAATGTTTAGAAAGTAAAATTGAAACATTATTAATTATATAAAGCTCTCTTTAATCTAATGAAGGAAGCTGTGATAATCTTAAATAGCAGGTTGTTAAATGAGCGCGGTTTGTAACAAAGCGCGAATTTTCATGTGTTTTAGTTTTCGAGTTTCTAGTTATTGATTTTTAAAATGTTTCAGTCTATTTTGGAACACCCTGTACATGATAACACTGAAAAACTTGCAAATTTCTGAACTTATGAGTCATAAGATATTTTTTTATTAAAACTTGATTATAAACTATTAAACTTACCATGGGGCAGTAGTACAACATAGAAAATAATAGACATAGACAAGACTTTATTGTAATGGGCTCGTGCCCGTTTACAAAGTGGCAAAAATAAAGGAACAAAAAGTAAAAATAAGGAAATAAATTAACACTTAATTATCATTGAACATTAAAACCATGAAAGATAAACGTAAATATACACAGAAAAGTGTTGTTGGAACATTGGGCTAACTCGATTCTTCTAATAAATTTTTACGGATTTTTAAAATAGAAATTGTAAAATAAAAAATTCTTTCGTACTGGCTTTGAGTTAAAATAAACGGGGAAAAGGTTTTAAACCGGTAAGGTATTTGTTTCTGTATTGTATACAAAGAGGACAAGTGCTGAATATACGTTTCCAAGTCTCAATTTCTTCATTATTAAAAAAAGTGCAAGGGTTAGAAGTAAAAATTTCAAAAATTTCATTTTTGTAGAAAATTCGGCTTTGATTAAGACGTAGTAGAAAGCATAGTAAATAATATTTAAATAAATAATAGTAAAATAGCTGATCCAAAGAAATATGACGAATATGACCTGGATTTTTCACCTGTTACTCAACATCAGAAGCTATCACGAGTTTTCACGTTAAATCCAAATCACGCGACCTATTCGGAAATAGTGAAATCACCACGTTTTATCGTCCTTATAAGGAAAGAGTTGGAGAAGACGGGACTAAAATAATTTTATTGTTTGTTTTAACAGCAGTCGAAGGGATTTTTTTTCTGGATTCGACCCCGCTTTTCCGTATTTCAGACGTGTATCCTGAATCAACATGCGAGTGCGTCTCTGCTTTTTTTTGCTTATTGACACAATGTTTGGGACATTAGATAAAACAGGCCTGTGCAAAACTTAAGCAGTCTACCAAATTTGGTGGATTTATCCGAAAAACTTAATACTACTGCTTAACCCTTTATTTACCGCATTATGATTCGCTGCAATTTTTCTCAAGCAAATACATTTTTTGAGTCACTAAATTGAAAATTAAGGGATATACATAAATAAAATAATCATCTTTGGAAAATTGAATCCGCTAGAGCCAATTACTTAAATTGATACTTTTGAGTACTGTCAGTACATGGAGTGCTAAAATATTCTCACAATACAAGAAAAACATTCCTTTTTTATCGCAGTAATAGGTCCTAAAAAATAATATACTTAACTTTTGACTTTAACTACTTTTTTGCGGGAACAAAAATGACAATTATGTTAATCCGATTGAAATGGCAGCTAAACTTACAACTTCAGTTAAATCTATTCGCATTTCCCGCTAAAATACTCATCATAGAACCTTCGCTGCTTTTTATCCTGGAAGAGGATAACTGAAAGAGTGTTCCTGCAAATTATCGTCAATATATTCGCAAGGATGGTTATTCTATGTAATTTTAAAGTTGGCGGTACTTGTAAGTACCGTCGGTAAATAAAGGGTTAACCAAAGATAGTAAAAGGGTCACGTGATTTTGACAGACTCGAAGGGGAGAAAGAAAGAAGCTGAGGGGCAGTTGATCGAAAGAGGAAGATACATTTACTCCCTCTGACCTTAGTTAGACCATTTATATGTACATAAAAAATCAGTATATTTTAAATAAAATAAAAAATACTAAGGCAAAAAAATCACGTGACTATTTTACTATCGTTGGCTAAGCAGTAAAACTTTGTATATGTAACAAATGTGTTTTTCTTACTGAGACATTAGGAGAAAAGCTAGCTACATTTTATATTACAGTATTATTATATAAAGATTCACATTCGAGAGCTGCAAAAACAAAAAAAACCTTATTCAGAACAGAATTAGAATAGAATAGAATAGAATTTTATTTATGTTCAGGTCGGAGACCGCTTACAAAGATACTACAAAATAGTTACACACAACAAAATAGTTAATACCCAAAAATATTGTAAAGTACAATAATAACAAAAAGTATACATAAAAATGAGACAGGTCTACACTAAATCTCCAAGGAAATATTCTCGTTTAAAAAATTGTTTAATTTCTGGGTATTTTTAATAAAATAAGCAATTGAACGAAATTCTCCATGTCTAAGGGAGAGAAAATTATTTCTGTTGTTACGAAAATGAATCAAAGAGGATAAATATTTTAAACGATAAAAGTTATATACTGGACACATAAAGAACACATATTCCCAGGACTCTAATTCTCTTAAGTCACAAAACTTACATACTTGCTCAGGGTGTATTTTAAATATTTTATTTTCAAAATATAAGGATTTTTGGTTAATTCTAAAAAAAGGGATAAAAAACCAACGGAGAAACAACACAATAAATTTTAAAAATTAAAAACTGACGACGTTTCGGTGGTATAAGACAACAGCCTTCACGGAAAACACCTGACAACCAGACCAACAAAAAAGCATAAAAAGTTACAGTTAGTATAAAAACCCCGTCAAGAACTACGCAACCCAAGTGCGTCAACCCAAGCTGGGTGAAGTGTTGGGACAACAGATAGGTCATTAACTAATTTATCTGCATTTTTCCTAATATGAAAAGTTTCATGAAAGTCCAGTTCAGAGGGAGAACCACATTTCTGGATGATCCCGGCAGAATCAAAATCAAACTTATGCCCGGAACTCCAGGAGTGCTCACAGCAATCGATGAATTTCTTGTTTATTTACGCAATTTCTGTGTTCTTTTAGGCGAATGGATAATGAACGCTTGGTTTGTCCAATATAGGATAGACCGCATTCACAGAAAACCTGATAGATGCCCCAATTATGTATCATTCGGTCTTTAGTATTGGTGAACCTTAATTTATTGATAGGTAAAAGAACACTGTCTTAAAGTTGAATTTATTGAGGATTCTACCAATTTGGTAACTGATTTTGGGAGGGTTTATATGTAACAGGATTGCGGGGTTTATGGTATCTAATCACTGCTTGGTCAACAATATAGGCGGAGTAACCACTACTAAGCTATAGCTATTAAATAGCTATAGCTTTAATGTATTTTAACTCATCATTCAATAAAGTCTCACTGGAACAACTTTAATAGCGCGATGAACAAATGTGACAGTTTTTAACTTTTAAAATTTATTGTGTTGTTTCTACGTTGGTTTTTTATCCCTTTTGACTTTTCAACACAAGTTTGATTATTTACTTTAATTCTAAAAGTTGAAATTAAGTTTTATTAATTGAAATATCTGCATAGAAAACCATGTAATCTTCTAAAAAAGATTACATTTTTTTAACGTTTGTTTTATTGTTGATTCACTTCTGTAAGCGAAGCTAATCACAGTAGAGAATTAAATATTATAAGTTTTAAAAGTGGTGAGCTTAATAAAGTATTTTTTGTAAAGCAATTAATTATAAAGCAATTGGATTTAGTCAGTTAAGCATGCAGCTGAGATTGCTATCCAAGAAACTTTTTTAATTATTTTTTAATTGTATTGCAAAAGAATATTGTGTTTTTATAACTGAATTATATAAGTTTTGTTCCCTTTATATCTGACATCCTAAAAATCACTTTATAACTAAATTAATAAAATTGGAAATGAGTATTGAAGTTAAATAACGTGTTTTCGACATTTTATTTATTATCTGAATGAAACAACTTAAAATTAATTTAATTATTCCAAAATTGTTTTTTTAAACAAAGGAATAAAGACTTGCTTAAAACGCTCAAAAGAACCACTCTAAAGGATATACCTTAACATGATTCATGAGACCCTCCAGAAGAATTATTTGGCCCCATGACTATATACGTACTATGTATTAAAATCAAATTTTGTATGTCTGTATTTCCTTTATATTTTAAAAGCCATGGTAAAACCCCACCCGACAATTGGAATCCCCAAATCTCCTCGAGTTCATTCATGACTCACGTCGGACATGACCGGAGAAACACCACCAAAAAAAGTCCCCCATCTGAAGAGGTAAAAAAATAGCAATTCAACCCCGGAAAAGTGAATTGCAGATCTGGCAAAGAGCCAAGTAAGGTGAAAACCTACTGATGATGATGATGATGCTTAATTCCGAAGCTTTGACTTTTTCAACCTTCCACTGGTTTTTTTCTCATTCAATTACTACTTTCTTCGATTTTTTGCTATATGAAAAGATTGAAAGCTGCAGGGGCGTCTGTTGTAACAGGGGACAAAATTCATGTTTTAACCCTTTATTTACCGACGGTACTTACAAGTACCGCCAACTTTAAAATTACATAGAATAACCATCCTTGCGAATATATTGACGATAATTTGCAGGAACACTCTTTCAGTTATCCTTTTCCAGGATAAAAAGCAGCGAAGGTTCTATGATGAGTATTTTAGCGGGAAATGCAAATAGATTTAACTGAAGTTGTAAGTTTAGCTGCCATTTCGATCGGATTCACATGATTGTCATTTTTGTTCCCGCAAAAAAGTAGTTAAAGTCCAAGGTTAATAGAGTATACTAAAGGTTGGCTCATAAAATATCGCTACGTCATCGTCACAACATACCGGAAGTTGGTCTCCCAATGTTAATCCTATGAGAAACTGTGCATAAAAACCGACGAAAATAACTAACTTCTACTAATTTAATTTGTCTTTTGGCGCTTGTTACTGATAGATGATAGTTCAAAATAATTTTCAAAAATGAAATAATAGATATAACTAGATTAATTTAGTTTTTATAGGGTTTTAATTTTTACTAATATCCATTTATACACAGTGGGAAAATCTCATTCACGGCTGTTATGTAAGCAATGTTGAAATAACTATTGACTGTTTGAATTAGTTAAGATTATAAATTTTAAAATTTATCATTTCTGTCACATTTTTCATGCATAATATCATGTTATTTTACCTTTAATAAATAGATTGGTTTAGTCTAATTTACCATAAGTTTCATCTTTGGAATATCGTGAATTTCACAATAATCGTTTGCAAATTTTCAAAACAAATTAATTTTTCATTTCATATTGTTTTCTTATAAAATGCTTTATTAATTGTAAAACAAATTATTTAAAAATGCCAAAAGGTAACGGATCTTGGTGTGCGGTCTCAGGTTGTACCTATAGACCCAAATTTCATCAAGTTATAAAAAGCAATTAAAAATCAAATTTTTAAGATTTGAGCAAATAAAAAATATCCCCCTACTTATTAAGGTTAGTAAGGCACTTTAAATTGTCTAAATGGCATTTTATCTGTATCAAAAATAATGAATGTATAGTTCCAATATGTTTATAACATTGTATTTTTTCCATATATGCAATATTTCTTCTTTGGAAATCTAGATAATTAAAGATATAAACTATAAAAATAAAATGTTATAAGTGAAGATGTATACTCAAGTTGATAAAGTCATGAAAAAATATGTTATACAAATAATTAAAAAAAATGCTGGATGGTAAACTTCTTATTTATACTATTTTGATTTTCTAATAGAAATGTGATATTAAAAAATTTTAATATTCTATCTATCATATGAATAATGAACTTGAAATGATAGATCGATATGAAACTAAAATATAATGTAGGAAAATTGAATTAAGTAGTAATTTAGACTAAACCAATCTATTTATTAAAGGTAAAATAATATGATATTATGCATGAAAAATGTGACAGAAATGATAAATTTTAAAATTTATAATCTTAACTAATTCAAACAGTCAATTTTAGTTATTTCAACAATGCTTAGATAACAGCTGTGAATGAGATTTTCCCACTGTGAATAAATCAATCAATTAAACATCAATCAAGTATCAATTTAAGTAATTGGCTCTAGCGGATTCAATTTTCCAAAGATGATTATTTTATTTATGTATATCCCTTAATTTTCAATTTAGTGACTCAAAAAAAGTATTTGCAAGAAAAAAATTGCAGCGAATCATAGTGCGGTAAATAAAGGGTTAGTTATTGTAAAACAGATAAAATCCCCTTTGGACCTGTAACGTCATACAGAAAAACTATTTTTAAAAAATACCTCCTTATTTAAAACATATTTTGACAACTAAAAAATGGCACAAGCCCACAAGCTTCTTTTCTTTTTCTTTTACAGACCAAGTCGTATTTATCTTACATTCCTTTCTTTGTTGACTGCTACTAGTTTATTTAAATTTCTTACATCGTTGCAGACCATTTAAGCGTCCAACCCATGTATAGTCTTAACCACACAGTATAGAGCTTAACAGATATGCCAAACGACCGTTTTCCTCTTTAGGTAATTAATTTAATTCAGCTCGCAGATTATAATTCAGTTCACTAGCAGCAAATTAGAGAACGCGAAATGTATTTGATTTGATTTTTACTCTAATTAGGCGATTTGGATTTCAGTGACAACTTCAGGGGGCGAATGACAGAATTAGCAGGAATGACGTGGTATTAAAGGAGGCGTGTCCGTTTGGCCTAAAGTTTTTCAATGGGAAGAGCCCTGTTAAAAATGTTGCCATTAGCGTCTGTGGAGATGAACACTCTGTTAAGCTCTATACTCTGTGGTCTTAACCTTGGTAAATAGGGTGACGATCGTTTTCAAATTTTGAATACAAAGCTGACTATAATTGCTTATAAATTAAAATATTTTCAAACCCGTTCATTATTCAAAGATAAATATGAAAGGAAGCTATTGCAAAGGCTTGGCAACTCCATTGAATAGTTATTGCTATTAAATTATGGTGTGCGCAATGTGGAAAAACACACTTTTCACACCTCTAAACTAGCCGTAGCATTGTTATAATAACCCTGTTTTTACAACTCGTTTTTCAAATAATTTTCTTTCTAATTGCAATATCACTATGCTAAAAAAATGAATGAAACGAATAACCATAAGGCTAGTTCTTCACAAAGATATATCATATAAAATATTTACTGCAAAATGTAAGTTACAAAACAGCCTTGCTAGATTTTTATTTTATTTTTACAGTGCATATTTCTTGTCTATAACTTGAAGTTTGATCAGAAATCCTGCAATATGTTGATATTAATAACAATAGTTGAATAGCTAGAAGAAGGAGAATTTTTTTATGTAAATAATTTCATTGTGAATTATATAGAATAAAGTTAATTATAAATGGCAGTTAAATAAAAGAATTAGAATAGGTGTTGTATTTATCAAAACAAAAGAATCATAATAAAATTAAGGTAATTAGGAACAATAAGTTAAAAGTCACTTGAGCTCAGTTCTATTTAAAGAGTAGCACGTTCTGAATTAAAAAAATAAAATTAATTAAGACAGAGATGATTTTATGATGAAGATTTTATGTTAATGATTCTTAAAGGTTTACTTCACTTTTTAATTAAAGAAAAAAATCGATTTCCCCTACTCGTTTATTGTTGAATAATACAGGGTGTCCCACGAGAAGTGGCCCAACCCCTTTAACTTTTGAACCCCTACAGATATAGTCATGAAAGTGGGGTCTAGGTATAGTAAAGTGACCATGCCCTATCCGATGAGACAACTTTCAACGCCTTCTAGCGGAAACTTTAGGAGTTATAATTTTTATTTTCAAAACTATTTGAGGTATGTGAAAAAAGTATATTACTAAGTTGTAGAGCAGCATCGATTTAGTAGGAAAATACACCTTAAGTAGAAAAATATCTTGAATAAAACCCCTAAAACGCACGCTCAATTAGGTTGAATTTACGTAGTTTTTACGTCTTAAAACGCTCCTCACTGGGCAAAAATGAGAAATTTTATTTAACGACATAAGTAAATGACTAAAAGTATTCTTAGCTTATTAAATTGAAAATTTCTCATTTTCGCCTCGTGAGGAGCGTTTTAAGACGTAAAAACTACGTAACTTCAACCTAAATGAACTTGCGTTTTAGGGGTTTTATTCAAGATATTTTTTTGCTTCAAGTGTCTTTTCGTACTAAATCGATGCTGCTCTACAACTTAGTACTTGACTTTTTTCACATACCTCAAATAGTTTTGAAAATAAAAATTATAACTCCTAAAGTTTCCGCTAGAAGGCGTTAAAAGTTGTCTCATCGGATAGGGCATGGTCACTTTAATATACCTAGACCCCACTTTCATGACTATATCTGTAGGGGTTCAAAAGTTAAAGGGGTTGGGCCACTTCTCGTGGGACACCCTGTATAAATAAATCACAGGTGTCATCCCCCTATAACACCTGACATCTTACTCGGGTGTCATCATAATTCATAAAATCATCATCCGAATCTAAGCAATAGGTTTTTAAAAAGATGCACTACCCGGACAATAACTCACTCTCTCCAGACAAAAACCACGGCAATAACCTTCATCGAAAGCCGCGAATCGCGAAAAATAACAGTAACAATAACAAATCTCCGACCAACCGTTAATTAACAGGTTAATTAAACAGCGGATTGAAACACAAAAGGCCAATCACCTGCAACAAGCAAGATCGGAGTTCATAGATGCCAATCTTTGAACACGGGGTAACTTGTTACCGATTTTGACGCGGGTTTTTAGGAAGGGATTGTATGAAAAAGCATTGTTTGATGCTGATTTGAAGGATGACCGATGTCCACAGTTTGATCGATGTGTTGGTTTTGTGAACAACAATGGACAATTGATCGAAGGATAATTGGTTTTTTTCTTCTTCACCAACACGATTTTGAAGTGCGAAGCGTTTAAAATGCAGTCTTGCGATGAGGTGTTGGAGATGAACTTTACGTGATGGTTTTGAATGCAGGTATGATCCGACGGCCATTTTTGGACACTGAAAAAAACAACTACCGACGATACTATTGACCAAAAAATCTGAAATTTTAGTGATCATTTTGAAGGGATGATAATTTTTTAAAACACACAAAATTTAGTAAATAAATTATTTTAACTACCGTCAGCTGAAATCTAGAAGGAAAATGCTTAACTATCAATTCAGACACTTGAGAAAAAAGTAAATATAACAATCCCTTTGCTCAACAAAATTGCGTACGTTACGCGAACTTAAAAATGCTGGTCTTCCCCATTGGGTAATAACGAGAAAATTTTCATACCAATTTTCTTAATGCTAATTTTAAAAAAATGCATTTTTCCAGTAAAAGAAATGGATCTAAATTCGAAAATCGACATTATTTTGAATTTAGATCCTTATCTTTAGATTTACTTCTTTCATAAAAAACCCATGAAGATGAGAGGGGAAGAACTATTGCTGAGCAGGAATGGAAATTCACGCTTTTAGGAAGATTCTAAAAATGCAGCAGATGGTCATTCAATCACCATTCAAGTGTTTATAAAAACGTTGTTTCCCCCTTGGTCTTTAAATTTTAGTTACCACTTTTTTAACAAACATTTTTAAAATATATATAAAATTTTTAACATAAACGTTTTAGGTTGTATGCACGCACATAATGACTAATTAAAGCCCGCTTAAAAATTTGGAGCGCTGGTTATGTCACCGAGCTATAAAACAATTTGGAATGACAGCCACTGATTGTATCATAGCCTTCTACAGGGTGTCCCATAAATAGTGGGCCACACTTCTAGAGGGGATAGTAGACACCTAGACGAGTCAGAATCACATAGGAATCGGGGGTCCCAGACCAAATCCCAAGGAGTTAAAAATGGAGCGACACCCTAAAACAATTATTGAAAAATTCAATTTGTAGAAGAACTACTATTGGTAAAAATTTAATCGTGGTCTCAAATTTTGTGGTTTAATATGATTTTTAAAATTATGCTGAAAGTTTTCACTTTAAAATTTTTTTCTACGAAAAAAAGTCAAAAAACCACAAAAAAATGTGAAAAATATGCCAAAACTTTATTTTGTATTTGGAAATCCTTTCTTTTGATTTGATTATCTGAAAGATCATATTTTAAAACCCTTAAGTGAAAAGTTTCACGTAAATACCATCAATATTAAACGCTTGAGATCCTGTTAAAGTTTGTGTTTTGAGTGCGAGAACAGCTCCAGAAAACGAACGTTCAGGGAGAATCTACGAGTTACGGATAGATAATCGCTAACTTTCTTTTCTCTCCCAGTTTGGCGAAACATACCAAGCTCCTACAGATCGCCAAGACAGCTTGGGCGATTTGTTGTTGGCGAAAGTTGGCGAGGAATCTCGTATCGCAAATAATGGCGAGAAATTTAGGGAGCATCAATCCGTAATTCGTAGATTTTCCCTCAACGTTTCTTTTCTGTATCTGTTTTCGCAAGCAAAAATCAAACTTTAATTAGATCTCAAGCGTTTAATATTGATGGTATTTACGTGAAACTTTGGACTTAAGGGTTTTCAACTATGATCTTTCAGATTATCAAATCAAAAGAAAGGATTTCTAAATACGAAATAAAGTTTTGGCAAATATTTCACATATTTTTGTGGTTTTTGACTTTATTTCGTAGTAAAAAAATTTTTAAAATGAAAACTTTTACAATGATTTTAAAGATCATGTTAAACCACAAAATTTGAGACCATGATTAAGTTTTTACCAATAGTAGTTCTTCTACAGATTGAATTTTTCAATAATTTTTTTGGGGTGTCGCTCCATTTTTAACTCCCTGGGATTTGGTCTGGGACCCCCGATTCCTATGTGATTCTGACTCGTCTAGGTGTCTACTATCCCCTCTAGAAGTGTGGCCCACTATTTATGGGACACCCTGTAGAAGGCTATGATTGTATAGATAACACTGTTCAACAATGAAAAAATTTCCTTGATGAAAACAGTCATTTGTTACAGATTTTGGGTCGCTGAATACGAAAATCACCATTAAAATTCTCAATTGACTCAAAACTGATAGAAAAACGCATTTTCATGGTGTTGAAACCTTCCCCACCCTAAGTGTTGAAAGGTGCCCCACCTTTGGTCGTCACGGCTTAAGACCCATCATACCCTTCAGAATAAAGATACCAGTTTAAAAATGGTATGCATAGAAGCAGAAGACTTTAAATAATAATATATTTAAAAATTACTCACCTAAATTAATAAAAAGGTGGTAAAATCCGATTTTTTCAAAGAAATCAAAAAGTTACTCTGAGACGTCAAAATCAACTTTACTCGATTATAAAAAAATCTTAAAGGTAAAATGATGGAAATACAACGGACACATGTTCTCATGATAAAAAACATTATTTAACACCAGATGGCATTTCAAACGACCGTATAACTAACGAGAAAACTATTTTAATCGAAAACGAAACTGTTGAAACCTGCCCCACTCTCTCCTATATTTTTGGGTAGATTCTGTGTCTTAAATAATGTAATAAAGTTCTTACTACCAAAGGGGGGTCTGGGTCTTTCCCCGAAAATTTTTGAGATTTAATTACAAAAAACAGGTTTTCAACTAGATTTGGAACACTTAGTTAGAATATTTTAGATTTGCATTTTTGGGTAGGATTTGTATTAACTTAATGTAAAATAGTTTTAAATTCCAAGTCCTAAGGGGGGCTGGGGGATCCCCCCAGAAATTTTTTAGAAATTATACCTTAAAAAACAGAGTTTCAATTTGTTCTGGTACTAAAATCTAAAATGTTCCAGGGGCATTTTCGGAACTTTTTTTTGTAATTATTAATTTGTTTTTTGTAATTAATTATTCTTTGCAATTTAAAATATGTTCCGATAAAATAATTCTTACTTTTGTGGATTCCCACTGTAATGGTAGATAATCAATTGTGTGTTTGTTATTCGCCCATAACGTATGCGAAACATCACGCCTTCCTCATTCTCTAAATTTAATCGCAGAACGATTTCCTTAGTTGTCGATTTTATTTCATCCGTGCTACGTTCTGCGGCGATTTTGGGACCAGTCGAATCCTACTTCCAAACAACTCAACTATCGTTGTCCTGAGTCATTTTTCCAGCATGCCGCTGATTGGTTTTCAAGAACGTCATTGAACCACGTGCATTTGATTGTACCCTGCCTTTCCCGCGCTTTGCTCGTCGTCCTACGTAATGGGACCCTTCAACCAATCAGGAGGAAAACGATACCCCGATCCGCCCCGATCGTCGTAGAACGCCACCTCCGGAGCAGGCGTTCTTGGGCGATCATTATTAGGGGTCATCCATAAATTACGTGAGGTGTTTTTTCCAAATTCTGGACCCCCCCCTCCCCCCTTGGTGAGATTTAGTGAGATTTTGCTTGACCCCCCCTCCCCCCACGTGAGATTATTTAAAAATAATTTTTCTCCTTCCTTCTTTTTTATTCCTTCCTCATACTTAAAAAAGAAAGAAAATCGTATAATTTCTAACCTAAAAAATTGACGTGAGATTTCAATCGACCCCCCCTCCCCCCTTGGTGAGATTTGGTGAGATTTTTCCAAACCCCTCCCCCCTTTTTGACCTCACGTAATTTATGGATGACCCCTTAGGTGATATACGGTTCTTTAGCACGTCGCAGAACGATGCTGCATTCGGCCCCGTGTCCCGCCAACTTTCGTCGAAAAATGTAGTGTTTCCAATTACGCGGCCGGGACAAATGGCATGGCTGGCCGGAGGTTGCCCATACGTGAACTAAAACAATGTGACATTAGTTTAATTTTATAACCACAAAAATTAATTATATCAGCTACCAAACGTCTTATTATACCCCTTTAATAAAGGAATATGGGAGGAATGGAAATGGGAGAGATACAAAATTCAAACTCCCTTTAGAGCGGGGAAGAAAGTTACAGCCCTGACTTTTTTTAAACCTAGGAAGATTAATTTCTGCATTTGTAATCTTTAACCCAGACTTCTTTTTATGTTGTAAGGTCTGAAATACAAGTGAGGGGGAGCTGATTTAAATATTTTTTCGATTACTCAGACAGGGGGTAGAAAAGTTTTGTTCCAGGATGGGGATACGGTGGTTTTTGGGGGATGAAGGGGGGTTGGGAATATTGATAGTGTTTTTTTTACGCTTTTTGTGCAAGGAGGATAATTTGTACCCCTTATTCCTGATTTTAGATATTGTTAACGAGATATTTATTTTTTTACTGTCATATGGATGAAACTCCATTTAAATGTTATCGTATATGACTAGATTTTGTTTACAAAATAAATGAAATTCTGTTTGGATTCAAAGGTTTACCACAATCCTTTATTCCTGTTACTATTAATAAATTTATTATTTTAATTAGCAGGAATTAATAACTACAGAACACTTATAAAACACTAAAAAATAAAAACATTGAAAAAACACATCATGATAAACTCCTAATGAACACATGGACAACTATGAAATGCTGCTGAATCATCTTTTTAAGCTTTAAAATTTCATAGAAAAAATGTTGCTAGTCGTGAAGAGATGGCATGTTTATATCGTAATAAATTTGACTATTGGTTGCTTTTGAAGTTAATCATTCAAATTAATGGACTTTTTGTGTTAAAGATGATGATTTTGAAGATTTTTGTTTCAGTTTTCAATGTAATTTTGCAGTAGTGTTTTCATTAATCTACTATCCATTGTAAAATTTTCGTTTATTTCTGTGAGGTTAGCCTATAGTACGGGAGCTGGCGTTAAAATGAAAAATTCATCTGCTCGTACACGATTTTAATATGACAGGATAGTGTTAGTGGTGCTGATTACGGAATCGAGCGTCAGCTGGTCAGGTAGCGGTGGGTTGAGCGTGGGGAGGGGGTCAAAGTTGCAAAAAAAGTGAAAAATAAATTAATCTGATCGTGTATGAAACTTGGTGGAGATGGTAGTTTAGGCCTTCCTGATTACAAAAATGACCGTCAGCTGGCTAGGTGGCGGTGGAATGACCGTCAGCTGGTCACTTGAAATTGCAAACAAGAAATTTATCTGACAATGCATGAAACTTGGTAGGGTGTCAATCACTGTTACATGGAGTAATAACGAGTTACTACTCTTCAACTTACAATAGCAACTCATGAATTAATATCTGTTGTACTAGTAACTCGTTATTATTTCTGTAACAGAGATTGACTTCCTACCAAGTTTCTTGCTTTGTCAGATAATTTTTTTGTTTGCAAGTTCACGTGACCAGCTGACGGTCATTCCACCGCCACCCAGTCACCTGACGGTCCTTTTTGTAATCAGGAAGGTCTAAACTACCATCTCCCCCAAGTTTCATACACGAGCAGATGAGTTTCTTTTTCTTTTTTTGTACCTTTGACCCCCTCCCCACGCTCAACCCACGGCTACCTGACCAGCTGACGCTCGATTCCATGATCAGCACCACTAACACTATCCTGTAAAATTAAAATCGTGTACGAGTAGATAAATTCTTGAAATTTAACGCCAGCTCCCGTACTACTAGGAACGTCTCCTTGTAAGACGGGTCCTTTATAAAACCGGGAATTTTTTAGTATTACATTAACTTTTTTTTAGTTCTAGACGGCCCGAGATTTCAATTGAATCTTATAAAAAACTTTAAACGCCCTGGAGCTAAAGTGCTAAAAAAATACCGAGCTACTTAACAATTAATCTGATTTATAAAGATGCTAGTAAAAGAAGCGTAATGAACTTTTTAACCTCGTAGGGAACAAGGCAAAAATAACGATGGAATCTCGTAATTTTATTTCACCATTTAAAGTAATGTAGGAAGTATTTCATTGAACAAATAAAATCTCTCACATTTAAGGCAGATTAATTCTCTTTTTTAAGGGTTTTCTACTGCTTTCTAATCTTGTTGTTGCGTTGTTACTCATCCCTTAGGTTTAGGCACCTCTGAACCAAGTCCAAAAGATCATAGATAAAGATTAGCAAAAAAAAAAGATCTTACTCGTTGTTTTATTTTTGGAAAAAGTAAACATTATGTTGAGAATTCGAGTGTCTGTATCAATGAGACAGTTATTCTGTTTCTGGAATATGAAAATAGCAATTTCTTACTCAAAAATTATATGTCTTGAACACATATCTTTCACAGTTGTTCGTTTTTAAACTTTATCATATTCAACAATAAGTTTAAAATAGTAACCCAGGAAAACGGTGCTAAAAAGTGACGTTTTAAAAATTTTCATATAGAAGTTTTTTTTTAGACGGTTTTATATGTTTTCGAGAGCGCTGATTACGAATATGAAGTTTGCTCCCACGTGGGGGGTCGGCTTCATATCGAAAATCGCAAAAAATCGATAATTTTTTGCTCTTTTTTCGATTCTTCGATTTTATTTGAAAAACTATAAATTTCTCGAAGATAATTTCAATTACAAAGTTGAAGTAAACAAAATTTACTACAAAATGCAGTATTCAACTTTGATTTTCTAAAGAGTGGTTTGGCCGCTAGAGCGCGCTGAAAAACATCGATTTTTTTGCCTTTCCACAAAAATGAGGAAAACGCGCGCTTCTACCATCTACAAAATGAAAGCTATTCACGTTATCAACAAAAATTTTATACCACGTGAAAGAGCATTTAATTTTCTATAAATAACGTTCTTTACATTACAATTTTTTTTAGAAGGGGGGAGGGAGTGAAGGAAAGATCGGTAACAAAACTGTTGAGCCTCGCAGACCAAACAGACTTTTGCGGTTGTTAATCTGCAATTTTCTCTTTATTTCCGGTATATTACCAATTAAATGGGTTGTTTTGGATTCAATGATGAATAACCATGCTTAAAAAAATAAGTTTTAAATTTATTTATGAAATATTGGGTGTTTTAGGCGGAATTTCAATCAATTTTTTAAATTCATATATTAAATTATGGGAGTTGTTTAATGAATGAATTTATATGTTTTTTGCATCGCTTAATCCGAATTTCAAGTTTATTTTAATTTTGAAAGTCATCTTCGCATCAAAAATTGCAAAAAATATTAAAATTTTGCTCTTTTGTTAGGTTTTTCATCGATTTTCTAAACAAATATTCATTTTAGGAAAAATAGCTTAAAACCAACTTAATGTACGTAAAATTTCCTATAAGATGCACTGGTTCATTTTTATTTTACGTGGAGCAGTGTACAGTCGGCTGCAAAAAAATCGAAACAGAGACGATTGTGAGTGATTGGTAGGGGTTAGAAGGATACTGTAAACGCCAATTTTCATGATTTAATGTCCTCTTTGAAACAAGCTATAATTTAAGTCCTTAAGGGGCCGTCTACATATTAAAAGAAGCACCAACTTTCGTTTTTCCTATGGGTGACATCAAAGATTATTCCCAATTCTGAAAGAGCACCCCCTAAAACCCCCAAAAACCAAGTTTTGTGTTGATTGGCCCACAAACAAAGGCAAGAGGGGGGTTTGAAGTTCGTCGAATTTATGTTGAAATTTCGTTTTGATCCTTACAACCATTAACCCCGCGCACACTGTAGGAAATTTCATTAGAAAAATTCCTATGAAAGTTAAAGCAGATTTGGCTATTTATCTATATTTTGGCACAATTACTAAAAAAGTTAAAACAGATTTGGCTATTTATCTATGTTTTGGCGCAATTTTGTCTTCCAATTAGGATACCCTAAAGTAATAGCCTAGTTGGTGTAACAAGCTCGTGATCACTAGGTTGCAGGTTCTATCATCGCAATTCCGCATGTCCCATTGTTCAAGGTTAACCCATAGGGATACAGGCAAATACAAAGATGAATAGATGTTGAATACTTTTTCAAATATAAATCTTTTAAAACAAATTTTTACAATTTATATTGCTGTTTACGAATAATAATAATTAATTGAGAGTTATTATTTACAAATAACAATTCTTTCAATTTGCTTATACGTATAGGAATAAAAATAATTTCAGAATTTTTTTTAGTATTGATTATAATGATTCTACAGTCGTATTTTTAATAATTAATTGGGGGAATTACGTTTCATTAGATTGGGTATAGAGTTTTAATAATATTTAAGGTAAAACGTTGTGCTTGATGAATAAAATACCAATATATAAGTATTAAATTTGCTGACAAGTCAAACATTAAACTTCAAAGTTTGATGATTTAATGTTAATTAACTCTAATCATACTGACGATTTGACGCTTCTTGATATTTTAAATAATTTGGGGTTTAAGGAAGGAAAAAAATTCATCATCGTGTGGTCATTGATAAATTTTCATTATATTTTATTCTTTTTTAAAATTTTTAATAATTTCCCTAAAGAAAAGAGCAAGAATAAGTCTTTATAAATCATGGGTGAGGGTTTTTTGGGGGGGGAGGGGAATTGAAAAATTTTTTACTGCCAAAATTTTTTTGAAAAAATTGGAAGGGGTATTAGAGTTTTAAGTCCCTATTTCCATTTAAACGCATCCACCCCCCCTCCAATCAAACAGTTTTAAAATATTCTAAATTAGATTTTAAACCCGATACCAGTAAGAATTTAGGACCCATCTATCTTTGATAACACATGCAGGTGGATCTGCTGTGCTCCATATTCCAGGCTGAAAAGATTTTTCACTATTACCTATTAGAAAGAATATTAAATTTAAAGTGGTTGCTAAATTTTTATAGCAGTGTTAATATTTTCTTGTAATATATTATTGTAGTCACCACTATTTTATTTATTATTAGTTAATTATGTGAGTACCTTCATTCCGAGCATTAAGATTCTATGTTTTTTCGTTGTGTGTCGTCTTGTTTTGTCCCTTTTCTCACTTCAAACCCCAGTTGCCTCGGCTGCTGCCGTTCCTCTCCCTTGTTCCTGTTGTTCCCTCTTTAATTCCGTTGTTGGAGCGGCCGCTGGCCGCTGATACAACACAATTGGCGAATCAAGCAAGAAGCCGAGCATTAACCACACCGGCTGCGAAGAGTATTTCTTAAATACTTCCTCCTATAACTCTGAAAACCACTATGGGGTAAGCGGCTGGTGCAACCCTTGGATAATCCTGTTATATGTAAAAATGGGGTGGTAGTCCAAGGGGAGGGCAATATATGTGAAAGCTGTGTGATACCGAATTATGTTTAGTTAATTTATATCTTGATTACATTTAATATTAAAGATAAACCAAAACGTTGAATTCTTTTGACAATGCATGTAAGATGAGACCGTCATTATTAAGTGGAGCGACTTTTCTTAAAATTAGATTTATAATTAAATCCAAATTCCTTTTGTGAGATCTATGTAACGAACGAATTTGTATACTCTTTTTTTGTTTTGAAATTGTATTCATATAATTCAAAAATAGACGAATTTTTAGACGAATATTGTAAAGTATTGTTTCCTAATCTTTTCATCTAAAAAAATTGTTATTGTATGTAAAGTTATTTAATTTCTTAAATTACTTTACAAAGGTAACTAAATTTTTAATTAAAAACATATCAAAATTAAAAAATACATATTTACATGCTCATAAAAAATCGGTTGATTTTGTCTTTTACTGAAATGAATATTGTAAAAATATAAAAACATTTTTAGTAGATTAAATTCAAGGCATCTTCAAACAAATAAAGCTCACGCTAGGTGTGCGATTCGAACTTGATGCTATATCTTACCGAACAGGCACACTAACCGTTATGCCACACGGCTACGTTCAGCAAGGTTTTAATAATAAATGTGTCTAACAATTTTTATGGTTACCGTAAGGTTACCGTAATTTTCATAAGCTATATGTCTTTGGCGGTAAGAGATTGGCTCTAATTTTTCTAATTGAAATTTCCTACAGTGTGCGCGGGGTTAACGGTTGTAAGGATCAAAATCTATGAAAAACGAGATTTCAACGTAAATTCAACGAACTTCAACCCCCACTCCTGGCTTTGTTTGTGGGCCAAACAACACGAAACTTGGTTTTGGGGGGTTTTAGGGGGTTCTCTTTCAGAATCGGGAATAATATTTGATGTCACCCATAGGAAAAACGAAAGTTGGTGCTTCTTTTAATATGTAGACGGCCCCTTAAGGACTTTAATTATAGCTTGTTTCAAAGAGGACATTAAATCATGAAAATTGGCGTTTACAGTATCCTTCTAACCCCAACCAATCACTCACAATCGTCTCTGTTTCGATTTTTTTGCAGCCGACTGTACGTTTTATAGCGTTTTGAAGAAAAGCAATTTTCATGTTTTTGTGTTAAGTCGGGAAACAGCTGTAATTCAGCGCGCTCTAGCGTAAATACCTCTCATTATAAAATTAAAGTTAAATAGTGCATTTTGTAGGAAATTAAATGTTCTTTCATTTGGCATAAACTATTTGTCGGTAACTTGAATTTATTTAGAGCTGTAGTGGGAGAAATCGAGCATTCATCACTTTTTTGTAGAAAAACATGAAAATTGCTTTTCTTCAAAACGCTATAAAACGTACACCACTCCACGAAAAATAAAAATGAACCAGTGCAACTTATAGGAAATTTTACGTACATTAATTTGGTTTGAAGATATTTTTCCTAAAATGAATATTTGTTTAGAAAATCGATGAAAAACCCAACAAAAGAGCAAAATTTTAATATTTTTTGCACTTTTTGATGCGAAGATGACTTTTAAAATTAAAATAAACTTGAAATTCGGATTAAGCGATGCAAAAAACATATAAATTCGTTCATTAAAACAATCCCATAATTTAATATATGAATTTAAAAAATTGATTGGAATTCCGCCTAAAACACCCAATATTTCATAAATAAATTTAAAAACTTATTTTTTAAGCATGGCTATTCATCAATGAATCCAAAACAACCCATTTAATTGGTAATATACCGGAAATAAAGAGAAAATTGCAGATTAACAACCGCAAAAGTCTGTTTGGTCTGCGAGGCTAAACAGTTTTGTTATCGATCTTTCCTTCACTCCCTCCCCCCTTCTAAAAAAATTATAATGTAAAGCACGTTATTTATAGAAAATTAAATGCTCTTTCACGTGGTATAAAATTTTTGTTGATAACGTGAATAGTTTTCATTTTGTAGAGGGTAGAAGCGCGCGTTTTCCTCATTTTTGTGGAAAGGCAAAAAAATCGATGTTTTTCAGCGCGCTCTAGTGGCCAAACCACTCTTTAGAAAATCAAAGTTGAATACTGCATTTTGTAGAAAATTTTGTTTACTTCAACTTTGTAAAAATAGCCAGGTTTTGAAATTTAAAATTATGCAGGCGGAGAAAAAAATATCTCTGAATATCCCAGATGAAAAGTTTTATTTGCGGAATTGTTTTTCATCAAACACGAATCATCGTTTGTCGATCCTCAGAAAAGAAAAACTCGTGTCGTAATCATTACTAATATCAAAATTTTAATAATTTATTTCTGATCGTTCTTTTTGGATATTTATTGTCCGTTCCAAAGAATTAAAATAATTTTTGGCGCACGCGAAAGATCGCAAACCAATGGAGAGATAATTCGGAAAAATAGTGAAGTAAACGTCGATCCTCGCAAGCGCTGTTTGGGTTTTATTTTTTGATCGAAATTATCCCTGACCATAAATTTAATGATTATATTCTGAGCAAAATTGTCTCTAAAAAGTAAGTATGAGTTTTTATTGAACCCAGTAAAATTCAGAATCTGAACATGAGTTGCTGGACTCAAACTATTCTGAACTCATAATTTAATCATTTTTATCTACTGACGGTACTTAATAGTACCCATAAACTTTAAAATTATATATAATAACTATCCTTACGAATATATTGACGACACTTTGTAGGGCAATCTTTCAGTTATCATCATCCCGGATCAATAGCAGCAAACGTTATCTGATGACTATTTTAACGGGAAATGCGAATTAGATTTAACTGAAGTTGTGGTTTAATCTGCCATTTCAATCGGATTTCCCATGATTGTCATTTTTGTTCCCGCAAAAAAGTAGTTAAAGTCAAAAGGAAAGTGTATTATTTTTCAAGACTTATTACTGCGATAAAAAAAGCTATGTTTTTCTTGTATTGTGAGAATATTTTACCCCTCACTGCACTGACAGTCTCAAAAGTATCAATTTACTTAATTGGCTCTAGCTCTAGCACAGTGGTGTCCAACCTATGGCCCGCGGGTCAAATATGGCCCGAGATGCTGATCCATGTGGCCCGCGGACTTCTTAAATCTTGAAAACAAAAACCACTTTCAGAAATCTTACAAGATAACTACGACATCGTGCGAGACATCAATCGAGGTATGGCACTTCCCTCCAAAAAAGATGATAAAAAAGGAATTCTTCAACATCCGGTAATAATTTTTTAACTGTTTTAGTTTTTTTTATATACGGGGAATTTGCCATTGGATAAATATTTTTCAGTATCAGTTAGCCATTTGAATTCAGTTTATAACGATCTTTTTAGAACCAAACTAAGAAAAGATGTCCGATAGTAAAAAGTTGAAGAAGATTTACTTGAAACTTTCAAGAAAAGTGGACAAATTCATATTTCTTCATTCAGTGAGAAAATAAACCGTATGTAAGGAGACTGTGGCAGTGTTTAAAGAACACAATGTCAAGAGACCTTACGAAAACGAAACAGACAAATCATCTTAATTCAATTTTAGGCTAAGCGCGCACTAGAGACTTCTGTAGCAGCGAATTAGGTCACTCGAGAGCAATGTATTTCTGTGGCTAGATTCTTGGCAATCGGCCAAGAGTCTTGTCGCCTAATGCGCGCGCTCTAGCTTCTTGCAATAGCCAGAGTGATAATTTTGTCTCAGTTGCCGTGACAAAAGTCTCTAGTGCGCGCTTATCCTTAAGGATAAGTGTTACAAATTTGCAGCCGAATTTATAAGAACTAGTATCCTCCAAACAGATGCAAACTTCTCATTGAAAACGGGTTTGTAATTTTTCTTCATGTTTAGAAAAATCCTTATAAAAGCGTTTTTATGTGGTCTGCGAGATAAATCTTCAAAAGCAAATTGGCCCTCGGGAAAAAAAGTTTGGGCACCACTGCTCTAGCAGATTGAATTTTCCATAGATGATTATTTTTTTTGTATATTCCTTAATTTTCAATTCAGTGACTCTAAAAAATATGTTTTCTCGAAAAAATGGCAGAGAATCCTGTAACGCCGTGCATAAAAGCTAAACCAGATTTAGGCGATCTTTTAAATTCAAACCCATAACAGCTTTTACCTTGAAATATATAAACCTTTTTCCGTTTGGATATTTTTTGTAATGTTAACCAATGTAGACAAATGCGATATGGTTTCATATCGTTTTTCCCCTCACCTACTCCAGTTGAGGATTTTTTCCAACGGCAATTTGTCCTTCCTCTCAGTTTGATAACTGTTGAAGTAGCCACAGGACTCGTGGAGGACTTTTTGAACGGGCAGGGAAAACTGAATATTCAAAAGCACCTCAAACCTCCCCGCCATCCATTCAAAACAGTTCGAGTGTATAATTAACACTCCCAACCGGGCGTCACAATTCCAATTTAAATACGCTTCCGATTCCTCACGTCACCAGCAGATCACTGCATAACTTTTTAACTCCTTTCATCCCTGACCCGCCTGTACATTCCCATTGGATTCAACGTTAATATCGGGCGGCTTCGGATTGAAAGGGTTAACTCCTTTCCCTTTTACTACAGCTTCACTGGCGCTTTTTTGTCTTTCCGGCGGGGGCGCTGGTATCGAATGAAGGAGCGTTGTTATCTCGACACCCCCCCGCCTGATTTGCATCGTAATTACGCGAAGGGGTGCGACTCAAAAAGAACATTCGAACCTACGGACATTATCTCCAGCTGTCTTTTATGGATTGGTCGGTGTTCTGCGGCCATTATTCTATTAATTACCTCCGAATTCTTTTATTCTTTTGTGGTAGCCTCGTAGAGTTTCGATGCATATAGGGAACGCATCGGACATTTGAAATTGAACGACCACGGGTTTAAATTTTGGGATCACATTCCATCACCAAAACCTGGTTTCATGATTAAATTTTGCAGTGGCCTATACAGTATACAGGGTGTTTCAAAAGCCCGTTTCACGGATTTTATTTTGAAAAAACGTCTCCTAGGGTCACGGAAGTAAAATCTATCCTTGGGTAAATGGCACTGGAGAATCCTTTCAAGTGACTTAAAGCGCCCTTGGCGGCGAAACAAAAAAGTTTAAAAAATTTATCAAAAAATTAAAGAAGATAGAGTAAAATCCTCAGAAAGGGTATTGTCTCCAATGTTATGTGAAACTCACTGAAAAAATAATCATGAAAATATCGTGCATATTTCTGTAGATATATTAGCATGTGAAAATACCACTTTTTTGGGCTTCAAAAAAGAAAAAGTTCCCAAATGTGGAAGTTTTTTATTTTTTTAATTAAATTTTATCTCCATATAACTATAAAAGCACAAAACTACATAAAAACACTGGAAAACTTTGTCTTTTTTAGAGGCATGAAAAAGTGCTATTTTCACATGCTATACTATATTCATTTTGAACTGGAGCCTGAAGAATAGTGATTTCCCCCTCGC
Source organism: Tetragnatha versicolor (assembly GCA_024610705.1). Lineage (NCBI taxonomy): Eukaryota > Metazoa > Arthropoda > Arachnida > Araneae > Tetragnathidae > Tetragnatha > Tetragnatha versicolor. The sequence continues at coordinate 6,178,709 of JANDEH010000014.1, read as the reverse complement.
TAAGAAGCGTAACCATGACTACGCTCTTCGCGCTGCCAATAGTAAGCCTTCTTCGTCGCTGAGAAGTTGATACTGATGGGTTGATACCATGGTTACTGATTCGGTGGAGGGGAAGGAAATATTTTCGGGCGCTAGTTCAAAATGAACAGAGTATAATACCTCCCCGAATGTTTACGATATTTCATGATCAATGAGTCTCTAGTAACATTGAAACCAATAGTCTCATTGAGGAGTTTGCTCCATCTCCTTTTTTAATTTTTTTTTAGCCCGTAGTTTTTGTTTTATTTTTTTAGGGCATAGTAAGTCATTTTAATTGATTATTGATTTTCCAGGGTAATTTACCTAGGGGTAGACCTTACTTCCATGACCCTAGGAGACCATAGTTCCAAATCAAAGCCGTGAAACGGACTTTTGAAGCACCCAGTTGTATTAATAATAAAAAATTGTTTATACCCCATTTTTTCAATTTTGCTCTCGTAAGACAGCTGACTATGTACCCTCTGGTTATTTATGTCTCTATGGTTCCCCTCCTCCACCTTATATTGCAATGAAAAAGAGCGATTTTACAGAAGGGTGCCGCGGAACGGAAATTGGACGAGGTGACAGTTTTGAGAAATTTTTTGAGGATGTGGTGATGTTTGTTGGCGATAAGGGGGTAGATTTGGCACTGATAGGGCTGAGTTGTTACGATGTAACAGTTTTACGGTAACTTTTGAGGTTTCTGATATAAACTGTATCATTTTCTGATAGCTTTGAAGGTTTTTGTTGTTCTTAATAGTTCTGTTTTTAGATTGATATGGATTTAGTTGGGGAGTAAACGGCATTATTTTACTTTATTTTTTTTGTTTTTTATTTCTGAAATTGGTATTGTCCGCTAGGGTTATGATTCTGATACTATTTTCAGAAATTTTCAAAAGCCTGACGTTGCATTTAATGAACTTTTGCCTATATGCTAATTTTATGGCATTTATTTTCCTGAAATCACACACCATCTACTCAATCATACATCACCTAACTTAAGTGCCCTCAGGCCTTAAAATGCCTTTGGAAAAACTAGATACAGGAACCATCAGGCCATTGATTTGCCTCGATCCAGTATGGTGGCCGACAGGGCTGCTTAACTGATGGAAGAACTTCGAAACATTTGCGACAAATTCCTAAACAGTAATTTAATAAATTATAATTTCCAAATTTAAACCCCTTTTATGATTTAATTTGTTTTATATTCCGCTTCAAAAAAAATTCATTAACTGATGTACAGTGCTTTAGCCTTATACAAAATTTTAATAGGTGTGCAAGCTTTTTTCACAGTTCTTAGAAATAAAAGTTATTTTCGAGAGTTATGGACCAACACTCATCATGTACCACCATAGGCTTTTAAATCTGAAAAAAAATCATAACCCCATTGTCCACTCTTATCTTACTTTATCTAGTTTATATTTCTGTCCCTATTTTTTCCCTTATTTCTCATTTGAAATGGATATCTTAATAAATATGCGTAATGCATATTAATTTATGCTGTAAGTCGAAAATCAATTTTAGTTCCGTTTACGAAACCGCAAATAGAAGTTAAAGGTATGAAGAAGAGATTTTACGAAAACTAAAACCTTTTTGTTTTCTAGTCTGGAAAGTTTAATTCTATTCTGTGTATTTTTTAAGGGGACATCCATAAATTACGTGAGGTGTTTTTCCAAAATTTGGACCCCCTCCCCCTTGGTGAGATTTAGTGATATTTTGCTGGACCCCCCCCCTCTTCCACACGTGAAATTTACCTACAACTTTTAAAAATAGTTTTCTATCCTATTCGTTTGCATTTTGTGCTTCACAGCACCTAAAACTTTTCCATTATAAATGATGTGGGGGAAAAGGACATTATTCCGCTTAAAAATCCCCACAGTATCTTATCTGTGGATATTATTCCTTTCTCACACTTAAAAAAATCGTTTAATTTCTAACTTAAAAAGTTGACGTGAGATTTTAATCTACCCCCTTCCCTCCTTGGTGAGATTTTTCCAAACCCCTCCCCCCCCTTTTTTTGACCTCACGTAATTTATGGATGTCCCCTAACAAGCATTCACCTAAACAGGCTCGTTTTATTTATAATTATTATTGGGCAGAGGCTCCAAACCGATTTTGTTGTCTAATTTTTCTAAAAGCTTCCTTGAAGATATTTGGTTCTATGCATAGTTATCCTAAAAAGTTTAAAACCGTTAATTTTCTCCTTTTTCTCTGGAGTATATCTCTGTAACTCACAGTATCCTATTTTTGGTGAGGTAAAAATTATAAAACTTCTATTTGATACCAAATAAATTAGTTGAAGTATAGGGGTCATTCCATGTGAAATCAACCAAAAAATGGCAAAATTCAACCTGACCCCCTCGGATTTTAACAAAAATTTCAGGAATTGTTATCTTCTATGATATAAAGGAGAAAATGTTTTTATTATTCAATTTTATCAGTAATTTTTTTTATTAAAAATCCTTGAAAAAAGGAAGAAAATTCAATTTTCCGCTCTTTAACGTATTATAACTCCGGTTATATTGGTTCGAGAAAAATCTTTACCTTTCGTTAAAAAGATAATTTTGCAAGCTTTAATTTGATATAAAGTTTGACTTTTTCCACGAAATAAATTTACTTTCATGGTTTTTTAAATAAAAACGTTTTAAAAAATAATGTTGGTATCCTTCAATTTCTTTGAAAACTATACATATATTTAGAAACTTTATGAATTATGATATTTGAAATTTACAGAATGGGACCGCCACGGGATCAGGAGTTATAGCAAAAAGAGTTGTTTTTTATCAATTTTACTCACCACTTTTTAAGTTAAAGTGGCCAAAAACTGGGTTCTGCGCCTTGTTTGGTCACTCTAACCTCTGAAATAGTACTTCAAAACAACTCTTTTTGCTATAACTCTTGATCCCATAGCGGTCCCACTCTGTAAATTTCAGTTATTATAATTTATAATGTTTCTAAATATATGTATAATTTTTAAAGAAATTGAAGGAAACCAACATTGTTTTTTAAAAGATTTTTTATTTAAAAAATCATGAAAGTAAATTTTTTCAAGGACATAGTCAAACTTTATATCAAATTAAAGCTTGCAAAATTATCTCTAAAACGTGTGGGGTGATAGATTTTCCTCGGATAAATATAACTGGAGTTATAATACATTAAAGTGGGAAAAATTGCATTTTCTTCCTTTTTTTTAAAAATTTAAATAAACAAATTTCTGGTAAAGTTGAATAGTAAAAACATTTTCTCATTTATATCATAGAAGGGAATAATTCCTGAAAGTTTCATTAAAATCTGAGATGGTCAGGTTGAGTAAAAAAGAAGTCAAATATAACCGGAATATAGAAAAACAGCCTTCTAGAGACTTTTTCACCAGTCCTTGCGTTAGGATAATATTAACCACTTAAAATATCTATCAATTTATTAACCATGTATAAATTTTAACAAAATGTTTTCAAAATCAAATAAGTTATCAAAATAAAAAAGAATTAATTTTTTAAAGTTCCATACACTAATACCTTTTTTTCATTCTATACTCTATTCATTTTGAATAGGCGCCTGAAAATATTTCCTTCTCCCGACCACCGATCGGTAACCATAGCAACTATCCTCGTCAAAGTGACGAAGAAGGCTTACTATTGGCTGCGCGAAGAGCGTAACTATGGTTACGCTTGTAGCGAGGGGGAAAGCACTATTTCTCAGGCGCCAATTCAAAATGAACACAGTATAGAAGGGGAGGTCATTTTATGAAGGACTTAACTTGGGAAAGGGAATAATAAATTATTAAGTGCTAGCCTTTGACATTTAACAATCGATAGGCCCTATTTACAAAAGTCGAACTACGCCTCAACCAGAAAACAGAACTTCCATCTCGAAATTCTTCGATTTTGACTAAATCCCCCCTTCAAATCATTACACTCCCTTTTCGGAAACTTTATGGCCCACGAAAAACCTTCGGCGGACACTAGACGCCACCACAGCCTCCCCCCTCAAAGAATAAAACGATATTTTAACGCAAGCTTTGCGATCAGAGCTCTTCAATCTTAACTAGGCCTCATCCATAGAGCCATCATCCTCACAGGGTATGAGCGCTAAAGGAGAACTCACTCTGCCATTTACATACATTCAAGTAAAAACATTCTTTTTCCCCCAAATGGGGATATCCCCGACGACCTCCGAGGGAGAATGAGGGGAAATAACACTTTGAAGAATCCCCAGATGAGTTTTAACGTATAACTGCATGGATTCGATTTTGTGGGGAGTAAAGTAGGGATTTTCCCGGAATTATTCAAGAAACAAAGTATGTAGATATTCATCTCTTGGTGGGGCAGGCAGAAGTTTTTGATTTGTTTAGGGAATATTGTGATAGTTTTATTTATTTTTCTTATACTCATTTAGTTCTAGACCGCCAGAGAATGCCGCTTAAAAATTGGTGCGGTTAAGGCTGAAAGGGTTAAAGCAGGTGGTGTTGATAAGGTGTTTTGATATAGTCAAACCAACGGGGTTCAGTATAACGATGGAGAACGTTAACAGCTATATTCACGGCCATCAGCATCCATGTTTAAATTATTTGAGTATTGATACCCGACTGAAAAGTTTAGCCTCAGAAATATAATTAGCCCCAGTAAAGTTATTAGTATTTACCCATTTTTGGCCTTTGTAATACTTTAATTATAATAATGATTACCTTTATTGACCTTAATGTAGAGCAAGGAAGTAAATAAATGAATTTTACCTGAAATACTATGACGTTTTGCGTTACAAGCTGAGTTTTATAAGCCGTGGTCAATTTGACCCAGGACCCGAGGTGTTAGATGTTTAAAGAAGTTCGCAAAAACCCTGCATTAAACATTACACTACCCAAAGCACCTTTACGACGAATTTTATTTTCCGAAAAAAGTTACTTAATAATCAACAAAATCTTAATAATTATTCCATTCCCCGGGACGTGCATGCATGCAGCACAATGGAATTCTTAAACATTTTTGTCTCCAAAAAAGAATTTTTTTTTCAAGAATTATTATTTTCCGTATCCGACAATCAAACTTACCGGCAATATTAGATTAGTAAAAGTGACATGTTAATTTATTGTCATTGGAAACTTAAAAATCTTCGGTTAGATCTCAAGAAATTTTCAATTTCACCAAAATGTTTGGATATTTCTTGAAATTTTGAAGGTAGGAGAAAAATATTTCAAGGTTTAATTTACAATTTCAAAATTTTGTTTTGCACTTTTCAACATTCGGTTAACAGTATTAACACTTACCCCTCTCTCCTCAGATAGTCCAAGCTCACCACTATATTATCTTTAGAAAAGTTAATAAATATTAATCGTATTTATAATATTCTGTGAAAAAAGATTATAAATTATTAAATAAATCCAGCATTCATTCATTGATAATGCTTGGCAATTTATAAAGAGTATTGTCGATTATTTCTTCCTGAATAGCCTCGCCAGGGAATGTTTAATATTATGACATATAACACATTTTTTTTATTATTATTTTACATCATTACTTACGGTCTAACTCTGCGGTTCACTAACTGTGGTCCACTGAACCCCAGGTGAGTGGGATATTTTTCCAACACGGGATCCGCCACCGGACCAGTGATTTTTTGACCGTAGTAGTCCGAGCCATTTTTCAGTGGTATCGGACCAGCGGATCATTCCCAATTTCGAAAGTTGCTCTTCACCTAATTTTTTTCGACCTGAATGTCCCGATAGATTTTTTTACCCAACAAAAACCACAATTTACTCTGTTATACGTACCACACAGATCACCCACCCTCGTATGCAAAACCCAGAATTACTGCATTACTCATCTCACCAAAACCAGCCTTTCATTGTTTGCCTCCATCCTCGAAAAAAAAAATAATAATCAGAAGCATTTTCACCACCTCAAAAGTAAAAAAAAAGCAGTTAATACCTAAAATGCACCGTTGAGGCCCCTCACATGTATGAATTATTCAATACAAAACTCTATGGCCGTTTTAAAATTCTGCGGTTACCACTCACACTGCAGTTTCCAATCTGCTGACGAAAAGCGTAGTAAAAGATTGCCTGTCTACCAATTTACAAGATCAACATTTCCAGGGTGGGTTATGCAAAGTAATAAATAATGGGGGAACCGAAGCTTTTTGGGGTCCTGAAATTGATAAGGCACGGAGCTTTTTTTGTTCTCTGGGGTTAAAGCCGAGGGTTTAGGGGGTTCGGGGTTTATTAACCGCGGGGGATTGTTGAAGATTTCGCTACTTTTGGATGCAGGAGGTTTTGTTTATTTGCATCTATAGTGGTTGTGTTCGAAGTGAATTTGATTTGTTTTACAAAAGGTGGATACTTGTTGGTGAGTTGTTTGGAGGAAATTGGTGTTTTTTTCTTCAATTGAAGTTTTTATGCGTATGTGAGGGATATATTTTCTATTGAGAACCGGGAAACCGAAGGTGGGCGGTTAGTTATTAACTTCAAATGCGTTTTCTTCCCTGAACTGTAATTTTGTATTGGAAAATGCGACAAGAATTTTTTACTGAGTTATGTAAATATGGATAATTTATGATATTGTAAATGCATTCTTTTCGGCTTCATTTGCAGTGGCGGATCTAGGATTTGGTTTTGGGGGGCTAAGAATTTTCAAAATCAAATTGAATCCTCTTAATGAACCTAATATTAAAAGGTCATGAATAATCGTGTTCTAACAATCTAAAGCGGGGTCTGGTGGCCCTACCCTAGAAAATTTTTGGAAACTTAAGTCTAAAAAGCAGGTTTTTAACTCGTTTTGGTACACCTAATCTCAATTTCGAACGTACGTTTTCAAGAATTTAATATAATGTTTGAGAGGGAATTTGCATTTTGACGAACTTATTATGTAAAAAGTTGCGGACAATAGAGTTCTAAATACCGAAGGGAGATTCTGGGGAACCTTCCCCAGAAAATTCTGGAAAATTTACAATAAAAAGAGCGTTTTAACTCGTTTTGGTACACTTTAGTCGTCTGTCCCCTAATAAATGAGCCTGAGTTCCGATCTCCCCTATTTCTCACTGATAGTTCCCATTCCTTTTAGGGGGGTGAAATCCCCCTTGCCCCCTATATACGCCAGTGTTTATTTGAATAATTAATCCATAATTATACTTATAAATATTTCCCCCCAAAACCCAGCCCATTAAGGACTAACAATACCAACTCCAGAAGATTAGGTCAAATAGATTAAAAATCATTAAATTTTAATAATCCTAAAATAATCGAAATTTTAAGTAATCAATCAATATAAAATACTTCTAAAATTCGTGTTACTAAAGAATTAGTACACTACAGTTGCCAAGAGCCGTATTATTGTATTGAAATTTATCTAAGAATTGAAGATGTGGTGTTTTTGTTTTTGTTACATTTTAGAATATTTTCTGGGGGTTTTATTGGCATTGATTATGAGAAATTTTGCGATTGATTTAGTACGTTATAACTAAGATGTTGACAAATTTCACAATTTATTTCAGTTTTTAACCAAATCCTGTTGAAAAAAAGTTGTATCTAAGTACCAATAACGTATCTATTTATTTTATTGTATAAACACTAAACACAAAGAACCAGCAAAATTAATATATATATATATATATATATATATATATATATATATATATATATATATATATATATATATATATATATATATATATATATATATATATATATATATATATATATATATAAAACTTATATATATTAAAACTTATATATTATATATAAGCTTTATATATTAAACTTATATATAAAACTTATATATATTAAAACTTATATATTATATATAAGCTTTATATATTAAACTTATATATATATATATATATATATATATATATATATATATATATATATATATATATATATATATATAAAACCAACCTCCAATCCAAACCAAACTTATTGAATCGGTGGACTGACGCTGTTTTATTTCCACTGATGATGTCGGACACAGCTTCCGACGAAACGTCTGGACCTTTTATTTATTTACTAGCTGTTATACCCGGCCTTGCACGGGGGGGAGTTTATAAATTTATTTTTTTAAATATTTCTTAAAATACATTTATAATTTTGTAAATTAGCAATATTACAAATCATCCCAGTATCCCAGGCACCTCTTTCCTATCCCAGTGTTCCCGGTAATCTTATCCCGGTGGTCACGGTAATTTTTCTAATCCCGGCGGTCCCGGTAATTTTCCTATCTCAGGGTTTACGGTAATTTTTATATTCCGGTATTCCCGGTGTCTTTATGGTAAATTTCCTATCCCAATGTTCTCGGTAATTTTTATTATCCGGTAATTTTTCCATCCCGATGTTCTCGCTAATTTTCCAATCCCGGTGTTCTTGTCACTTTTTACAATCCCGATGTTCCTGATAATGTTTAATATCTTGGTGCCTTTATAAAATAACAAATTTGAATCCATAGTAAAAAGTCTAATAAGTCTAGTGAACAAATTAACAAATTTAAGACCAGTGTTTAAAACTAAAATAAAAGATCTAGTAAATGAAAAAGTCTAGTGATCTGTCTCATTTGAAACAATGTTTTATTTTTAACTTGTTGTATGACTGGTAAAACAGGTTTCCAAACACGGAAAAATAAGTGAAAAAAAGCATGAAAAATGGGAAAAAAAGAATGAAGGACTGATTTTCTCTTTATAAATTATAGCCCATGTCCTATTCTGATGTATAAGCTACATTATGGTAAAGTTTCATTAAAATCCATTCAGTAGTTTTTGCGTGAAAGAGTAACAAACATCCAGACAAACATTCACAATTATAATAGTAGTAGGATTTATAGACCACGGCCTACAAGCCCGAAAGAAATGAATTTCATTAATCAAACCGGCTGTGAAAGTCTTCATACTTACAAACTAAACATTATTCTTAAGCTAAGATTCATATCTCCATCTCCAAAGAATTACTGGTTTTTAAATGCATTTCCTACCTACAATTCCTATGTGGTTCTTCATCGTCTAGGTGTGTCCTACCCTTTCTAAAAGTTATGAAACACCCTGTATTTGAAACGTTTTAATGTAGGAATATTTATATCATACAACTCCTGAAATTATGATGACGACTTTTATAAGGTTAGAATTGCTAACAGAAGTTTTACTTAGGTTTAGATATTGTTAGAAATATATACTAACTATACACACTAGAAAAGAGAACCTTCATAATTCAATAAAAGTAATGTCTTGTTTGTGAAAATGAATTTAAGCTATGTTAAAACATTGAAATGTACACCTCAATTGCAGTTCAGATTGTTAGGGTGGCCAAATTACCATCCATAAACGCACGGTGTTAACACAGAATCATGCGCAATAAATTATATTCCCCTTTAAACAAAGAATGTCTAAACTACCTGTGTTACAAACTACTTTAACTTGAGGTAACTTCAGGTACATTAGTCACTTTAGCATGCCAGTTTTACTAAAATTCAAGCTCTAACCCTCTTTTAAACTTAATATTTACTGCTTTTAATATTTACCATGTAGTATAGTGCATAATCGTAAGGGTTTCGTGTGAAACCTTGACAGAAATGTGAATATTTTATAATGTGTCTTGAATGGTTTTTATCATAACTATTTAATTTTTTACACAGAAAAGTGTGTTATTAATAGGCGTTTACATATTCAAACGCTTTTATCCTCATAGTGGGGTTAAGTTTCGTTTCCAATTTGGGTGAGAAGTTTTTTTCAACCCATTCTTCCTAAGAATATTCTTCAGCATTTTTAGTACATTTTTGGTGTTGTTTAAGTTATAAGACTTTTTCCAAGAAAAACTCCTTTTTTGAGTGTTATAACCCGAGACAACTTAAGCTATTCCGTTTTCCTACATCCTTAGATAATACCTCTTGTCCATTTTTCAAAACAAGTGAATGCGAAATTTCAAGCACTCGCTGCAGCGGAGTAATTTTAGAACAGAACTAAAGACGTTTTTACTTCAAAACTAGCAAGTTAGTACTTTTTTTAAGCGAAGAAAAAAGTTTATAATGAAAAATGATCCCACTAAAACATTTTGCGGAAGCCCTCAACTCTTTTTCTTTGCATAATTAATAAAAAAATACCATATAAACAAAGTCCGGAATACTAATTTTTATCTAAGATAATTACTCTACTTGTGCTGCTCGGGTTCCGTGTTTTTGCCCGTTGCGTGCTGTTTTTTTATTCTTCAAATTTTCTTCTAAAAACATTCAGTTGCTCATTATGGTGGCCTTTAATAATTAATGCCAATGAAATTGCGCTCTTAACAGCCCCTATCCATCAATCTGAATGATTGCGAGGGGTTCACAAACGTAGAAACACGGTCTGTTCTTTATTCTGAATGTGTTGCATTGCTCAGAAATGACATGAGAAATGTTTATGAATGCCGTTATACGTCAGGTACGTTCTTGTATTTTTATGTGTAGGGTAGGTTGTTGAATATCCTATTACTGGATTTAAAGTATGAGTAGATCTTAGTATTATAGTTCTTTAAAGTCGTCTAATCTAGTGTTATTAGTGCCTCATATGTTTTGTTTCCATAGTTATATTATTCTATATGTATGAATGTGGCTCAAATTAAACTTATAGAAGAATAATTCTAGTACTAATAAATTGAATAAAATATTTTCATATTTGTCACCAACCCATTCAATTTATACTTTATCCTTTTAGCTATATCTAGCTTAAGTACTACGTATCTAAAAACCAAGAACGGGTGGTTAAAACAAATAGAATTTGTTGCGTTTTAAATATCATGGGTATGGTGTTTCCAACCTATTTCAAAGGCAATTTTGGTTTGAAGACGGACTTCCATTAGTTTGTAATCATCAAAACACGCTACATGGAAATTAAGGTGGTTTATAAATGACAAATTTAGCTCTTCTCACATTCTAGTGTGAAAGAATTATGAAAAAATCAACTAGGTGTTGAAAATATTTTTGATGACTGGGTCTTGAAAGTTTTAGTACAAAAAACCTGTATTCTCCCAAAATGTCCAACATGAAGGTACTTTGTATTATTAGATACACCACGCCAACTTGATGGGTGTCCAGTGATATCTTTTATCACGCCCTTAACTACTGAATAATGTCTACAGATATTTTCATAGATGTGTTTTCATATGACTAATAGAACTAACTATGCTGTCTAGATTATGCTTAATTTTTAAAAGATCAAATAATCCAATTAAGAGATAATAACGACAGAACTGGATGCAATGGACAATCCCCGAATCTATTTTTATTGTTTTTAAGCGGTAAAGATGGTTGAAAAAGAAGATTTGTCGCACGAATGCCTTAATTCTAATGCTTAATTTCTTTTTATTTAACTTCAAAGTTCGTTTTTTAAAACGATTGCAAAAACGACTGCTACGTTACAAATAAATGTGTGACGTCAGTTGGTACAAACAACAGTACGAACCGAACATCTTATCAAGAATAGCCTTACGACAATTCTCGATGGGGTTTTTTTGTAACAAATTACGTCACGAGCGGTTCGAGGGCTACTCAATCAGTTATATTTATTTTCAAATATCTAATTATTTTAAAAACTTTTAATGCTGATTTTCGAAATTAGAACCATTTGTTTTACCGGAAAAAAAGAAATGTTCTCTATTTTTAAAAAAATACAGGAATTGTCTATCCCGAAATTTGAAAAAAACCACTTCATTCCGACTTTTACAACAAGTCTACTCACAGAGTACTATTCACAGCCATGTTTTTCCATGGTCTCTTCAAAATACTCATGGAACCATACATCTACAACCCAGTTTTCGAGAAACCCATATAAAGTTTACGGAGAACTTGAATATGATTATTAGGATATAATGTTTGCAGATGAAATATTAAAAATATCCACTGCGCATATATGCGCGTGTCGTGGAGTGACACATTCAAGTTTTTATCGGATATGACTTCACACATTTTTAAAAAAAGTCGTGGCAACAGTGTAATTCTTCGGGCGTTTCCTATGTACTACTCTAAGCAAAGAATCTTTCTGTTCTTTCTGTGAAGGTTTTAACTAGGTAGAAATAGTTAAAACATCCAATACAGCCATATTCACATTCATCAGCGTAGGTGTTAAATCCATGGTCCGAGAAGGATCCAACCAATCAGAGTCGGCTAAAAGCTGATGTTTCTTTCCTTAGCTGCTGCTTAACACCGACGCTGAGGGCAGTGAATATGGATGTCAAGTGCTGTAATTATATCAAAATACAGCTTCTCGGCTGAAGGTCACAAGGTGGTAGCTATAACCTTAGCACGAACAGGGAGAGAAACGTCAATCGCCAATCCATTTAGAGCGCAAAAATCACTGCAATGCTCCTGCTCAAGCCGTGAAACCTTCCATTGACACGTCATAATGGGAACGGTCAATTGAAACTCATCACGAAACAATGAGATAAATATTTACTCCGAATCCACCATAAAAAAGGGTTTATTGCTTCCTCCATCAACCTAACAATGGTTAAAGAAAGAGAGAAATACTCAAAAGCACCGACAATACCATTTGTTGCACGCATGGAGTTGCTATGTTATGAGGAAGCATTGAATATGGTGCTCTCAGTGTAACTAGTGTACCGTCACTAGTGATAGTGTAGCCGTCATCACAGAGGAAAATCCGAGAATATTGTGGGTCCAGATCACAGTGAAAAATCCTCACCGAGGGTCCGAAACGCCATTTTTAAATGACATCGTATCATAAAGGGTAACACTGCAAAATCTATGATTGACAGAAGTGTAGGCAGTTTAATTGAAGTTCTCAGCTTTGGTTGGTTGTGACGTGTTCATTCAATCTTTTTCAGAAAGCTTCAGATTAAGATTATTTTCTCCGCCACTCATGACGTGCCAAAGGGATGCGTGTTTACACGCAAAAAATCGTTACGCGATGTAAACGATTTTCGGTACTTTTCCATTATACCGGAGCAGGCGATAAAGTCGCCAATAATGATTTAACGCCAACGGAAGTTGCTTCGTATGATTTCTTCCGGTGACAGTGTGTTGTCGCCAAAAAGTCTGCCAGGCGGGATTTGCGCTGGTATAATAGAAAAGTACCCGACTTGCTAAAATTGTATCTTCTTACTTTAAAAAACCAGATTCTTCTACTAATCCCTGTCCTTACTATTTTCTCAATTTTGGCCCTTTTATATTGAGTGAAATTCGGCTTTTTTGCAAGTCTTTTTTCGGATTCGCCGGTGATTCCTGAAGCGCGCTCACCCGTAAAGTTTGCTTCTGCTCTTGTTCCAATCGTGAGGCAGAAAAAATAACTTTACCGAGATTGGAATTCGCGTTGATGTTTTTCAGGCTTGTTAACGAGGAAAGATTCAAAGTGTAGTTTTGTTTTGCTACGCAAAAAGTTTTACGTTTGTAAGTTTTCAAAAGTTGACTAGTGAAGTACAAGTGAAGGATGTCCTTTAGCCACCCACCATGTCGGGTGTCCGTTCTAACGCACGTTCTAGTTATAATACTTCTATCGCCCATTCACATTACTGATGAAGTGATCTTTTCCTCAATGCCCGGTTCACTACTCCGCAGCTTTTTAAAGCACCTCCATACACGACATCCTCTGGAAAAGGAGTACGCCCCTGCAAATGAGATCCAGCACGAAATGGACACAACAACAAAAAATATCCAGAATCGACGCTTTTGTATTCCACAAATGGATTTAAAGCGAATGAGTGCACAACAGTTTTACTTTGAAATTGATGGCCTATCCAAACATTAAATTACTCTCCTCAAATCACTAGTGTTGCCTGACAATTTTTAATTCCACTATGTAATGATTAGTGCGCATGCTCCAGAATTTAAAGTTGTGAAGTAAACACTTTTAATGGGACTTTCTTCCTCGAGAAGCAAATCACATTGAACAGGGTCGTACGCAAGGGGGGGTTCGGGGGATTCAAACACCCCCCGAAATTTTCACGTCAATTTTTACTGTTTTTGCATAAAACTAGTCTTAAAATGCATAAAAACCCTACTTTAGAGGGTAAAATTCCAAAATTTTTCTGTGGGAGAACCCCTATACCCCCTCGAAATTGAATCTAATAAGTAACGGCTTTTCTTGAAACTTCAGGGATTCACAAGGAAAGGTTCTCTTTGATGAACCTTAAGTGTCGCAAAATGAGTTAAAATGCCACTTTGAGGAGCAAAATTCAAAACTTTTTGAGGAGAAGAGAACCCTAAAACACCCTCGAAATTTTTCCATTCATAATACTATACTTTTTTCCTTGAAAATTCTGCCGCTTATACCCCGTTCGCACTGGCAGAAAAAAGACCCTCTATTTTCATTTCGCACTTAGTTACCATAGAAACACACTTTAGGAATAACAAAATCGCCCCATATTTTAAGGGTGTTTGAAAATCAGCCTTAATCAACAAAGATGGCGGCGCACAATGTTTCCCAGGATGGGAAAAGCTTATTTTCGGTGATTTTTCTTCAAATAAAGACCAAGGACACTTTTAAAACAGTTTAAACTGGACACAATTACGAATATATTTATAGGTTATTAAGTTCTTTGAATTAGTACAATAATTTAACACAAAAAAGCCCATCAAAAATTGAACCGTGAGCTAAACAATGCTGTACTTCAATATCTCCGCTCATTGCTTTTAATTACTTAATAGTATAAATGTAATTAAAAACAGCTGCTGATAAAAAGAAATCAAAATATTAAACAAAAATTCAATCAAGAAATCTTTTCAGAACATTCTTGTTATGAATATGATAAAATTTATTTCGTGTTCTGCTATGCCAAACTAATATATCCATTGTATCCAAATATTTTAGATTTTTAAGGCAAAAAGACCCAGTTGGTAAAATAAAAGTACATCAAAATATGGAAAACAATGGACCAAAAACTGATTAAATTTAGTTTAATAAAAAAATTTAGTTTATTTACCTTGATATGATCCAATTTATCCCACTACAATCCAGTCAGCTTGTCTTGTTTTTGTTTTTATTTGAAATTCAGAAATAGTTTTCTTAAATCGTCTGTCAATTAATAATTATTTATGTATTTTTACATTTTTACTTGCATTTTTTTTAAAAGTTGGTGACTATATTTATTAGTTTTAAGTTATATAAATATAAATTAAATATTTCTTAGATTTCCACAATTAAGTGCTAAATCACCCTTTGCCAGTGCGAACGCCGTTTTAAGAAAACACACTTTAAGTTTAAGTGCGATATGTTTTAAGGGTACTTTAGCGGCAGTGCGAACGAGGTATTACAATAAGCGGTGCTCTTAGAGTGCAATCTAAAGGGTTTCAAAATGAGCTGAAACACTAGCTAGAGGGGCAAATTTTCAAAACTTTTCTGGGGGAGGACCCCCAGAACTCCCTTTTGCTTGGTATAAACATTTTTACACAATTACGGAATTTGATGCGCTAAAATTAAAATCTTACGTCCTACGGGAAGTCATCTCACCTAAAACTTAGTATTCCAAGGAGATACCTCAGAAAAAAATGTCGAGTAACCCCCCCGAAACAAAAGTCTGTATACGGCCCTGTCATTGAAGGTGTTTGTCTAGCTCAGCAGCTCATGTGGTGACACGCAAAGATAAAAAGATAAAGACTCGGCAAACGACAAATTATTTTTACTTCCCTTCAGTCGGAATTATGAAATTTTTATGTGAAAATTTTTTCCTTTGGTACACAGTATAGTATGGTGATAAATATCTTAATTTAAAATTTTCAAGTTCCTAGCTTAATATTTAAAGAAATTACAGACCGTCCGGTGGTTTTCAAATTCATCGGCTAATGGGTTGTTGCCAACCGGGAAATACAAATTTACTGCTTCAGAGATAATAATATGAATGTAGAGTGTCAACTGAAAAAAAATTTTCTGGATTTCGAGTGATTTTGAAGAAAATAACTTGGTTTAAAGTTGATGTCCGGTATACCGCACACCAGGTCCGAAGGGGGGAGTTGAAGACACGGTTTTCAAAACATCGGCTAATGGGTTGTTGCCAACCGGGAAATACAAATTTACTGCTTCAGAGATAATAATATGAATGTAGAGTATCAACTGAAAAAAAATTTCTGGATTTCGAGTGATTTTGAAGAAAATAACTAGGTTTAAAGTTGATGTCCGGTATACCGCACACCAGGTCCGAAGGGGTTAAAAAATTGTGGGCCCCTAACACATAAATGGCTTTTTTTCATTGTTTACCTTTCAATTTGATTTCATATTGTTCAAGGAGGGAATTGATTCAGTTTTAATCGATTCTTATATCGAATTGTAAGAATCGTGATATCTCTGGTAGATTGGTTGCGTGAGAAGAGGCAAATGTCCATGAGAAACAGTGACATTGAAAATCCATAGGGCTGTGTTGATTAGTTAAATCCTTCCTATGGATTCTGCATTAGAGGCTAGCTTGTTTTCCGAACGGTGTTATTGGTTGGCACATAAAAGTCCTTTTTATGGTATTTTTTGCTGGAAAGAGGAGATTAGACGAACTCTGTATAAAGTGTTGAAAAGCTGTGTTTTGTAAAATTGATTTGGTGGGAATTCGTGAAGTTTTTGAGGTGTAGTTGAATGCTGTTGGTAATGGATGTGATCAATATCGAAGTGTGAAATTAGGGGTCTATTTATAAGAATGCAGCTTATTCTGCTAGATTTAGCACGTTGTGAACGTTGCATTTTCAGCCGATTTAGTGGCGTATATAAAAATTTATTTTGGGAGGGTTCAAAATTATTACTCAGCCCCTTACATATTTAATGGTTAATGAAGCTTTTCAATACATTTTAGGTAAAATTTGAGTCTTAAAGAACTTAATATAAAAAAGTTGTGCATGATAAAGTTCGGAGTACCAAACGGGGTTTGGGGGGCCTCCCCCCGAAAATTTTAGAAAAATTGACTCTAATAAAACATGTTTTAAACAAGTTTTGGTACCCCTCACCGGAATTTTGGATTTGTATTTTTAGGTAGGATTTTTATTTTGAAGAATTTAATGGAAAAGGGTTGTGAATAAGGAAGTTCGAAGTAAAATTGAGGGTTTGGGGGTCCTCCCCCAGAATTTGTTTTATGAAATTTCCCCCGCAAAAGCGTGGTTTTAACAGTGTGAACAGGTTTTTTTACCTTGTCCAAGGGGGCAGGACCCCCTTGTCAACCCTTGAGCCGATTAAACAGGTTTCCCAAAAAAAATTTAGTGTTCATAATACATATAAAAGACTTTTAATTTTTTGTAAAAAGAATTGTTTATTTTACTATCTTTTTTAAATGGTTTAAACAAACTTTCGATCATGCATCACCATTAGAAAGAAGGGGCTGGCTAGAAAGACGAATACAGGGACCTTCGTGGTCCTTCTCAGATTTTTTTTTGGGCGCAGCATTAATTATTCATTTAAAACTACAAATATAAAACAAATTACTTCATACGAACATATAGTGGAGACTTAAACATTAGATTTATTTTCATTTAATTTTTTGTATTTTTAGTTATAAAAATGGCTCATTAAATTTATCATAAATTATATTGAACTTTTGTCCTTCAGATAATTGAATTCTTTGTAAATATATCAAATATAAAGATATAATATACTAAAATACACATCCATAGCCAATAAACACACAATAATTTAAAAGTTACGTTTGTCATTTCCATTTTTTCTTCAATTCTGAGTACTTTTTATTGAAATCATATCATGACATGAAAAGTAAAAAAAGTGGTATACTCTTCCAAAATCCCGGCGCAAGCGATAAAGTCGCCAAAAAAGGATGTCAGCGTAAAGGAAACGGAATATCACCGTTTGTTTCTGTTTTGGAAAGTCATGGGTGAGCTGTCGCCAAACAATCTGCTTGGTGAGATTTTCACCGGTATTCTAGAGTAACAAAAAAGTCAATGAAATTAATTTTTGAAGTATATTCCAAATATATTAAAAGTATTTGGTGTTTTAAATTGTTTCCTTTTGAGCACTCTGAAACCAACCGACTAAGGCAGTAATTTTAATTTTGTTTGAATTTCATAGATTTTTGTTCCGTTCTCAGATTAAATAAAGTCTCTCACGCATCAAACGATGGAATAAACCAAGTAAAAAGCAAACTAGACGGAGTTTCGCGTTTAACCCGCTGAATCAATAGTAAAGATCAAAATGAAAATGGCATTTTCCACAAACTAGGCTTATCATTTTGACCCGCTAAAACGTTTTAGAGCAGCGGTTCCCAAAGTGGTCCATATGGACCCCCAGTGGTCCACAGCGACTTCCAGGGGGTCCACGGGCATGAAAATCAAAATTGGGGGTCCACAGAAACTTCTAGGGGGTCCACAGCGATTTTCAGAGGTTCAGGGGGAAAATTTCATTATAATGGAAAACTGATAAATTTCAAAAATTGTGTTAATCAAATTTTAGTATAATATGAAAAGTTGGTTACCACCGAGTCCTTGCAACGCTAGCAGGGGCGATGGAATCATTTCTATTTTATCGTGGTGAAGAGCTCCCGACCAGCCGCGCATAATTCAATTTCATAAATTAAAACTCAACTTCTGTAATATATCATTTGACTTCTTTTCATTCATAGATACATAGTTGAACTTAATTAAATATTGTTTGTTAACATACCATATATTTATTGTGATTATTTCTGAAATTTTATGATTGGGTGAATGAATAACTCACTCATAAACCATTAACTTTGACAAGTTTGCGACCAAAATTTTTATTGTTAAAGCTAAAAGTTTTTGTGCCTTGAAATGTAATGATATTAAAAGTTTAGATTTGTTTTTAGTTTCAAACTTTTTAAATGTTTGATTTTATAATTTCATTAAAAATGTTGTGTAACCATATCAATGATAATTTGATTTCTTTTCATAGTTGAACTCAATTAAATATTGTTTGTTAACATGCCATTTATAAATTGTAGTTATTTCTGAACTTTTATGATTTGGCAAATGAATGACCCACTCATAATCCATTAACTTTGACAAGCTTGCGACCAAAACTTATTGTTAAAATTAAAGGTTTTGGTGTCTTGATTGAAATGTAGTGATTTTAAAAGTTTAGTTTTGATTTTATTTCAAACTTTTTAAATGTTTTATTGTAATAATTTCCTCAAAAATATCGTGTGAAGGAAAAATTTAAAAAAAAGTTTTTTTTTAATATGTAAGTGTGAAATCAAATGCTTAATACAATACACGAAATCCAATACACGAAAAAAACGCTTGAAAAAATTACAAAATTTATGCGTGGTTTAGAAATTTATATCAAAAACATAATGTTTTTAGCTACTTTTTGAACAGGCCCTTAGACAGGGGGTCCACGGGGTACGAAAAATGTCGTCAGGGGGTCCACGGGCCAAAAAAGTTTGGGAACCCCTGTTTTAGAGGTTCTTGGAGCAGCTGTTTTAAACTACTGCAGACAGATGTTCTAAACTAGTATATGCATCTGGAAAATATAAGCGGAGAACTATTTGGAGATATAAAATCTGGGGTTTGTAAGTGTTTTTATAAAATAATAAAATATGAATCTAGAGTAAATGTTGGCCTAAAAATTTTGATAAATGTAGAGTAAAGCAAATTTTTTTGATAGAATAGTTTTGTAGTGTTGAATGCACAGCACTAGTCTAAAGATTGGGTAAGTGAAGAAAAAAACCTTTACGAACGTTTGGACTTGGGAAAACGTTTTAAATAGTCCATGAAATCTGAAGTCGTATACTTCTGGAAAAATTCACAGGTACTCTCTGGCACCTTAGACAACTTTTATAGGGTTAGACAACAACTATAGGGTGTATCGAAAAAAACCTTTTTTTTTTTCGATTTTGATGACGCATTAGTGCGGAAAAGTTGTCTAAGGTGCCAGAGAGTACCTGTGAATTTTTCCAGAATTTTTGGATAATTTCTTAAGGTGCCACATTGGCCTTGAAGTTTCCCCTGTTAATCCAATGGGGCGCGCAGCCAAAAAGGCCGAAAATCGGTTTTTCGCCCCTCATTTCTACCCTAATCACACGACGAATGTCTTGTCTCGAGTTATGGGCTCTGATTTGAACGAGGAAATATGCGATTTTCGATAGAATTTGAGCATACAAAAAAACGTAATATAGATATTTAGGCTATTATTCAAGCTTTTTCGGGTAGCAAACATCATATAGAGTCCATAACTCGAGGGAAGACATTCCTCGGTTGATTAGGGCAGATATGAGGGGCGAAAACCAATTTTCGGCTTTTTTGGCTGCGCGCCTCATAGGATTAACATGGGGAACTTCAGGGCCAATGTGGCACCTTAAGAAATTATCCAAAAATTCTGAAAAAATTCACAGGTACTCTCTGGCACCTTAGACAACTTTTCCGCACTAATGCGTCATCAAAATCGAAAAAAAAAAGTTTTTTTACGATACACCCTATTGTATACTATATAGAAGGGTTTCTCAAACTGTGAGTCGCGCCCACTGGTGGGTCGCCAGTCAGTTGTTAGTGGGTCGCGAGAAGATTTTGAATTTTTTCTGATCCTATAGTATATTTTTTATAATTTTTACAGATGTGTTATTGACTTTGGAAATTTATCTAATTACCATTTATAGAAAAAAAATAAAAATAAGAGCAATTAGAAAAAACACCCCACCCAATACAAAAGACAATTAATGTAAATACATAATACATACTACGTGTCGCATTAATGTGCTTATAATGCAAATTAGTTGGTTATTCAAATAAAATTTAATTATACACGTGGTCTCCCCATCCCATCCAGACCAGGGGGGGCAATGCAATTTTAAGATTTTTTTTAGAAAATAATGCAACTGCAATTTATCCCAGACAAACTTCAAAATTTTCTATGGGGGAGGACCCTCAGACCCCCCTTCTTATTGTAGGGATCATTGTTCGCTCATAGTTAACCTATTTCATACACACTTAAATTCAAATACTTACTTTAATCCCTCTATTCTAAAAAAAAGTTTTTAGTGAATGGTTTCCAGAGAAAGGCTTTTTAATTACTGAACCGAATGACACATATATGGTATCAAAATGTCCGGATTCTTTCCGGATTTCCGAGTAAGCCCTTCAATTTTTCAAAAAAATTCTCAATTTTAAAATATTTTAATTTTTTTAGATAACGGATAAAGTCGCAGTTACAAAGCAAGTACTGTCATTCAAATTATTATGCATCCAATCACAACGACCGATTGACGCTATATTTTAAGATGAAACATGTTTTTTAACCTTTTAAAAAAATTACATTCTTGATGAAATATCACCTTAAAGACTGATAAAAACATATTCTAAAAACTTACATGAACGCCCTTTTATACTAAAATTTCACACTTTTTGTCCAATATTTATAATTTTTAGTCTGATTTTATCGAAATTAATTGTAAACATAGAGTGATGTTTTGTCTCTTATTATTTTCTATTGCTTAAACGGTATTGTTTAACAAGTCTGGGTTTAAAAAAATATGTGAATGATAAACACTAGGCATATTATACTAACGAGTTACTTTAAAATAATGGTTTTTGTACTGTCCGAATATTGATGAACTATTAGAATTAGTTATTTTTATAATCTTAGATTGAAAATATAATTAGATGAAAGGTCCTGCGTCAGCAGTTTACGGGGGTTGGCGAGCGATAGCGAGCAGGGGGCGGTAGCTCCCTAGTCTTTTAAAAAGTTAATTTTTCTTCTACTACGTGCATCTAATTTATTATCCTAACGAAGTAGTTGGTGACCAAACCCCCTCCCCCACACCCGAAGTTAAAATCCTTCTCTTGGGGGCATGAAATAATTAACTGAAGATGAGGTGGGTCGCGTTAGATTTTGTTTCTAAAAAGTGGGTCGCGATGTTCACAAAAGTTTGAGAACCCCTGCTATTTAGGGTGTCTCATAAATAATGGGTCACACTTCTAGGGGGGATTGTAGACACCTAGTCGAGTCAGAATCATACAGGATTTGGGAGTCCCAGACCAAATCCCAGGGAGTTAAAAATGGAGCGACCAGCGACACCCCGTAAAAATTATTGAAAAATTCATTTTGTAGAAGAACTACTATTGATAAAAATTTAATTATGGTCTTAAAAATTGTGGTTTAGTATGATCTTTAAAATTATTTCAAAATTCTTCACTTTAAAATTTGTTTTATTAGGAAAAAAGTTAATAAATCACAAAAAAATGTGAAAATTCTGCCAAAACCTTATTTTGTATTTTGAAATCCTTTCTTTTGATTTTATAATCTGTAAGATCATAGTTGTAAACCCTCAAGTCCAAAGTTTCACGTAAAAACCAACAATATTAAACGCTTGAGATCATGTTAAAGTTCGTTTTTTGTGTGCGCAAAGGGGTTTCCTATATAGCCGTTTCCAAAACGGCAGTTTGCGGACCCAAAAAACTGACTTAAACCATGGTTTAGCAGGCTCTCAAGCATTTAATATTGATGGTTTTTACTTGACACTATGATCTTTCAGATTATTAAATCAAAAGAAAGGATTTCGAAATACAAAATGAGGTTTTGGCAGAATTTTCACATTTTTATTGTGATTTTCTAACTTTTTTCATAATAAAACAAATTTTAAAGTGAAGACTTTTGAGATAATTTTAAAGATCACATTAAACCACAATTTTTGAGACCTTACTTAAATTTTAACGAATAGTAGTTCTTCTACAAAATGAATTTTTCAATAATTTTTTGGGGGTGTCGCTCTATTTTTAACTCCCTGGGATTTGGTCTGGGACCCCCAAATCCTATGTGATTCTGACTCGTCTAGGTGTCTTCTATCCCCCCTAGAAGTGTGACCCATTATTTATGGGATACCCTGTATAAGAAAGAAAACAAAACAGATTAAAAATGATTTTATCAAGGACAATGCTCACCACTAAACAAAGTAATAATTTATAAACATAAAATTTAAAAATTTTTAATGAAGTCGCGGATAGTTTGTTGACGACCATTTTAAAGAAGGGGCTAAATAACCCCTTATAAAAAGAAAGTGAGTTTTAAAAGTTATTCATACTTTCCAAACACTCTTGGAAAATAGCCCAAGTATTTCAACCCGGGAAAGACTTAACGAACCCAGTAAACTACAGACCCATTTCACTGCTACTCACTTTAAGTAAGGTAACGGAAGACATAATATTTAGCCCTCTATAATCAACACACTGCCACACACAACATAATAATCCCAGAACAACAAGGTTTCATCTTTTTAATCAATCCACTTCTCACCAACTCATCAGAGTGGTCGAATACATAAAAAAAAACTTTAAACTTACGTGCCCTATTATGAGAAACACGTAAAGAACTTAATTTAGTCATTCTTTTATCGAAGGGTTTGTAAATAGTTCTGTGTGATTTTCCTTTTTTTTGTTCTTTCGTGTGATGATTACACGTCTGTTTCTGGGCGTTTCGAATTGGTTTTTGTTAATAAATTTGAATACTCCGTCCAATACTTAAGCATAATTTTGATTTTTGGAATAATAGTACACATAAGTTCCTTATCAATAAAATTCATGCCATAATAGAATTTTCTAAGAGTGGAAATATGAGGTCCGGGATCAAATTATACCTTTATATAAGTCTGAGTGGTAGCAGAAATGCTCATGGGGAAGTTATTTAGCAAAAAGATTACCTGTTGTTTGAAAAGATTATTATATTCCTAAACTCCATGCATGATTTTAAGTTCGTGGATTACCTTTAAATTAAGTTATAGATTATATTAAGTGACGCCTGACTGCATTTCGGGCGGAGTTTAGTTCTAGGAACCCTTATGGGGGGCCATATTTTTTGAAGCTCTCATGTATTTGGTTCGACTTATGTTTGGGGACCCTGATAAATACAATACAAGAACCAATATTTACATAAAGGTAAAGTATCCTTAATTTTTGGACACGAGTGTAAGTTTTATCGGATATGTAGGGATCTAAAAAATTGTTCGATTCGATTCCGGAATCGATTCCTAAGGGTCGATTCTTGGATTCGATTCCAAACTGGAATGGATTCCTTGGGGCCAATTTTGAAAAATTATGATCCAACTTATCTATTTCAATTCACAAATAATCAAGGATAATTAGTAATTATCATTTAATAACCAGCAAGCAGAATATTAATTAAATATCCAAATACCAATTAATTAAGGGATAAAATTGTTAATTATTTGTATTAATTAGAAAATTAAGTACGATTCCTAAGATTCGATTCCTGCTGCAAAATACTTGTTAACTAGTGATCAAAATTGTTAATATGTTTGTATTAATTAGAAAATTAGGCACGATTTTTTAGATTCGATTCTTGTTAGAATCGATTCCTTGGCATCGATTCCAAGGCATTCGATTCCAGATTAGATTCCTTCAGAAATATATAAAACTCTACGGATATGGCGTCACACTATATTCATAAAACAAAAGTATTCACGGAGGTGTAGTTCCTCAGGCATTTTTGATCTGCTCCAATCTTTCTGTGTCGAGTTATGGAGGATTTACACCACTGCTGTAAAAGAGACATCAGCGACATTTTCGGCATATTTTAGTACCCGCTACTCACAAAAGATGGCGCTCGTCAATTGGTTTATTGGAATAACAATTCCCGTTTCTTCCGAAAATATCGCTGATGTCTCTTTTACAGCAGTGGTGTAAATCCCCCATTAGGCCAGACTTGCTGTATCACCATGTATAAGAAACACTTAACTTCGTACCTCATTTTACTCTTTTATAAAACACACCCCGCCATATTGAATTCCCACCGAACCCAATGGAGCTCATGTGATTACCCATTCGCGAATCTTCAGAGCTTCTTGAAAAGGAGGTGCAAACAAGAGGATTGTTCTTGCTCGGTGATTGCCCGAGAAGATGGGGTTGCAACAATGAGAGTCCGAATTGCCTCCAATCACCGCCATTGGACTTTTGATGTTGTTTGGCGTGAATGGCGCTTTTTAAGAGTTTTATGGCTGCAGCCGTAGTTGTATTGCGTCTATTTCGAGAATCACGAAGAGTTTCGTGAGATTTTAGTGAAAAGGGCATTCGGTGTCCCAGTCAATATAATAGGGATATCACAATTAGTTTTCGAAATTGTTGGGTAGGCTTTTTATGTTTCAGTATTTCCGGGGGAAAACAGGTTTTCATGGTGACGTCACTTGGAAGTAGGATTCTAAATATTTATAAAGGAATCGATTCCGGAATCAAATGCATTGAATTCGATATCGAGGAATCGAACCCTTGAAGGAATCGATTCCAGCAGGAATCGAATCTTATAGAATTCGTACTTAATTTTCCAGTTAATACAGATAATTAACAATTTCGTTCACTAAATTAGTATTTTTATAATTAATTAGTTATTTAATTATCCTTGATTTGTTATTAAAATAGATAAGTTCAGTTCTACTTTTTCGATACTGGCCCTAGGAATCGATTCCGGAATTGAATCGAAAGATTTTTAGATCTCTACTTGGAAGTCAAACAAATGGTTGATGTGGCAATTATGATTAAATGCGGGGTAAAGACAATTATTAGTAAAATTAACTGATATAAAGTAGGCCGAGTTAGAGATTAATCATCTGAAATTTTCGTAGTAAATAATACGGTCCAAAAAACCTTTTTTGAATACATTTTTTTATTTTTTAATCGATTCTTCATGCAAAAATAGGCAACTACCCAAAATTTGAGGCCGATCGAGAAACTAACAAAATCGAGAGATCAACAAAAATCCCCTTTTTCAAAGCGCGCGAAAACGCCAAGAGTTTGGGATGTGACGTCGTCCTACTGTGACCATTGTAGGAAAGCAACGGAGTAGATGTAATGATTGTTGAAGTCATCGTACGGTGTCTTCACTTAGCGTTTTCAGTCACGCGTTTTTTTCTCGACTTTTAAATCAAAATACTTAATAACTTGTACATTTTTTTTGAAAAAATGACTAGATAATTCATTTTACCATACAAAAAACCATATGGAACACTTGAATGTTAATGAAAATCAGACACAATGTGTCAGATTTTCATTAACAAGGAATTTCATTAATTTTTTCAAGGAAGTTGCATGTCATGCAACTTCCTTATTCCCATTGTTTACACAATTACGAAATTTGGTGTGCCAAAATTAAAATCCTATGTTAAGTCATCTAAAACTTAAGGTATAAAAGTGCTCGTAAGGAGAAATAAGGAAAACGTTTTGGAGTCAACCTCCCTAGAAACAAAAATGGGTTTCGGTCCTGCCTTAAACAATATGCATCCATACCGTTTGCAGCAATAAAATAAAAGTTCAACTGTATTTTGTCATAATATTGAAAAATTCCTGTTTTTTTTTAAACTTACCAAGTCATTTTTTTTAGAAAAAAATACATCCACAATCATATGTTTGGAACACAAATTGAATTTGAATTTGAATTAATAATGATATAGCTATATCTACAAATCTGAGGGGGGGAAATGTCTACAATTCTGATACAGCTAGACCGAAGATCTATATAAATGAATTTTCACTATTACTTGAATTCAAAAGGCTTAACACATTCGGTCTAATCCTAAGAAAAAAATCTCCAACTCTTAAACGATATTCCCTCACTTAAACAAGACCTCCTCCTATGATATAATGGCTTTTTCAACCTCCTCCCAACATTGATTAATGCATTCTAAAATAAAAGATGGGTGGAACAAAACAGACAAAAAGCAGGGGATCCCCTCTTCCCATTACAGGGCGTATTTATCAATAAACTTTTGTTAGAAAGTGTCAGAATTTGTGGCGGGCTATTTGTTTTTTGCTCTCTCCTCTAAGAACGTAAATCAAGTGCTTTAGGAGAAAACCAATACCGGATTAGATTTTTTTTCAGTTGCGTTTACGGTATATGTGAGGTTAATTAATCATGAGATCAGACCGCTTTGCCTACGACTCTGTGGCGAGCATACTCAAAGCTTAAACATTTAGACAATTTGATAAAAGTATAAAGAATTTTATACGGTTCCAATTAGGGATTTCCATACATGACTCACACTATAAATGAACTAAATTTGAACCTTAAAATATACAACTGAATGATTATTTTTCGATTAAAGGGACTCAGTACCAAAAACTTTTTTTTACTCTATTAACAGAATTTTCTTATCTTTTTAGGTGTTAAATTATGTATTTACTTTATACTAATTAATATTGAGCACAAAAAGCAAATTCAAAAATTTATTTATTTAAAAAATTTTTAAAAAGTGGCCAAAATTACCCTATTTTTCAAAATACTACTCCTTCCTTAATATACACTCTTTTCACTTGATATTTTTTCTCAACATAAATCCACCATATATTGTTAGCTCTACACAGAGCTTGATTTCAGCCGGAACCTCTTTTTCGGAAAAATAAGGAATAATATTCTATTTTATCTTAGCATATTTCACTACAGTGGATTTTTTATAGTCATTTTACATAAAATTTGCCGAACTGTGTTGTACCTTGCGACATCAACATCTTAAATTTTACCATTTAACTTTAACTACGACTACGCATTAACTACGAAAATTTGACTTTAACTACGCATTCTGTTCCTTAAATTTGACAAAATGTACAACACTAATGGTTCATTGACAGTAGCGGATTTCTAAATAGGCTAGCTAGGCTATAGCCTACGGCGGCAAATTTTAGTAGGCGGCAAATTTTTGATGGCAGAATTTTTTTCTGAATAAAAAAAAGGAGAGGAGAAATGGAACACTGAACATAAGCTCAGACGAGAACGTACTTTCAAAAAAGAGAATTATGTAGTTAACAAGGAATTGTTCTCTTTGTTACCCAAAGGGTCTCAAAATGAGCTAAAACACTACTTTAATGGGCAATTTTAAAAGAAATGTCTGGGGGAGAACCCACAAACTCCCCTCTTAAATTTTGATATCTGTTATACAGTGTTTTCCCCTTGAAAATTATGCTGCCTACAAGAAGCTTTTCCCTTTTGGTGCTCTCTCCATAGAGTTTATAAAAGTAGATAAACACAAGTTTGGAGGAAATTTCCAAAAATATTTTCTGGTGGAGGACCTCTGTCCCCCGTTTGACGTCTTTTATAGCTTTTCCCCCCAGAAAATTCTGTGGTTTTCAAGGAACTGTAAGGGTTTCAAAATGAGCTGAAACACTTCTTTAAGACGCAACCCCCCATTTTTACTTCGAGCTTACATTTTAATATTTAGTGTAAAATATTACTTTTAAGTGATCTAACACTTCAGGTATAAATACACTCGGGACCTTAAGACGTTCAGTTAGATTAGACCGTGCCCCCCCCAAAGAAAATAAGAAACTAAAAGTCAAGTCATGGCAGGGCAGTATCCAAGGGGGGCCCGAAATTTTAACGTCAATATTTTACTTACTGTTTTTCCTTAAAAAATCGTCTTAAAATGTGTGTGCCTAAAACCCCTACTTTTAAAGTTGAAAATTAAAAATTTTTCTTGGGGAGAACCCCCAACCCTCCTTGAAATTTTGAAATCTATAATTATAGTCGTTCCTTGAAAATGTTGGGACTTACAAGGAGTGGTCCTCTTCGGGTTGCTTTAACCCCCTCCCAATAGGAAGAGGGGAAGTGGTAACTAGGGGGTGGGAAAAACGACTCCAAAACGAGTTAAATTCCTGTTTTTAGGGTCAAATTTCCAGAAATTTTCTGGGGGAGGACCCCCAGATCCCCCTTTAGAACTTTAATACTTACAATTTTGTTATAAAAAATTCGTCAAAATGCAAAAATCCAACCAAAATGTAAATTAAATTCTTAAAAATGTATATCCGAAATCTGGATTAGGTGTACCAAAACGAGTTGAAAATCTGCTTTAAAGACTTAAATTTACAAAAAATTTCTGGGGGAGGACCCCCAGACCCCCCCTTTAGGACATTACGATTATTATTACGATCATTATTACGATTTTGATAATTAAAATTCTTAGCCCCCCCCCAAAGACTAAATCCTGGATCCGCCGCTGTCTACTTACCTTGGTCACCAACAAAATCGAACTAAGAACTGCCAAGACCCTCCCCGAGGAAAAAGTCTAGTTACGGCCCTGAGTCACGGCGTGTACCAAACCCACTTATAATCTTTGCCCCTTCCCCAACCCAAAACTGAAATGACGCCCCTGTTTATTTTTGTAAGAGATATAGCATATGGGCGGCAAATTTTGGTTCAGCCTATAGGCGGCACATTTGGAAATCCGCCACTGTTCATTGATGATATGATAAGCCGTCCTGCCTCCTACAAGAGGCACCCTGTTGGAGGAAAAATATAACCCTCTGTACAAAGAAGGAGTTTATACAAAAAAATTGTATATAAAAATTTTATCTCATTACACTATAATTTAGTTAGAACACTCTTCCTAAACACATTTGAATTTATTTTGTAAATTTTAATTTAAAGATAAATGCTTAAATCTGAAAAATCTGCTTAAGAAAATCTGAAATTTGACATTTTTTTGAAAAAATATTCTTGCTTTGTAAAAAATTTTGTAATAAATATATTTTAAAATCCATACGTAGAGGTGTTTAACATACATTACTGATAATGACTACCAATTTTTAAGTGATTTACAAAAAAATCCTTAGGATTTTAAACGATAAAAACCTTGTTTTACGAAAAACCCGTTTAAAGGTTGAAAGCTATGCTTCAGTAAGCCTATTTTTGGGTCAGAAAACCTCACAATTCTTATATTTAAAAACCTCATATCAAAGGGTAGTATCTTCATTTTTATGGCAAAATCTCATATTCGAAATTTTGACCAAATTTTGGGTACTGAGTCCACTTAACCCTTATCTACTGATTATCTGCAATTTTTTCATTCAAAATTTTTTTTATAATCACTAAACAGAAAATTAAGGGATGTACATAAATAAAATAATCCCCTTTGGCAAATTTAATCCGCTAAAGCAAATTAATTAAATTGATACTTTTGAATACTGTCACTACATTGAGGGATAAAATATTCTCACAGAACAAGGCTTTTCATCGCTGTCTTAAGTAAAAAAATAATACACTTTACTTTTGACTTTAACTACTTTTGAATGAACAAAAATGACGATCATGAGAATGCGATCGTAAGGCACAGATGAAAGTACAACTTCAGTTTTAAATCTATTTGCATTTTCAACTGGAATACTCATCACTGAACCCGTGTTGATTTTTATCCTGGAAGATGAAAACTAGAAGAATGTTCCTGCAAAGTATCGTCAGTATATTCGTAAGGATGGTTATTATATGTAATTTAAAAGTTCAAAAATTCTTTTTTGAAAACCTTAACGATTGAGAGAGGCTAAAATTTATGCTAAAATTATGCTAAAATTTCATACCAATCCCATTAATAATGGGGTGCTTGAATGAATAAACTAAAAAAAGGAGTAAATATTCAAACCCCCGTGCACCCCCTCCAGAATGGAATATCAAAAAATCCAGAAATTACTTTCTTTGATATATTATTAAGAAGATATTACCAACAGGTCGCTTTAAAGTATTAAATTATTAGTATGTTTAACTTCGAAAATGTATAATTTTGTTTATGCTCAGCAAAAACGGGGTTTCGAAATTTTTAGACCCCTTAAAATTCGAATATCGAAAATTTGAAAAATACCATTCTAGATGTTGTGGCTAGGTACCTTCCCACGAAATTACGAAGATATGGGGTCATTTGGGAAGTTGACAGGCTCAAACACTCCAAGCACCCCCTGGGTAAAAAAAGTAATTTAGAAAAATCCCATCTTAATGTGCATATACACCGTAAAGGTCTTCCACCACACAATGTTTCGAGTCTTTAGCCCCGGTAGATTTTGCTGTATTTATTATTATAGATTAAAAGGTATAATTTCTAATTTAACATTCAAGTTATATTGTTCACTGCAGCGGTTAAAAAATTATTTTCTCCCCTGAAGTCAGAAAATGATTTTCTGTTCTTCATTAAAAAAGATTTAAACATATTTTTTAAGTAGTAATAAAATAATTTAACTAGATTTCGATTCGATTTTCTTACTTTGTTTCCCTGGTTTTTAATTTCAAAGCCTGGACAAAAAGAACGCGTACTAACGCAACGCTCACCACTCGAAAAGTTAATTTTGGAAAAACATAATACACCGGACTGTGTCGTTGATTATGGGATACACAGAGTATGGAAATTATAAAGTGAATATCCCGAGTGGTATGTCACGTATTTTGAATTACAGTAATATTCAGAATTGAGAAAGATTGATTTTTTACAAAATTGAGTAATGAACAGTGTTTGAAAACGATAACACGGGTATGGAGAAAAACTCAAAACAATGATTTAATTAATTATCTAATTTAATAATTGTATTATATACATTTCCCTTTGAAAGAATTTGTATCCTTGCAAACATGAAAACAAATAGAAACTGTTCTATTCTGAGATAAGCCCAACCGGTCTACTCTCAAAAACAATGCACTTCAACCCCCCTCAAAAAACACCAGCTTCCATCCCTCAAGTATATACACCTCGAAAACAGAATTAAAACACTACCAGCCTCTAGAACCCCCTAGAAAAAAAAGAAAGAAAACGTGAACTCACAAAATCCAATTCATCAGTAGGAATGAAATTCGAAGACTTTTCCGATTCCCGTGGAAAAACTTTAAGACCCCCGAAATAAAACCAGGAGGAAGAAAGTAAAACAACAGGAGACCTCTTCAAAATAACGGAATTGGCATGTCCCGAAAGTCGGCCTTCAAAAAGTGGATTGGCATACTTGGCGCTGCTGCCTGCTAAACCTTAAATAATAAGATGACATTCTCGATATTTCCCGGTCCTTGTATGTAATGTTCGAAACGATCGATTTGGCTCTGGCTATTGGAAATTTAAAAGCTGTTCTCAAAGACATGGGTATCAGGTTTTGAATGATGTATACTTCTTTTTAGATGTGAGGGTAGTTTTTGTTTCCTTTTGAAGCTTGAAGAAAAGGTTGGTGCCAAACTTAACATGCAGGTCTGCCATGCCATGACAAACAATATTTTCAATGGAACACATGCCCGTAGTAAATGTAAACTGTGTCCGTTAGAGCAGTGGTCCCCAATCTTTTTACGACCGCGGACCGGTCAACGTTTGATAATTTTACCGCGGCCAGCTGGGGGAGGGCGTTGATTGTTTACATTCTAGATTATTTTGATTTTTGAATTTTAATTTAAATTTATGTGCTTTCAAAATAAAATACAGTTACTCCAAAAAATAAATATAAAGTGATTTATAATTAATTTTATTTTTTAATTTGGAGTATAAACCTAGGAATTTAAATTCATTTTCAATGAAATGGTCGGCCCGCGGCCCGGTACCATTTGATCCACGTACCGGCACCGGTCCGCGGACCGGGGGTTGGAGACCACTGCGTTAGAGGACAATGTTCACCGGCAAAGGAGCAACGTTTAAATTTTTATATTCTACATAAAACTTCATTTATCATCACGTATTCAGAAAAAGCTAACCAAAAAGCCTGCATAGACCAAATTTCATTAAGTTCTGCCTGTTTTCAGCAGAGATAATCACTACCTTATAAAAATTAATTCATGTGATTTTCTCACCTAATTACAGGTAAACTTTAATAAAAGTTGGTAAACAGGGGTTTTCGAGAGTGATTCTGTCCGTTTATGTAAAAAAATTGTAGTTGTCCGTATAATAAGAGAGTTAAACGTACCCCTTCGCCGGCGATAAATTGTCCTCTAAGCGGACAGGATTTCCTACATGTTGGCAACAATCTGTTTGTTGACATACCGTGTGTATTGTTTCGATCTGAATTAGATGTTTCTCTTTAAATGTGTTTTATGGTAAAATTTTTAATTTTTGACGGCAATTGGCGATGTTTCTTGACAACACACATAATGTCTAGATTTCCCAGATAAAATCCTCTCAAAAATATTAGTTTGTTATTTTTTCCAAAACATCAATAAAACATTAAAAGATGTGGAGAAATTACTATTCCATTTGTGCTTTGCCTCTTACAAAATAGACATGAATAGTCCCCCAAATCTGTTAGACTATCGAAGTTAGTCACCGCTTAGCGACTGAAGCGAGCAAAATTGTGATGCAATCCTAGATCTGCGTCAGCAGTTCCCGGGGGTTGGCGAGCGATAGCCCCCTAATTAACCAAAATTTCGTTATAGTACCATCGAAATGGTACGTCTGATGGTAGCAATCAAATTCAGCCCATCTCTTCCCTCATAACCGTAACATGCAACTTCACAGACACATCAGAAACTACCATGTCAAAAGAATTCCCTCTCACCCCAGTATCCATACAAGACTACGCATTTGAAATCGTGTCTTCAACAAACCAACAAAAACATCGCACTGAAAAAAAATGTCCATATTTCATCCACTACCCCACAATAAAAGTCCCTCCCTCGAAAAAACTGGGAAGGTTTCTATTCGTGCGTGAAGCTTCGACGACACAAGAGATGTATTATAAACTGAGATAGCTTGGCCTTTCGGTCAGATTCCCTTGTAGTACTAGCAGCCGACAGTGTCAATTTGATCATGTGGTAGCCATACTCACCAGTAAAACGTTAAGTAAATTTAAAATATTATATTTACTTGGGATACTGTAATTAAATATAGTTAATAGTTCTTTTTATAAAACCGCACCCACTTTATTACTTGGTAGCGGTTAGTAGTGATGTAATGGAATAAACCTGAAACTCTAGGAGACATCCATAGATTACTTCAGGTGTTTTTTTTCCAAATTTCGGACCCTTCCCCTTAGTGGGACTTTTAAAGAACTATTATATAAATATATTATAGCCACGTTTGTTTCGTCTTGTCCGCATAACGCTTAGCATACACATTACAAAAGTTAAGATACAAATCCATGTTGAAATCAAAAACATGGACTTATGCTTGCAATATTTACAATGTAATAAGTTCATCAAATGCAATAATTCCTACCAAAAAATGTATTAAATTCTTGGAAATGTATGTTCGAAATTCAGATTATTAGGTGTACCAATACGAGTTGAAACTTGCTTTTTAAACCTAAATTTCTAAAAATTTTCTGGGAGAGGAACCCCAAGCCCCCTTTAGGTAATTAGAACACTATTATTCACAACCATATGTTCACTGAGAAGATTCAGTCTGTTTTGGAAAATTCTTAGCCCCCAAAACCAAATTCTTAATCCCAGACTGCCTGACAGCAAAAAAATCGGTACGCTTTGAAAGACATTGGAAACACAAATTAATAGATTAACAATAATTAACAGTAGTATTCCATAGCAGTTAAGGGCCATTCATTAATTACGTAAGGGTCCCGAGGGGAGGGGGGTTGGAAAAATCTCTACATACCCTTACATGTGGGGTGGGGGGTCAAACCCATTCTTACGTAAGATTTTCCAAGTTAATGTAAACAAATTCCAATTTTTCTAATCAAATTACTATTGAATAACCCCAGAAAAACTTAAAAATGCTGACGATCTCGGTATATTATCGAAGCTTTAATTTTTTTAAACTGAAGGCATATCAGATGTATCTTTTTATTGGAGAAGCATTAAGTTTAGATAAAAAATAAAACTGTTGAATCCATCTTACAGTTTTCAAAAGTCGAAACAAAACAAAAGCAAAAAGATTATTTAAAAACTTACTTTTAAATCTCTCTCTACTGATAAATGGTATTCCAAAGACTAGAGATAATAATATAATGGTAATAGTATGTAGTTGATAGCAAGAATATTACTTATCTGTTGAAAAATAAAATCTTTGATTTACGTCAAACTGAGAGTTTTAGTGTAACTGATCCTCTTCTAACATTTTATTATTTTGAAAAACGAAATGGAATCTTACGTAAGAATAGGGGGGAGGGGTATGAAAAATCTTACGTACCCTTACATGGGGGTAGGGGGGATCAAAATTTGCCAAAATCATCCTTACGTAGTTAATGAATGGCCCCTTATAGGCCGAGTAGAAAACAGTTCTTTTTAATGTATTACCTGAATTTAATCTAAGTTTTACCTGTAAAGAAAAATTATTGAAGTACACCGTAATATTCCTCCCTGTAGCAAGGGGGTATCCAAAATATGATCTAAAATACACCAAAATAAGTCAGAACTCTGATTGAAAACAAATAATTTTTTTTATTGGGAACCCTCAGACCAGAGGCGTAATTAAGGAGGGGGAGTACTCTCCCCGTGATATTCGGAGTATATGCACCAAAACTAGTTATATATCTGTTTTTAGGGTCAAGTTTCCAAAAACTTTCTGTAGGGAGGACCCCCAGATCCCCAATTCTTACTTGGAACTCTATCATTTACAATTTGCTCCGTATTGCGAGCATCAATATTCAAATTCCACCTAAAAATTTAAAAGAAGAAAAAAAATAGTAGAAGAAATGTTAAGAGTAAAAAGGGGGTCAACATGAACTATGCCTACCGGGACCATCTGCAAGCCAGTCCGACCCTTCCAGTGACCTCAAGTTCACACCCATGACTCCCTTTTTTTATCCTATGCCCGTCTCCGACCTTTCGGTCAAAAGTCGACAAGAAGCCCAGTACAGTAAGGAACCATTAAAATACACATTAAAAGCACTTTCAACAACAGGAAAAGAAACGCAATGAGGAATTTGCATGATTTTTTTAAATTTTTTTAATCGATTCTTCTTGCAAAGATAAGCAACTACCCAAAATTTGAGGCCGATCGAGAAATATTTCGATTGCCAAAAAAATTAACAAAAATCCCCTTTTTAAAAGCGTGCGAAAACGCCAAGAGTTTGGGATGTGACGTCATCGTACTATAAACATTGTTGGAGAGCAATGGAGTTGATGGTATGATTGTTGACATCATCGTTACTTTTTAAATCAAACGTTTTCAGTCACGTGTTTTTTTCTCGACTTTTAAATTAAAATATCTAATTAACTGTACATTTTTTTGAAAAATTGACTAGATTTTACCATGCAAAAAAACCATACGGAACACTTGTTTGTTTTTGAAAATCTGACACATGCAACTTCCTTATTAAAAACAGCATGGCAAATTTAGAGGTGGTCTCCAGTCAGGGGCGTTTCAGATTCACAAAGAGGGCAAGATATCTGTGTTTATTTGTTGAAGCACCGCTCTCAACAATGTCCATGATGTCGATATTATTATTAACAGTAAAAACCTTTATTAGTACAGTGAACTTGTCATTGGTAAAATCGCCAGCGTTCCAAAATGCCATGTTAAAAACTTGATTAGTCCTAGTCTGGAAACAGACTTTTTCTATCATTTAAACTGTTAAAACGCATAATTCCAATCTGACCCTCACTAAGGAGTAACATTTAGGGTGCTAAAAATTTCCGAAGGAATCGAATACCTTGGAATCGAACCATTAAAGTAATCGATTCCAGCAGCAGGAATCGAATCTTAGCAATTGTACTTAATTTCCTAATTAATACAAATAATTAACAATTTTTTTCACTAATTAATTAGTATTTTGATAATTAATTGTTATTTTGCAGCAGGAATCGAATCTAAGGAATCGTATTTAATTTTCTATTAAGAAAATTAAACCATTTTTTCACTAATTAATTAGTATCTTGATAATTAATTAATAATTGTTCCTTGATTTGTAATAGAAATTGATAAGTTCGATTCTACTTTTTCGATACTGGCCCTAAGGAATCGATTCCAGGTTGGAATCGGATCTCAGGAATCGAATCCAATAATCGAAAGAATCGAAGCTCGGGAATTGAATCCAAGAATCGAAAGAATCGAATCTCAGAGATCGAGTCCAAAAATCAAAAGAATCGAACCTCAGGAATCGATTCCGGAATCGAATCGAATGATTCTTTAGATCCCTAGTAGCATTTCAGTCACTTGGTTGGTAGAGTGGTCTCCAACCTAAAGTACCCCCTACAGATATTACCTATACGGATGGCACCCTGCAACCCTCTGTAGAAACGGAACAGGAATGAAAAGATCTCGTATAAAAAGACCCGAATAAATGACACGCGACAAAATATTTTGCTTCCTTTTCCCGAGCCAGGGGACGCTCCGCATGATTCCGCAGCAGACGATTTCTGAAGCAACAAATAATGTGCTCGGGAGGAATTAGAAGAGGGGTTGAGAGGGCTTAGTAAAGTGTCCTGGGAGATCACTTGTCGAAATGGCTTGAAGTGATACGTTTCTTTTAGAAGTCGATGGGTTTCTTTTTTGCTACGAAGAAATCTGGTGATTTATTTTGGAAGCCATTAACCCATTACCTCTGGAATAATTTTTGTGAAATTATCATAAAAGTACCATTTTTTTATTCGAGAAATTAAGATAAGTTCACACATGAGTCAAACTACTATATGACTTCATTTTTATGTTTTGGACTTTTTTAATTAGAAAAATTAAATTTAATTACCATGCAAACAAAATCCATTGTAAGCGGTATTAAGAATATATTTTGTAACTGAATAAAAACCACGTCCACAAACCGCTTTTACAAACCACGTAAGCTAAAAAGTCTTGCAAAGCAAAGGTAATGAAATACATTAATCGAGCTGTATCTAGTCAAAATAACCTTAACTAGGTTCAATAAAGAAAAATAGTTCTCACCTGCCATCTAGTGAGTAAACGTAGACATAAAAACAGTCCCAGGCAAAAGAAACGAATATTTCCAGCACGACTCTCACACGTGAGCGGGAAATAGAAAGCAAACACTCAGCACGTGTGAGAGCCGTGCTGTGGAGTGGAGAGATGTGTTAAATCCGGGCCTGATTTACCATTAGGCCTAGGGCCTAGGGTCCCCACAATTTGGGGGCCCCTAAATTTGAAACGTAAATAAAAATTTATAGTACGTAGAAATAACTTTTTATACATCCTAGAATGTTTTTTCATTACTTGTTGTTACCTAATGTAATGCAAACGTGTATTTATATTAATACATGCATATCAAGCATGTTAACTTTTATATTTTTACTTGTATTTACAATCCAAATTACCCAACTCCTGTACGGGGTTGTGATAACACATAGGTATCGCGTAACATGGGGGCCCCTTCCTGAATGTTGGGCCAAGTGTTACAAATTTTCTAAATTGGGCCCTGGTTAAATCCTCGTTTTATTCTTTATTTTACCATGGATTCTGTCTGAATGAAAGAAAATTATAACTTACAAATTGAAAGAATTACCTTATCTACACTAGGACCTGTAGGAAGCATACTCACCACTCAATTAGTTAAACACTTTAAATACAATTACAAAACTAGCTTTATTCTGTTACAGGCTTATAATTAATAATAAATTATTTCAAGTGATTCTCGCCGAGGAATCGCTTATTAGCAGAGGAATTGAGAATGAGGAAGTTGCATAATTTTTTATATATTTTTAATCGATTCTTCTTGCAAAAATAAGCAACTA
Organism: Tetragnatha versicolor; assembly: GCA_024610705.1. NCBI lineage: Eukaryota > Metazoa > Arthropoda > Arachnida > Araneae > Tetragnathidae > Tetragnatha > Tetragnatha versicolor. Next base: position 6,140,492 of record JANDEH010000014.1, on the reverse strand, counting down.
CCCAAAATTTGAGGCCGATCGAGAAATTTTTTGATTGTCAAAAAAATTAACAAATATCCCCTTTTTAAAAGCGCTCTAAAACGCCAAGAGTTTGGATGTGACGTCATCTTACAATAGGCATTGTTGAAAAGCAATGGAGTTGATGGTATGATTGTTGATGCCATCATACGATTTAAAAAATAAACGTTTTAAGTCACGTGTTTTTTTCTCGAATTTTAAATTAAAATATTTAATTACCTGTACATTTTTTTGAAAAATTGACTAGATATTTCATTTTTCCATACAAGAAACCATACGGAACGCTTGTTTGTTTTTGAAAATCTGACGCATACAACTTCCTTACTGAATCGCTTAATTCTGAAACGTGGTCAAACGCCATTATGAATATGAGTTATTGGTGTCATGGAATTCTGTAGGGTAAACGCACATTTTAAAGTAAGAATTGTAAAAATAACATGATTTTAAAATAGTTTTCCACCATGTTTAATTTCAGCTTTAGTGCAGAAACATGTCAAACGACGTCGCTTGACAGGCATTATTAATAATGGCCAATTAATCACTTTGCCCGTAACATATATTCCATATCATTGAATATAAATTGTTTTTCCGGTTCGAACAAGGCACGGATCCGCGGATCCAGGGTAGGGGCAACTGGTCAATTGCCCCCCCGTGGACTCGGACTAGGTTTCCAAAACGATTAAAAACTCTGTTGTTTGGGGTCAAATTTTCAAAATTTTTCTACTTAGAATATTATTATTTTATTTTTGTGCGCGTTCTTGTAGAATTTAAAAGCTCTCAGAAATGTTCGGTTGTTCTTGTTACAATTGTTCTTCGTTTTGAGACTTACCATCAAGAACAAGAATCGTTTTAGAACCCCTTCGTTTGATTTCGTCAGCCTGGGAAGAAAGAATCGGCGAATTTTTGTGAAAAAAGTGGTTTTTCAAAAGTGAGATGGCGCAAAAATTGCAGTTTTAAACAATGCAATTTTAAAAATTGTGTAGGAATAAATATGTAAAGAAGTCAAAAGATAAGTAGTGTCATAAATAATTTTACTACTCTTTATTTGTGTATCCTAAAGGAATTTTACGGGCCAAAAGATAAGCCTGGAACTATAGTGCTTATAAATGAACATGATGCCCTATAATATTTCCCTGATTCTTCTCTTTGATTGTACTTTTACTTGCAATCTCATTCGGTATTAAGTTAATGTCCTACCCGCTACCCGGATTCAACGTTTTCCCGCAAATTTTCTTGGTCCCATGAAAGACGTTAAATCAGGGTTTCATATCTAAACAAAAGTATTTAAAAGCTACATTGAACATTTTGAGGGCATCGAATCTATTAGGGCACTCTAATTAAGGTCTCATCCTCCGATCCAGATCCCGTCTTAAATGTTCAAAAATGAGTCGAGATACTACTTTTTTTTTTATTTCTGGGGGAGGACCCCCAGACCCCCCTCTGTTCCTTAGGTTAAGCATCGACAGTAAAACTTGCACATTTTTTCAACGAAGGTTCACATTGGATCAAAAAAATACTCGGGGGAAGGAACCTTAGTAAAGTAATTGCGAGTCGAAACCATTTCTGAAAACAAAAGTCTGGTTGGGGGGTTACATCCCCGTGGTTAACCTAAAGTAGGTTTATAGTCTTATTTTCAACATTTTTCTTATAGAAAATCCCAACCTAAAATTGAGGTTGCCCCCCCGTAAGGCCAGGCTGGATCCGCCCTTGATACAAAGGGGGGAGGGGTCACTCTGGACCCTCTTGGACCCAAAAAAGGTTCTCAGGATGAGTGGAAATCCTACTTTTACTGTTCAAATTTGAATTTTTTTTCTGGGAGAGGACCCCTATCCAGTGGACTTCAAGGGGATTTTGTGCCATAAGCTTTTTTTTATACCAAACATTTTTTGACATTTTGTGTCAAAAGCTAAAGGTGATGATCTGGGAAAAGAGCCCCTTCATTGGAGCCGTGCTGGATCTATGCCTGCTAGAAGACAGTCGAGTCATCTACAGACAGTTTAAAACTAGACAGTCGAGTCTTCTCATCTATACTCAACACCACAGAACGTCACTACGCGGAAGGAGAAAGTGAGTAAACACAAAGCATGTTAGGGGCCATTCATTAATTACGTAAGGGTCCCTAGGGGGAGGGGGGGTTGGAAAAATCTCTACATACCCTTACTTGGGGGGTGAGGGGGTCAAACCAATTCTTACGTAAGATTTTACAGGTTAATGTAAACAAATTCCAATCAAATAACTATTGAATAACCCCAGAAAAACTTAAAAATGCAGCTGATCTCGGTATATTATCGAAGCTTTAATTTTAAGAAAATGAGGGTATATCAGATGTCTTTTTTATTCGAGTTTAAACTAATCAAACGAAATAGAATCTTACGTAAGAATAGGGGGGGATGGGTTTGAAAAATCTTACGTATCCTTACATGGGGGTAGGGGGGGGGGTCAAAAATTGCCAAAATCATCCTTACGTAATTAATGAATGGCCCCTTAGGTTGCTAAGAGGAGTTTCGGTACGCAAATCGTGATAAAAAAGACACTATTTATACATGAGTTTAACGAAATACTTGTGTTTTTAAATTGACGTTCTTCGTTTCACTCGAAATTCAGACACCGCGATGGGTCAACTAACGCTGTTGTCTAGTACAGGGGTTCTCAACCGGTGGGTCGCGACCCCCTGGGGGGTCGCGGGGTATGCCTAGGGGGTCTCGAAACAAAAATTAAAAATTCATATTTACAGTGTTATTTTTTACAGACACAACAATGTTCAAAACTTATAGATTATTAGGGATAATAGTTCGTTTCATGCATGAACTATTTGGAATAAGAGTAAACATAGGATGCATCGGAAGCTTATTGCGAGAGAAATGACAACTAAATGGTAGATAATTATTATTAAAGTCTTAACATTTTAGGTCTGAGGGGGTCGCCAAAATATTTTCCCTGTAAAGGGGGTCGCGGAGACGAAAAGTTTGAGAACCCCTGGTCTAGTATAATTTTACACCTCTTTAACTGAAAATTGGCAATTGCAAGTATGTCTAGGAGAAATATTTTAGGAATTAGCCTATTGTTACTCTCAATTTGAAACTTACTGTATTATAATATGCACTATCTCGTGTGGCAGTCCTCTATTCAAAGAATCCCCATCCTCTCGGCTACTCCACTCTCACTTGGCGCAAAATTTTTCCAGCCAAACCGCCAAACAATTTTCCTACTCAAAAATTAATATCAAAGTCCTCTAAACATCAATATACACGACTGTGGGAGCTTTCGAAAATCGATCTCATCAGAAAATCCACCGAAAAAGAAACCTTTCCAAAATGGCTCCTCGTCGAGGGATACGATTAATCGATAGGTGAGGCCCGCATCGATGCTAGGTCGAAAGTTTCCCCCAGCGAAAAGTTAGATAAGAAAACCCGCTGAATTATTCAATTCTCTGCTGGTGAAAGAAGGTGAGATTTTCGGAGCAAAGCAAATATCCAATAATTCATTATTAGAGGCGATTTCAGGGAAGGGTTCCCTGTCACCGGTATTTCATAACTCAGTTGCTGGAGTGGAGTCGAGTTGATTTTTTTATATATATTTTTGAATCCTATCCAATTTTGGTTCGACGAGAGGATAAATCACTTTCGGCTAGGATTCCATTTTTTGAAGAGGGGGAATTTTCTGGATATGGAATGGTTTTGGTTGGTTTGTTTATATTGACGTTTTTTATGAAATGGATTGGTGAATTAGTGCACTTTTCGGGATGGTTTAGCGAAGTAAAACGAACAAACTATGAAAACATAGTGTTTAAAAAGTATATTCCCTGCTTTATAAAATTGAAACAACCTCTGCATATTTTCGTTTCTAGCCTTCAAGAATTATTCCCTAGATGTATTCAGAATAAAAAAATATGGCGTTGAATATGAAATAAGTGCAATTTAAAACACTTTGTGACATAAATTTTGATCTTTATATTTTACCCCATTCAAGCTGGTATAAACTAGTCAGTTCGTCTTCACTTGTAAAACCAATAAATTATAAAATTCAAACAAAATATAGCATTTGCTGTAATTAAATATATTAATTACAGAACTTTAGCCCCATATTCTAAGTTTTATAAGCGATCTTCGCTAATTATTGTTTGTATCGTAAGCAGGTACATAAAAATGGGCTCAAGAAAATTATTTTATTGTTTAAAATATTTTGTATGCATCTCTGTCTCTCTACTCTAAAAAAAGTTTAGGCCAACGGTTTCCAGATAAACCTTTTTAATTACTGATCCGTATAACATATCTGAGGTATCAAAGTTTTTGGATTCCAAAATTGGCATTTAGAGTTTCTAAAAGACTAGACGTTAAATCTAGGAACGCTTATTTTATTAATGCCTCACTGCACATGCGCTGGGAGTTAGATTTCCCAAGAGCAGTTCTTGGACGGCTTGGCGATCACTTTGACATTCAGTGTTTCCATGCTGCCATCTATACTTTTTTTTTAAATTACATGTTTGGTTAAAAAACTGATATTGAAGATAGATTCTTTTTATTTCTATAATAATAATTAATTCATAAAATACCGCCATCTACACTCTTACATCTACATGCCGCCATCTACACTCTTACAATAAATCTAATATTTGGTTAGTAAACTGATTACTAAAACATTAAATTTATTTATTTTTATTTTGTTTGGGTGAAATATTCTAATAATGTAATCTAATTATTTAATAAAAATAACTAAAATGAAATGCTTCTGTGATATATTCCAATATTTTTATATTATCTCTTTATAGAAATAAAATTAAAGTCAACCTTTAATGTGATAATTGCTTGATTTAAAGTTGAGTTATATTTTATGAATTAATTATTATTACAGAAATAAAAAGAATCTATCTTCAATATCAGTTTTTTAACCAAACATGTACTTTTAAAAAAATAAGTATGGATGGGGGCATGGAATCACTGAATGTCAAAGTGATCGCCAAGACGTCCAAGAACTGCTCTTGGGAAATCTAACTCCCAGCGCATGTGCAGTGAGGCATTAATAAAATAAGCGTTCCTAGATTTAACGTCTAGTTTCTAAAAGTAGAAAAATACATCAATTTATTGAATTAATTTGTTTTCCTAGAATTCAACTGACAATATTCCGAGTTAATTGTTATTCTATACACGTATCTGTATCGCATTAGATTCAAAACATTTATTGAAATTCCGACATTATGCGTTTATCAATGCTTTGGATTGGTAAATTTTCTCTAAAGGGCTAGTATACTTCGGTTTTACAGTATATTTTGCGCCACTGTTGTCAATAATTTGGGTATTAAGCTTGGGTGAAATCGTAATAAATATAGATTTTTAATTTATTACCTTCGGTTTATTAAGGTCTGAGGATTGGAGGTTTTAAAAATGAAAAAAAAACCAGTTGCATTTTTATTGGTATAGTACTACTAAAAGTCAACTTTTTCAGTTTACAAAATAAAAATTCGTATTTTCCAGTGGTGTTTTTTTCCTTCTTCCCTATGAGAGAATTGAATTTGTCACCAGTAAATAAGTTATTTTACAAAATATACAAAATTTGCTATACATTGGTTTACATTTTAATACATATTCTAAAATTAATTAAAATCGTAGAACAACAGATATCTGCGATCCAAATAAAACTTTAAAAGAGAGGTTCTCAAACTGTGAGTCGCGACCCACTGGTGGGTCGCCAGTCAGTTTTTGGTGGGTCGCGAGAAGATTTTTAATTTTTCTGAACATGAAGTATATTTTTATAATTTTTACAAACTTGGTTATTGACTTTTTAATTATGAAATTATTATTTGAACTTTTGAAATATATCAAATTACCATATAGTAAAAAGAATAAAAATTTGAGGAAAACTACACTACTTGGTGTCGAACGGAAAAGGCAATTAATGGTAATACGTACGTGTCACTTTAATGTGCCGATAATGCAAATCTAGTCGGTTATTCAAATGAGATTTTTAAAAAAATATTCAGTGTTTCTCCCCATCCACATCGGGGGGAGCAATGCAAATTTTAAGAATTTTCTTAGGAAATGATGCAACTGCAATTTATCTCATATTGCTTAAAAACAAGTTCAAACCCTGTTTTAAGGGTCAAATTTTTAAATTTTCTCTAGGGGAGGACCCCCCAAACCCCCCTTTTTATTGTTGGGATCATTGTTAGCCCACGATAAAACTATTTCATACGGTTCAAATTCAAATATTTACTTCTAATTTTCTACAAAGTTCATTTCTCTTCTAATACGTGTATGTAATAATTTATTGTTGTTACTAAATAGTTGGTGAACACCCACAGTCAATGAAGAAAAAAATTCTGTGGGGGGGCAGGATATAATTATCTCAGTTCATATATTATAACTAACTGAACTGAAGTCGGTGGGTGGGTCGCGATAGATTTTGTTTCTCAAAAGTGGGTCGCGATGTTAAAAAGTTTGAGAACCCCTGCTTTAAAAGCATATAAATAACTTTCATATACACTAAATTACAAATGATTATGTTGGAGATTTCGTATCGTAGGGTCTAGGGGGGCCGTAGCCAGACATTTGTTTGGGGGTTGATTAAGAAGTATTTCTAAAATACCTTCTTTTTTTATGTTTCAATATTTATTATATTTTATAATTCAAATTTATTAAACAACAACAACAAATAACACGACAGTACACAACAGGAAAAAAAATTACAATGGAAAAAAAAACACTGAATTTTTTTTAAAGGCTCTTCCATGGGGTTACAGATTTCCTAATGTTTTTGAACATAGAAAAATAAAATAATCCTTACGAGTACTTTTATACATTGAGTTTTAGATGACTTAACATATGATTTTAATTTTGGTTGCACTAAATTTGGAAATTGTTTAAACAATGTGAATCCCAAGTCAAGATGGGCCACTTTGCTCCTCAAAACGATGTTTTCTCATTTTGAGACTTTTTAGCTTACATCAAAGAGGGGGCCACTCTTTATGAGGCACTCTTTAAAAATTTTCAAGGAACATTGTACATAATAGATTTCTTAATTTCGAGAGGGAATGAGGATGATCTCCTCAGTTTCCAAAAAATTTTTGAACTATAGTTATTAAATTGAATTCTCACTCATTTTGAGACCCTTTGGGTTTCACATGAAGAAAGATTGCACCTTTTAAGTCAGAAAATTTTCAAGGAAAAAAAGGATAAAAATTATGTCAAAATTTCAAGGGAGGGGGGTAAACTCTTAACACCCCTTGGATACAGCTCTTTTGTGGTCATCATAAAAGCAAATTACTATAAGTACAGCAATTATCACATAAATCATTAATAAGTCTTAACACGCACCTACGTGTATTGTATTTTACAGTTTGAATCAATTGAGCCTTAACACGGAAACGTTTCCCGACTAAACTAACTGAAATGGACGAAAATTATACGGGGGTTAGTAAAATGACTCAAAAAACTTACCGAGAAAATTAGCAGCGGAATCACAGTAGAAAAGCTGTGAAAAATTCTTAAAAATCTTCATAGAAATGTACTGAAAGCGCCAAATGCTTACATCTATACTCAATTCATTTTGAATTGGCGCCTGAGTATATTTCCTTCCCCCACCACTGAATCGGTATCATCAAAGTGACGAAGAAGACTTACTATTGGCTGCGCAAACAGCGTAACCATGGTTACGCTTTTATCCAGGGGAATCATTAATCATTATTTCTCTGGTGCCTATTCAAATTTAACAGAGTATAGCCGCGTTTATGATGAAGCAGTTTAATGGCAACTCAGAACCTTATTTTCAACATTAATCTACTCATCTCCCAATAAAATTCCGCTGCTGATTTCTTCACAGTAAGCGTTTTGAGTCATCGTTTTATGCTTGTAAACCTTTGCCCGTTTCTGTGAGTTAAACCTGGGAACGTTTTCCTTGTTAGCGTTATGATCCCTCTGTATTTCAGAAACAAGAACCTACTCAGATTTTTTTTACATGAACAAGAACATTTACTTGCTTTCAACTATTACAAAGAACACAAAACAAAAGTAAAAATGTTCATTACAAAAAACACATATACAATAAAAAAAATAGAAAAAAATTACTAAAGTTGTTTGGGTTACTCAGGGGTCAACGCAGTGACCCATATGAGTAATTAATAACAGGTAAAATTAAGATAATTTTAAATAAATATAATTATATTTAAGATATTTAATTAAAAAATTACAGTGATTTTCAAGTGAACCACCGCAAGGGGAGCTTCAGTGTGATAAGTTTAGATAAAAAAGAGCGTTCGTGAGAAAAAAAATCAAAAGAAATCTTCAATTATATCTATTGTCATTACAAAAAATTTTAGTTGCTTTTTAAATTTAATTGGGGATCTTTTTTATTTTAAGTCATCGGGTAAAGAATTAAAGAATTTAGATGATAGGTAAAGAAAATTTTTATGAAAGATCTCTTTATTTGATTTAGGCACGGAATATAGGTTATTTGATCGTAAATTATTACTAATATCTCGTAATTCAGAACCATGGTCATATTTGACAAAATATATTATGGTTTTAAAGAAAAAAAAGATGTCGAATTGGGGTAATGTATTCAATTTTCGGTATAAATCTATTATTGTTGATTGGTTACTACCATTCAAAAACTTTATTATTTTATTAAGAATTTTTATTATAGGTTTTATGTTTTCTAAGTAGTCACCTCCCCTGACAATTGAAAGGGGATATTCATTTTAGAACGTCAAAATCAGCAGGAAACATGACTATTTCTATTATGTTTACACAAACATCGTCAAAAATTGTTGCCCAGTGTAATTAATACATGAATCATCATTAAATCTTTAAACGCCCCTATGTTTATTTTACAATTTGATTCAATTGAGCCTAAGGGCCGCGCAAAACTAAGCTGCTTGAAGACGCGAAAGCAATAAAAAACTCGTTAAGATCTTATCAAGAGAGGGGGGAAAGCATGGAGTTGAGCCTCAATCTCTCCTCTCTTGTTAAGATCTTATCGCGTTTTTTATTGCTTTCGCATCTTCAAGCAGCTTAGTTTGGCGCAGCCCTAAGCAAAACCCCACAGCATTTCATATTCCCGGAGGAAAGAACGATCACTCCTTCCTTTTCATTCATCAGTCTCGCCAAATTCGATCCACCCCACCCCTAAGGAATCCCCCAGTCCCCTCCCTACCCCAACAGCAATCAAAGCTTTTAGTTAAACTCGCATCACCATCAGAAAGTATTAAAAAAGAGAGAGGAATGCTTCGATAAATCAACCGGTGTGCCGTCTTTGGTAACAGGCTGTATAATAGCGCCTGGAAGAGATCGTAGGTGTGGTATAAGTAGGTAGAGTTTTGTTACGGTCACCCTCCGTGGTTATTATAGTCTGTGTAATTAGAATAGGCGGTTGAAAAGACACGTGATTTCCCCTGTCTCCACACCTTTCCCCTGTTAGTTGCCATGGTTACCACCAGTCTTATTTTTTTCATACATCACACCAAGCCCAAACCGCCCGAGATTTGTCATTGAATCTAACTCGTGTCGCAGCAGTCAATGAAATAATTCGGTACACTTTTTTCGTTATAAAAGAAAAACTAATCATGGTAGAAGTACAAAATTTTAAACAAATATACAATTATTTTTTTTCAAAAAGATTGTCGTTTCGTTTTTTTTTAATTCGAATTAGTTTAATAGTTATTAAGATTCAAAGTTTCAATTTAATTTCACGTCCTGCTCTAAATAATGTGCAAAAATAAAGCAGAACCGCTTACGTTTTCTCCTTCGTTACCAAGGCGACGAACTTCAACTGATGACGTCCAACCGCCTATTTTAATTACACATACTATAAAACAGGGTTTTTCAGATAAGTGTTTTGTAACTTCTAGTAGGAGCAGGCAACTCCTATACTTCACAGCAACGTTTCCTGAACCTAGTACGTCACTGCTCGGAAGGAGAAGTGAGTAAACACAACGCCTGTTGGGTTGATATGAGGAAATTCGATAAGCGAATTGTGATAAAAAGACACTAAATATACGTGGTTTAACGAAATAATCATATTTTTAAATTGACGTTCTTTGTTTCACTCGAAATTCAGACACCGCGATGGGAACTACTTTGTTTGTTAGTGAAGTAGTAGGTTCAACTTAAGTTGCTGTCTAGTATAGACGACTCGGCATCACCTCTAGGAATGGGGAGTTGGAAATGTATACCCCTAGAGATCTAGGTGTTTTTATATGCCGGCATCGGCGGTTGTATAATACACCGTAGAAATTGTCACGTAAACCTTTTATGATTGGATTAAAACCAGCAGCTCGATTCCGACATTTGTTACATAAAAACTTATTTAGGAGTTGAAATTTCAACTCTTTGATTGGTTTATAGAATACATACCTGAATAGATGTTATGAATTCGATCTTAAAAGATTACGTGTCAATTTACGCAGGGAATTTACCGGTTTTGAAATCTTTTACGAGTCAAAGATGTGTGAATTTTTATTTATTCATTAAAAACTATTAGTCATTATGATTAAGATCATCAGTGATGATTAAAACTAGTTTTTCTTCTTTTCTGCGATCTCCCAACGATGATCCATTTTTCATGAAAAATACCGTAAAATTTTCCTAATTTGAATGCTTCTACTGCTGTGTAAATATCTATTTTATACAGTAGGAGAAGATATAAATATCTATAAAACTTTCTTTTATAAAGTGCATGGTTTTACAAAGGTATATCCGTTATACGTATATTCACAAACACATGGTAGAAACCAATATCCATTCATAAAAGGGTAATTGAGCATCAAACCTTCCAGAGCCTGCACAATATGTGATCCGTCTGGTCTCTTTTTCATGGAGCTAGGAGTAAGTGGAGGGAACATGGTCTGAATTCACTGAAGTCAAAAAAATCCCACCTTACCTGTGGTAATGACTGCCAGCCATTTTGAGTGGATAAAAATTTTCATACAACATACTACTAATAATACTCGCCGATTTAACATTATTTTCTTTTTAAATTTTGGTTAGTTACATAATGCATTGCTCAAGATGGCAGCTAAACCTCACGGTTGCTTCAACTTGATTATTGAATTTCTATTGGCAGTGCTCCCTTCACTTATTACTCCTTGCTGCTTTTTTCATTTCCGGAAGATTGAAAAAACTGAAGGGATTGAGTAATTTTATAGTTGATAGATGTATTTTATTGCAGTGTATCCAATAAACAGATAAGTTTTTTCCCCATTTATCAACTAATTATTACTTTTAACATAATATCTACAATGAGTAAGACACTATATTTCAAATACTTTTTATCAGCCCTCTGAGCTGATTTAAAAAAAAATGAAGATTTGTTAAATGAGATAATGAAGCGAAATTATTTTGGTTTCTTAAAAATAAGTTTTTTACTTATATAGTGGTGACTTTGACCTAATGGTCTTGGTATTCTATTTAAAAATCTTATTTAATATGGGGTAGTACTGGATGCAGTCATTTTTTCTGCTAAGCTTTTCTACGGGTAAAAATAATCTTTTGAGCTCGGAATTGCTTCTAATACTTGAAGAAAGGATAAATAACACCAATTCAAAAATAAAACAATAAATTTATTTAGTTTTGCATCTTAAATTTCGTTGTAAATAAATGAAGGTATTTATACGAATTTTATGATATAGGTTATTTATACTTATACCAAAAATAAAAATAATGAACAAAATATGTCTTGAATAATTTCTCTAAAACCATTTATCACAACACTAAAAACTAAATAATGAAGTCATAACTCCATTTAGCGCGTTTCAAAAAATTAATTGTCTGCATTACTATGTACAGCAGTATTTTGCCTGAATAATTGCATAAACACACTTTTTCCACATAAAAAGAAAGAACAGTACAGTAAAATGAACTTTGTTTCTTTTCTCATAAAGGAAATAATAAATCTTTCATAGAAAATTATGAAATAGGTGTGGGAAATCAAAAACCTCTAGCAAATGTCTATACATGAATTTCTGGGATTTATTGACCTTTTCAGCTGTCAAAACGATAAAATACAATAAATGTTTGAAGAACTTCTATATATTTCTAAGAAAGCATAAACTGTAAGAATTTAAGTGGTAATGCAAGCAATAGACGCTCTAAACATCCAACAGTCAAAATGACTGTTTTGGTGGTTCTAGGTAGACCAATAAATATCTCCGGAACGGCTTTTCAAAAATAAATGAAATTTGGATGACGTATATAGAAGCATAAATTAGGAAAATTCACGAAATCACAAGTGTGTAACTTAAATCTCTTTGAAAATATTTAGAATCAAAAACGCAAAACAGTCAAAATGACTGCTCCGGCGGTTCTAATGTTAAGGGACGAATTTCCAAACATTTTTTTGAGGGAGGTCCTCCAGACCCTCCACTTAGATTTCTATATTACTCACATATTTTTCACATTAATCTTATAAAAACGAATTATGCCAGAAACATGATCTAAAAAACGACATTTTTTAATGTAATATGAATGCATGAGGAATCGAGTTGTCCTGGTATCCAGGAATAAAAATCCAGCGTACAGCCCCTGACAATGGGGGATAGATATTAAGAAAAAAACTATATACGCTACTGTGGTAAACCACACGGAGATATCGCTCTTAACTTTAATAGTGTTTAATAATAATTACTTTTTTACCAAGCCCTATTTGAAAATTTTTTTGTTTCATAAACCAGTATCAAATTATACTGGATCCAGTATCATTTATACTGGTTCCAGTATAATTTGATACTGGTTTATGAAACACCAGAAAATTTTTCCGATAGGTAAAGTAGAGGATGTGTTATATAATTTTGGGGAAAGTACATATTTGTCAACTGGGAACCCATTCAGTTGACAGATAACGATTTCAGGCATGATTATGAATAAAATAAAAACAATTAAGGTAAAATAACCATTAAAAAACAAATATAAAAATCACAAACACATGAGCCAAAGTTACGAACAACAAGAAATAAAGAAAAATTAAAGTAAACACCTGTGCGGTCTTTTTTACTGCGGTTTTTATATACTGCACAAAAAATCGCAGGAAAAAAGACCGCACAAGCAAAAAAAAACAAATATAAAAAACACAAACACATGAGACAAAGTTACGAACAACAAGAACTAAAGGAAAAATTGTACAAAAAAGGACCACACACCTTAATTTTTGGACACGTATGTAGAATTGTGAGATATACAGTTCAATGTGCTGCCTATTCCTTAATCCTTCTACAGCTCCGTTCCTCACCATTAGGACAGTGCTGCTGCCACGAAATCAGTGGACGCGGATGAATTATTCATGGCCGAAAAGTGTTCTTTGGAGCTCTTTTTAGAAGTGGGGGTGTGAAAGGGAAAGTCTTCACGGAGATCGATTTATCTGGATGCGGTGGCATCGTTATCATCCGAAGGTGCAATCGGATTGATGGAGTTTTTAGAGCAGATTGAAATTCACTGCTCTCTAATTTATGATTTATTTCGTTTGTGGGAAAGTGTCGGGCGTTTTTGTTTCATTGTCTTCCTCACTTATAGTCTGTGTAATTAAAATAGGCGGTTGGACGTCTTTAGTTGAAGTTCGTCGCCTAGGTAACGAAGGAGAAAATGTAAGCGGTTCTGCTTTATTTTGCACATCAGTTACGGTAGGGCGTGATATTAAATTGAAACTTTGAATCTCAATAGTTATAAAAATAACCCGAATTTTTTAAAAAACGAAACGACAATCTTTTTGAAAAAAAAATTTTATATTTGTTTAAAATTGTGCACTTCTACCAAGATTAGTTTTTCTTTTAGAACGAAAAAAGTGTTCCAATTATTTCATTGGCTGCTGCAACACGAGTTAGATTCAGTGACAATCTCGGGCGGTTGTGGGCTCTTGGCGTGATGTGGGGAAAAATAAGACTGGTGGAAACCATGGCAACTCACAGGGGAAAGGTGTGGAGATTGGGGAAATCACGTGACTTTTCAACCGCCGATTCTAATTACACAGACTATAATTTCATTCGAAAGATGTCTTTCTCTTCTCACAGTAGCCCAGATGCCAATACAGGGTGTTTCAGATAAGCGTTTCATAACTTCTAGCCAAAACGAACAACACATTGGCGAGTCTCTCTCACTCCGTCTTTTGCGCCAATTAGGTAGCTAGAAAGTGGGGCGTGTTCTTACGTCAACCCGTGACGTCACTGACAAGAAACGTTGTAATTTAGTACAGCGGTTTTTATGAGTGGACATGGGAGGTTGCATTATTCCAATCAAAAATTGGCACCCAACCTTTTAAAGTTGGATCAAACCAGCAAAATCGTTTAATCTCGGCATTTATTACATAAAAATTAATTAAGGAGTTGAAATCTCAGCCCTTTAATTGGTTCTATGGATTCGATCTTAAAAGGTTACGTGTCCATTTCCCCTTGGTATTATTCAACCTTCCATGCCCACTTATAAAAATCCCTAGTTCATCATGGGTGCATTTACGACTGCCCCCCTTCTCATGTGATTCTTAGTAGTTCAGGTGTGCTCTACTCCCCCCCAGAAGTTATAAAGCACTTATCTGAAACACCCTGTATACTCCTATAATTTAAAATCATCTCTTTTTTTTTAATTACAATAAACTAACCTCGAAATAGTTTAATCTTTACATATGATCAATATTTCAAGTACTTAACTAACACAATTCAGTCAAACTCAGAAACTCAATCTTGTTTCTTTATCATAAAACAAAACTAAACATTTATCTCTCTTCTATTTTTAATTAGTAATTAGTAGAAGTAACAAACCTGTCCAAGAACATGTGTTTTTCTTAAGTGATATTGTATGCTAAATTATTCCCTTTTATAGTATACAGGGTGGTCCTAAATTCATGGTACAAACTGGGTAGGGTAGGTAGAAAACATCAAGACGAACAAGAATTGGTATAGAAAGGGGGGTGGCAGTTACACCGTTAAAGAGCTAGGACCTAATGTAGTGCGAGAGCGTTACAAAGGGACGTTTTGCCAAGGCCCGTGTTCATTGGTGGTTCAGTGGTGTCCAAAAGACAAAAATTCAACTTCAAAGAATGACTACACAGTTTAAAATTAACATTAAATTTAATAAGGGATTAAAAGCGCGTGCGATACAATCAAAATCTAATTTCAAAGTGAACGAGATGCGTAGTAACAAGCACAGACGAAAGCATAATTACATATATAAAAGCATTGGTTAAACATTAAACATTAGTGATAGGTTTATGAGGCATGCGGCGCCGCTCGGCCCGCCTACTCAAGAGTCAAGGATTGCAGCACTGAACATCCCGGCCACCGTTGGACGGTTGTCCAACATTCTTCGTGATGGGCAGAGGTACGACACAGGTGATGGCCCGGCGGAAGGTACCACGAGAGGTCTTGATGTCCAGCACCCTCACTGCTCCGTCAGGTCCAGGATGAACCCTCGTGACTCTGGCGAGGGCCCATTCAATGGGGGTCTTGTTCGGCTCCTTCAACAGGACAAGTTGGTCCACTTCCAGATCTGGGTTCCTCTTTGTCCATTTAGGTCTGCTCTGCAAATGGGTTAGGTATTCAACAGACCATCTGTCCCAGAATTTCTTTCTCATCTGCTGGATCAAACTCCACCTAGAGGAGGGAGAAAAGAAATCTGGAGCAGTATGTGGTTCGGGAAAAGACGTAATAGGGCCACCAACTAAGAAGTGCCCTGGTGTTAAGGGTTGTAAATCGTTGGGGTCCGCAGACAGTGGACACAGGGGCCGAGAATTAAGAATGCTCTCTATCTGTACAACCAAAGTGTTCAACTCTTCGAAATTTAGGATGGTAGTTTTGACAATTTTCGAAAGTATTCTCTTCATTGATTTTATGTTGGCTTCCCACAAGCCTCCAAAATGAGGTGAGGCAGGTGGCGTAAAAGCCCATTGGATCCCTTCTTCAGTGCTGTAGTTCTGAACTGGGTTTGACTTGCAAACTTCAAAAAATGAATTCAAAATATTTTTTGCTCCTTTAAAATTTGTGGCATTGTCACTCCAAATGATCGATGGTTTTGAACGTCTAGCAACAAATCTTCGCAATGCTGCTAGGAATGCTTCAGTTGTTAAGTCTGAAACGACTTCAAAGTGTACAGCTTTTGTACAAAAGCAAATAAAAATAGCTATGTAAGACTTAATAACAACTTTTGATCTTTTTAGATTTGGTTTAGTTAATATAGGTCCAGCAAAGTCAATTCCGGTTTTTTCGAATGGTCTAGAAGGGGTTATCCTGTCTCTAGGCAGATCACCCATTATCTGATTAATTGTTTTAGTTTTATTTCTGAAGCATGTCAAACATTTATTGATGATTCTCCGTACTCTATCTTGCCCAGAGGGTATCCAATATTGTTGTCGAATTAAATATAGGGTAGTTTGTGTTCCAGAGTGCAATGATTTTATGTGATAGTAGTTAATCAGAAGTTGAGTAAAGTGATGGGATTTAGGTAGAAGTTTTTGATGTTTTTGTGATTCCTGTAGCTCTGATAACCTTAATCGTCCACCAACCCTTAAAAACCCATTTTTGTCTAGAAAAACGTTCAACGACAAAATTTTGCTGTTTCTCGGAAGGGGTTGTTTGTTCTTTAGGCACTTGATTTCTGTTTTAAATTCAGAAGCTTGTATTTTCTTAATTAAAACGTCTGTCGCATTTTGTATCTCTATTGCGGTTAAGTTGCTCCCTTTCCTATCAACTTTTCTACAATTATTAATAAATCTCATCAGGTAAGCAGTTATTCTAACCAATTTAGAAAAAGAGGAGTATTTAGCTACAAAACTATCAAAGTCCTGATTTTCATCCAAGACATTTGTATTAAGCGATGCAATTGCTTTAATTTCAAGTGTCTCTTGATTTTCACATTCTAAGTGTTTTGATGGCACTAAGTTCTTGGGCCAGGTGGATTCATCCTGTTTTAACCAGGGTGGTCCTTGCCACCACAAATCGCTGATTTTCAATTCAGTCACGGCGAGTCCACGAGAGATCAAATCCGCCGGATTTTCTTTTCCTGGGCAATGAGCCCATTGAGTTGGATTGGTGTATTTGTGTATTTCTTTCACCCTGTTTTTTACGAAGACTTTAAATCTTTCAGGTGAACCCTTAATCCAAAAGTAAGTAATGGATGAATCCGTCCAAAATACTTTAGTAACCGGAAATTCAAAGCCTTTAACGATTTTATCGCTTAACCGTGCTGATAACAGGGCTCCCATTAACTCGAGTCTCGGTAAAGACAGAGTTTTCAAAGGGGCTACCCTTCCTTCAGATGCAACAAAACTAACCATAACGGTATTGTCTTTCAGTTTTATCCGTAAATAAGCAACTGTCCCGTATGCTTTAGGAGAGGCATCTGCAAAAAGATGCAACTGAATATCGTCAATGTCTTGATTTAGGGCACATGCAAAGTAATGACGGGGTACACGAATATTACTTAACCCTTTAATATCATCTCACCATTCTCTAAAATTGATGGCAGTTTGTTCTGGTATGCTTTCATCCCAGTCTAGCCCTAAACTCCATATCTCTTGTAGTAAGCATTTGATACGAATCGTAAAGGGACCTAAAATGCCGATGGGATCAAATAATCGACCGGCAACTTGCAGTATATATCTTTTAGTTTCGTGGCCTTTAAATAAGCAGTTTTCTATTCCGCGAGTATCAAAATGAAATTCATCGGTTTTGGGATTCCAACTAACTCCAAGAACCTTTGAAGGAACTAACGGTTTGTCAAAAGAGTCCTCAAAGTCCTCTACTTCAAATCCAAGTTCTTTTAATTTAGCCAATAATTCTGGAGAATTAGTCCTCCATTTCCTCAAACACATGCTAGCTTCTTTAAAAATATTCCGACTTTCTACACATGTATTTAGTGCTAAGTCAACAGTATCTTTACCAAAAATATAATCATCGACGTACAGGCAATCTTGCAACAATTGACAAGTATGAGGAAAGGTTTCTACATACCTCTTCAGATGGTACTTAATTGTTGCGTTTAGCAGAAATGGGCTAGATGTTACTCCAAACAGAACTCTTGTTAGTCTGAACACCTTGTTAGTCTGATTTTCCTCCGTCGTTGGACGTTCGCTCCAGAAGAATCTAGTAAAGTTCCGATCTTCTTCATGGATTTCAATCTGTAGAAACGCTGCTTTGATGTCGGAGGTGACAGCAATTCTGTTGGACCTAAATTTCAATAAGAGAAGGAAAAGATCAGGTAAGAGGTTCAAACCGGAATATAAGCAATTGTTCAAAGAAAATTGTCCTTTTCCATGGGATGAGGCGTCAAAAACGATGCGTAGACGACTGGTACTTTTGTCGTTTCTTATAACAGCTCTGTGAGGAAGATAAAAAGAGTTCCCTTCCTTCACTCCAGCGTCAACGGGTTCTATAATTTGTTCCCTTCTATATTCCTCTATAACTGCCTGGTATTCTGTAAAAAACAAAGGATCATTAATGAATGATTTTTCAAGATTTTTGAATCTTCTGATGGCAACTTCCTTGTTATCACCCAACATCTGCTTCATTTGAGGTTTCCAGGGTAACTTGACTTTGTAGCGGTTGTTCTGAAAAGAAATACTTTCATTAAAACTTTTCATTATTTCTTCTTCAAATTCATCCTTGGCATCAGCTTCTGCACTGATTCCGAGGCTTTCGAGTTCAAAAAACTCTTTCAACTGATCGCAAATGGTCTTCTCTTCTACTGCAACTTTCAAACTAACCAACTCTTGATTAACATATCCTCTTCCCATTATACACCAACCAAATAATGTTTCTGAGGCTATAAGTTTCCCATCTAATCGTTTGATTCGACCACTAACTATGTCAAAGTAGAAATCTGATCCAACCAAAACAACTATTTCGTTATCTCTATAATTATAAGAATCAGCCAACTGTAGATTTTTTAAGTGTTTATATCTTTTAGATACGTTTGGGTCAGGGGTGGGTATGTTAGCGGACGAAATTTGGTCGGTAACTAATGCTTCAATTTCAATGTTCAAAGAAGGTTCATCTCTATTTTCTAAATGAACTTTTACAACATCATACATTTTTTGCGTAGCTTCCCTGGTCCCAAATGCATAAACAGAAAGCTTTACGGTTCTTATTACTGGAAGTTTTAATTTTTGAGAAACAGTACGATTAATAAAGCTTCTCATTGATCCGTTATCTAAGAGAATTCTAATGTTTTCTTTCTTATCATTTGCGGGGGACTTTATCACCGCAGTGCAGGTTTGTAACAAAACTCCAGACGAAGTTTTCGATGCCAAATTATTTTTAATATTATTTTGACAGTGCGAAACAGCAGTAACGACTTTCTCGTCAATTGGTTTGTCAAATTGAAAACAAATTGATCTATTATGCTTATGATTACAAATATTACACATTTCCCTTCTCCTGCAATCTTTTATTCTGTGTTTTGGTTGTAAGCACAGAAAGCAACGCGCTTGTTTTTTCAAAAGTTCTCTCTTTTCATCAACAGTCAATTTATTGCAGTGTTCGGAATTGTGATCTTTCGCTTCACAGTAGATACATGCCGTTTCCGATATCGGACATAAGTACTCTAGAGTTCTGCCTGATGGAATGAAAGGACGACCTTGATTCCGTGATGCGTCACGGGAACCGTAATTATTATTAGGCTGATATTTAGGACTCGAATGTTGATAGTTGGGTTTTTTCCTTTCACTTTTTGAATTTTGAAATAATATAGATGATTCCCTACATTCTATTTCAATTTTGAGAAATTTTAATAATTCCGAAACATCAAATTGGTCTATTTGTTTATCCAAACGTTTTCTATTAAAGTCTAAGGATAAATTTTCTGGAATCAATTTTATTAATATAGGATATAATAAATGACCATACATTCCAGAGGTTACATTGAGAGAATCCAAACTTCTTATTTGCACCTCACAGGTGTCATAAAGTTTACGTAATCCAGTTATGTTATTAGAATCTTTTATAGGATACAAATTGAGCAACTTATTCATGTGAGCATTTATGACAAGATCATTTCTACCGAACCTTTCTTCTAATAAACGGAGCGCTTCTTTATAATTAGTTTCAGTTAGTGCAAATCCATTGACTACATTAGCGGCTACACCACCTAACAAAGACTTCAAATAACTAAATTTATCGATAAGAGATAAACTTTCATTTTTATCTATAGCGTTCTGAAATTTATTCCAGAACTCCAACCAATTGCATGGATCTCCAAAATATTTATCAATATTCAACTTGGGTTATTTAACAGTTTTCAAATGATTTTGAGAGATTGATGAAACTTGAGTGATATTTTCTTGAGATCTACTACTAGTATTGTTTTCTTCAGATCTAACACTATCTTCATGTGAAGTATTGAGAACGACATTACGACGAATAATTTTCAAATGTGCGGAAAGCTTGGCATTCCAAAATGTTATTTTGTTATTATATTCAAAAGCAGAATTAATCTCTGAATCGAATTCTCCTTCGACTTTTATAAGAGACTGAATCAAATTATCCAATTCTTTAATTTGTTTGGATAAATCCAAAAGATGTGTTATATTTTGTTCTAATTGGGCTTCAGTATTTAACTGATCAAATTCGCTTTCAAGTTGGCCCAAAAATCTAGTTACTGAAGCACGAATAACGCCTCTAATCTTTTTTTGTTTCGACAATTCATCCATCTCTCAAGTTTAGTGATGCTCCAACAATAATCAATAAATCTAAGTTCAACTCTATGAATCTAAATTCTACTATATCTCTATATCTATATCCATACACATTCAACACACATCAACAAATCAACTAATCAACAAATTTTCTAATCTTCAATAATATTCTTCAAAAGTTATAAATATAACTATTTGTTGGAGCATCTAATATAATGTTCTCCTTACCGTGTAAGGGAATCGAAGTCCAATCCGAATCGCAAAGCTTCACGGCCTTTGTTTCGAAACAGTATCGTCGACATTCCTTCGAAGATTATTCATTCAAATTCTTCATTACACGAATAAATTCAATAATTTCCCGGCCGATGCACCAAAATGTTCATTGGTGGTTCAGTGGTGTCCAAAAGACAAAAATTCAACTTCAAAGAATGACTACACAGTTTAAAATTAACATTAAATTTAATAAGGGATTAAAAGCGCGTGCGATACAATCAAAATCTAATTTCAAAGTGAACGAGATGCGTAGTAACAAGCACAGACGAAAGCATAATTACATATATAAAAGCATTGGTTAAACATTAAACATTAGTGATAGGTTTATGAGGCATGCGGCGCCGCTCGGCCCGCCTACTCAAGAGTCAAGGATTGCAGCACTGAACAGCCCGTTTAACGAAAAAAACATAATGAAATGAAAAAATGTATTGCATGAGGTACAGCAGTATCCTTACTACTTACATCATAAATTTGATAGAAATTGGACCACTTGCTAAACCGTGGAGTTAGTTTTAAAACATGCAATATTAATCTTTTAGCCAAAGAATGGAGTTCCTTTAAATAAGTGTAATGGTATTTAGAAAAATGATGATCGGGGAAGAAATTTTTAATGATCATGCAGTTTCAATGATCAATGTATGATCATTGAAAATTCCTTCCCCGATCATCATTTTTCTGCGCGTTTTAAAACTCACCCCACGGATTAGCAAGTGGTCCAATTTCTATCAAATTTATGGTGTAAGTAGAACGGATACTGCTGTACCTCATGCAATAAACTTTTTCATTTCATTATGTTTTTTTTCGTTAAACGGCCCTTGGCAAAACGTCCTTTTGGAACGCTCTCGCACTACATTAGGTCCTAGCTCTTAAACGGTGCATCTGCGCCCCCTCTAGTTTTTCAAAATATGCTTATCTAGGTCCCCTCTACCTACCCTACCCAGTTTGTACCACGAATTTAGGACCACCCTGTATTTCTTTTGCATTTGCCATTTCTATGTATGAATTTAAGTTGATTATAATACCTTCTATTGAATAGTTTTGCGCTGTTTGAACTTTTCGATCTTTGGAATATTCTCGGTTAACAAAAGCAAAAATATATCGTTTGTATTCTTATTTTCAATTCTACAGAGAAAACTCTTAACAATAAATTAATTATTTTATTTCAGGTGGAAGTTCAATTTCGCTGTTTTAGTATCTGTTCGGAAGCAAAGATCACAATTTTGAACGTATTATTACAAAAAGTCTTCCTTCCCCGTAGAAAACATCAAGACTTGTTCTAACTACGATTTAGAGGTATGTTTTATTTATCATTATGCAGAAAATGTTCACATTGTTTGTATTCTTATCTACGCCAAATTTTTTATACATAGTCTAGTTGAGTTTTTAAATCCAATCGAGATCAATGATTTCAGACATTATATAAAGCTAATCTTGATTTTCTTGTTGTTAAAACATTATAAATTTACAAATAAAACTTATGATTTTGTTTGAGAACCTCATTTTTAGTAAGTAAAAATGTATTCATTTTTTACGAACTAAAAAATGAAACTCAATTTTCGAAAGAACCTATTTTCTTACATCTCCCAGATGAATTCATGTCAGAACACGCTGAACATCTATATTATTTTCGATTAAATAGAAATAATATCTGAAAACAAATTCCCAGGATAAAAATTCAAGTATTAAAAGTATAATAAGTGCATTATTAATTTTGGTTTTCGGTATATTGATGTTTATTTTTTTTATTTAGACATCGAGTATACAGGGTGTTTCAAAATTGCGTTGCACGGCTTTTATTTGGAACAAACCCCTCCTAGGGTCACGGAAGTAAGGTCTACCCTAAGTAAGTGAGCCTGGAAAATCCATTGAGAGGACTTACAGCGCCCCTAGCAGCGAAGTTTAAAAGTTAAAAAAAAATAATTTAAAAACTAGAGGAGATAGAGCAAAAACCTCAATGAGAGTATTGTTGCAAACGTCATGAAGAACTAACTGAAAAAAAATTTATCAAAATATCTTGAATATTCGCGGACATATTATTAACATGTGAAAATAGCACTTTTTCAGGGGTCAAAAAAGAAAAAGTTTGCATATTTGCAAATTTTTCAGTGTTATTGTGTAGTTTTGTGTTTTTTAGTTTAAAAAACACAAAATTTAATCAAAAAATCAAAAAAATTTGCAAATATGCGAACTTTTTCTTTTTTTACCCCTGAAAAGTGCTATTTTCACTTGCTAATTATGTCCACGAATATTCAAGATATTTTGATCAAATTTTTTTCAGTGAGTTCTTCATGACTTTTGCAACAATCTTTCATTGAGGTTTTTGCTCTATCTCCTCTAGTTTTTAAATTAATTTTTTTAACTTTTAAATTTCGCCGCTAGAGGAGCTGTAAATCATCTCAATGGATAAAAGCCGTGCAACGTAATATTGAAACACCCTGTATAGTCGGCCCCCACCCTGCGTTATAGTAAAAAAGTAAAAACATTTTTTTTCAAAACAACATTTTTTGACATTCAAAATAATAAGAATTCCTGTTAGCGTACTTCACACAAGGTAAAGGACATATTTTTTGAGGGCCACAACAAGAAAAACATTTTCCTCGAAGGATCATTAAAAATCTAAAACTCTTCAAACCCCACATGTCGGATTGGCTTCTGATGTTTAACCGTTTGACTGGCAAAACGTTTCAACTGAAGTGAATTAATACTGTTTGACGTCACGGTAGGAGTCCCACCCCGTAAGCGGATTCCAAAGCAGTCCCAAGCGTTCCAAAGCAAACGGTAGGTACTATCCCCTCATGAAAAAAGCTAAATTTTTGAAGAAAAATTCAAAGCGCTTCCAATATTTGTCCTATCATAAACCCATCAACTGTCAGATAAAACCGAATTGTTTTCTTCCTAGTTTTTCCGAAAACAAATAATGATAAAAAAAGAACCCTCGAATGCAATATCGCCAGAAATCCCTCTCCTGATATTTAAAAATATGAATAAAAGTTCCGGTAAAGCCCCAACGGTCCCCATTTTTTTTACCCGTACACATTTTGGGAATAGAATATATGTATAAAAACTCCTTTGCGGGTATTTCATTCGTTGTTGAAGGAAAGAATGAATTCAAACCAAAATAGTATGGCTTTTGAAGTAGTGCTAAATAAAATAAAACTGTGTAGGTACTTTATACCTACCCTACCACCTACATATCTATCACAAGAAAAGAGACGTAACTTTCGTACAGGTTTCGATAATACTCACCACTAAAAATGTTCAAGAAGTTTAAATACAGCTTACGGGTGTCAAAAATTAACATGTCCTCCCTCGTATTTACGCTTTTTTAAATGAATTTGTCTCTAATAGTAGGCAAATAAATATGCAAATAAATAAATCCTAATTGAATTTCTTATTTCTCAAACATGTCAAATGCCAATTTTCTTGTTTTGAGATCTCCGAGAAAAACTGTATAGGAACTCACACATTATTATGAAGATGTTTTGTATTTTTTTTTCTTTAAGTACTAGACCTTATTTGGATAATTTACAGACAAAAATAATTTTTTTAATATTTTTATTCTTTTCAAATTTTTGAAATATTTGCATTTGACGGGTTTTTGAAATAAACAGAGTATTCAGGCCTATTTTCATAGCTTAACACTAATTTATTTAAGGATTTGGTAATAAAAGTAGGAATATTAGTTGAAAATTACATTTCCTTATTAAATACTAACCCATTAAATTACACAGGTCTGCAATGAAAAAGCTGTTTGAATAATTTTAGTGATTTCCTATGTTTTTTGGTGTGCTGATAAAGAAAAAAATATTGAAAAAAATCCTATACGTCAGGATTTTTCACAAATTGCAAAATTATATTCGAATTTGCCCATTTTTCATAGTTTTTGTGAATTTCTAGCTCCTTTATTTTTAAAAATTAGGAGCTGTGAATGGTGCACATAGTAAACTATCTCATCAGGACATTATAGAGATGGAAAGAAAATATTAGGGAAGGTTTAATCGGACAATAATGAACGATTTTTGTTGTATAGTTCAAATACACGTTCTTTTTGCTACTCACCTGGGTAAAGGTACAAAGGGGGGAGCTTCATGAGGAGGAAAAATTGGCTTTAGAGTGTGTAAATGAGTTTATTTTAGTTATATAATGATTTTCATGAAGAATATGTAATAAAAAATTAATTTTATGAACCTATTTTCATGAAAATTGAAATAATGACTTATTTTACAATTTTACATAAATTTTCAGGAAACATGACATTCTAGGGCAAAACAGAGACCATTTTTGAACTCAGGGCACAAAAAAACCTTACAACTAATAACCTTAAAAATAAATTTGGATTAAAAAATTTACTTCTTAAGTGTAATTACATTTTATGTGAAATGTTGCTATATTTGCTCAATTTGTTACAAAATGTGGTGTCTTAAAAATCAAAATATGTATTTTTTGGATTCAGCACACCAAAAATCATAAAAAATTATTTTCAAATAAAGTTTGAGTTGAAAAATAATTTTTTAAAATATTTATTTTATTTTCTTAAAAAATTGACAATTTTACTTAAATTGTAAAGAAAGGTGAGGTCCTATTATAAAACGGAGGTCAATTTTAGATTCAGCACATCCAAAAACATAAAAAAAGATTTTGTGGAAAAAATTTGTACAAAAAATTTAGTATCAAGAGTTAATTTTACAAAATTTTCAGGTATTTCCCAATAAAACCTAAAAACCTGAATTGTCAAAAAACGTGACGTCCCAGGATAAAATGGAGGTCATTTTTGGATTCAGCGCACCAAAATTAACAAAGTTTAGGTGAAATATCCAAAACAGCTTGAAAAAAGTTTTTTTGCAGACCTGTGTTATTATAGAATTTTTATTTTTTTCTCTTTTGGTTAGTAGATGTTTAGTTAGTTTTTTTTAAATGATTTCAAATCTAGACTCAAAAATAGTGGTCAGTCAATTCAAAATGTTAAAACACACATCTTCAAAGTCAATTAGATAGTTGTTTGGATGGAACTTAGTGAACAGTCAAACTATTTTGCTTTAAAATCCTAAAAATCAGTTAGTTCAATATTATGATCTGGGCTAAAGATTTGATGTCCCTTTTAATAAAGTGATTCATAGACCCAAAATCTCAATCACATGGATGTAATAAAGGGCCACAAGCACGCAAATTCTAAATATATAGCTACCAAAACATCCTTAGTCTTGATATTCGTACAAAAACTTTAAAAATATGGTTTTTACTATGGCTGAATGGACCTAACCTCTCTAAGGAATGGATTTTCCAATCGCATATAGTGTTGTGCGATTAAATAAAAAATTCCGTCCCAAACAAGCTTCAGATGAGACGGCATGAACAAAATTCCCCGCAATTTAAGTGCAAAAACCAGTCAAGCGACGTCGTTTGACATGTTTCGGCACTAAAACTGAAATTTAACATGCTGGTTAACTATTTTAAAATCCCGTTATTTCTATAATTCTTACTTTAAAATGTGCGTTTACACCTACAGAATCCCATGACACCAAAATAACTCATTTTTGAAAAAAGTGGCGTTTGACAAGTTTCAGAATTAAGTGATTCAATTCTCCTTTTGGAATCTACAGTTCGCGCATGCATGTATAATGGATATGTTAAGTGTACAAGCATAAATACCTCGAACCGGATGATACTAATGGGTGGAATTAGTATGAATATAACAATCTGAATTTTCTTTAAATCTGAACAATTTATTTACTAAAGAAAAGGAAAATGTTCCTAGTACCTATTCAGAAGAAAATAAATACAATAACGTTACAACTGCTTTATCCGCGGCCATTATAAAAAGCTAATACAGTTCTGTGTTTTACAGCATAAAACAAGAAACGGGCAAATTTTTACTGTAACATTGCCGTTGTTGAAAGTATAAAAATAAATATTTCTACTACAAAAGAATGAGCAAACTCACATTTAAAAAAAGTAACCATCAAAAGAACTACATGGAACAAACCAGACTGTTCCATCACTTCGTAAAAATATTTCTAAAACCAATCTAACCCTTTTATAGCTCCCTTCTTATAAATTAAACAACACAATAGCTACCATCCGTTTTCGAAGGGAAAACACACATATACTACACTTTATTGCAGTCGATTTCACCCCCACCTCCTCCCCCATCATGTGTCCAACCCTCTAATAAATCGAATCCTCCTTCCTCAGCTTAGCACTTTCGAACAAAAAGTTCGAATTCATTTTTTGAAAATTCGTTATTTTTTTCTGAAACCTTGTTCAAGCTTCAGACGGTTGATTCCAGATATTACCTGCAATGTTCTCGGTCTTTGTCGTTGCCATGGAGACCGCCACGCTGTCCCCTCGACCCCTCTTCAGATGGAGCTCTTATTTTTTTTATTCCAAAGGAAGGTATTAATTTGTTTCTTTGGTTTCACCTCGGAGTTTAATAAGAAGGCTGGCGCAAAAGTGTAAGATTTTAGTATACGGTGTTTTTTAGGATGTTTGTATTTGTAGTGATTTTTTTTATCTCTAGTGATCACACTCACAATTTTATTGCTTACTGATTTAATTAGAATTCAAAATCCTGAAAAGTGTGTTACACTGTTGCAGTCTTAACTTATAACTACTATAATATTAATTTACATAACATAGAGTAACAAATCCGCTTAATAGGATTTTGAATTTTATCTGTGCTGTTTTCAGATTTCGTTCTTTTAAAGAACAGGTGTGTTTTAAAGAACTGTGGCAAATTATGAGTGTTGGTCCATAACCAGTAATTGCACCTTCAGTTCTATATTTCATGAAGTTTTGGTTCAGTTCCCTGTTTAATTTTTTTTTAATTTTTGAATTAAATTTTTAAAAAATTAAAAACATGGTTTTTTAATTTTTTTGGCAACAAATAATGTTTTATAGTATTTTCTGAGTATTTAGATCAGCGGTTCCCAAAGTGGTCCATATGGACCCCCAGGGGTCCACAGGCGTGAAAATGAAAATTGGGGGTCCAACAGCGACTTCTAGGGGGTCCACAGCAACTTTCAGAAGTTCACGGGAAAAATTTTGATAAGTTTCAAACATTTGGTATTTTTTATGATCTAATTTTATCATATGAAAAGTTGGTTATCACTAGGGCTAGTATTTATACAGGGTGTTCGGAAACACCGTGGAAAACTTTGAGGGGTGGTAAAGGGGACCTAGACAAGCATATATCGAAAAGGAATGGGGGTCGCAGATGCACCGTTAAAGAGCTAGAACGCCCGTTTTACGAAACAAAACATAATAGAATGAAAATAATAGCATAAGGTACATAGCATGAAATTTAGTGTAATGGTATTTTTTATGGAAAGTTGGTTTCAAAAATACCACTACACTTAGGGAACAATAATTGCAAGTTTTTTACTCACCCCACGGGTTAACAAGTGGTCCAATTTTGTTCAAATTTATGGTGGAAGTAGTATGGATACTGCTGTACCTCATGCAATAATTTTTTTTCATTTTATTATGTTTTGTTTTGTAAAACGGGCCTTAGGAAAACCGCCTTTTCTAGCGCCCTTGCACCACATTAGGGGTTAATGGATACTGCTGTACCTCATGCTATCATGCTATGGACCTTATGCTATTATTTTCATTCTATTCAAAATATGCTTGTCTCGGTCCCTTCTACCACCCCTCAAAGTTTGTCCACGGTGTTTCTTAAAATAAAAAAAGTTTTTGTGTCTTTAAATGTAGTGATATTAAAAATTAAGTTTTTTTTTTCAAACTTTTAAATGTTTAATTGTATATCATTAAAAAAACGTGTGAAATTAAATGCTTATCAATGCACGAAAAACACTTGAAAAAAATTACAAAATTTATGCATGGTATAAAAATATATATCATAAACATAAAATTTTTAGTTACTTTTTGAATGGTCAGGGGGTCCACAGGGTACGAAAAATGTCGTCAGGGGGTCCACAGGCCATAAAAGTTTGGGAACCCCTGATTTAGATGAATAACTAAATCTCACATCTGAGAACAATATTGTGGATGCAATAAAACTTCGAAAACAAGATTCAAATTGAAACAAAATAACAAAAATTGTATTTTAAAATGCTGGAGTCCACAAATTAAATAAACAATAGCACGAATGACGATTTATTTTCCAAACTAACACATCGCTATTTGTCAAAACCATACATCCCGCCTATACAAAACACATTTGTCCCATTTGACAATACTTAAGTGTCAAATCCACATTCCCGGAACACACATAAGACCTACAATATTTTGATTGCTTTTTATATTCCCTTACGTGACAATTCAATTCAACAAACGCATATTTGTCAAAAACATATGGCTGACCATCACGGGAGAAATCCGTTCAAAAAAAAACTTCGGAATTTGAATACCAGAAACAACATTCCCAGCATAAATCTCAACTACAACATTTGACACGATATTTCCAACTCTATTCAAAAGCACACCCCTCACAAATATGTGGGGGTAACCCCCCTCCCTCCAAAAAAAGAAAAAAATACCCCCAGAGTTTATTGAAATCCTGGCAGCCCGATATGTAAGGGGGAACCGGACACGGCCTTTCAATATATTCGCCCTGGCCACTTCTGCTATTTTGTTTCAGAAATCCGGCAAAGTATTGACAGAGCTCTGGGTTGGACGTTGAGGAATGTGGCCAGGGTCCTGCGTGCATAAGTTACGGTCCGGCTTGACAGGTGGCTTTTTATTTTGTTTGTCCGGGACCGGCGTCTATTCCGGGAATGAAAAATTGAATCCGGCTGCTTTTCATATTTGAGTTTTTCAAGTCTTATTTACTGCTTGGGTGTATATGGAGCCCTTTTGCGTTTTTATGTATGTGTGTGGTGGATATATTGAGGGTGGGGGGAATAGTTCAGGTGTAAATGCTCTGAAAGCGTTATATATTGAGAGTGTTCAAGAAATTGCTTGTTGTCTTTACGTTATAGTCAATAAATTACTTTTTAGACGACTAAAACTAACAGTTTTAATTTTGGTAAGAATTGCCAAATTTCGAGAGATGAATCTTGGGACCAGGGCTGTAACTAGACTTTATTTTTTTTTGGGGGGGGGGGGCAAAAAACTTTCTAGAAACCTTAGTTCGATTTTGTTGGTGACCTAATAGGTAATAGGTACGAAGACAGTGACGGATCCAGGGGAGGATCCATTTTCAATATCATAATCGTCTTCTAATATCCTAAAAGGGGGGTCTGTGTGTCATCCCCCAGAAAATTTTTGGAAATTTAAGTCTAAAAAGCAGATTTTCAACTCGTTTTGGCACACCTAATCCGGATTTTGGACATACATTTTTAAGAATTTAATTTACACTTTAGTAGGATTTTTGCAATTCGACAAACTTTTTACTGAAAATTGGTAAATAATTGGGTTCCAAATTCCTAAGGGGGTTTGGAGGTCCTTCCCTGGATAATTTCTTGAAATTTAACCCTAAAAAAAGGATTTTAACTCGTTTTAGAGTCGCTTTTTTCTTATTTTACCCCCCTGAGTTCCCGCTTCCCCTCTTTCTCACTGTTAGTTCGTTCGGGGCGAAAGTCCCCTAGCCCCCCTGGATCCGCTAGTGTGAATAAAACTTCTAACTCACAGGCCCCTTTATGAGTTCACTCATTTTTAGACTAACCCAAAGAGGACCATTCCTTGTAAGTCCCAAAATTTTCAAGGAACGAGTGTTATAATAGATTTCAAAATTTCAAGGGGGTTGGGGGTTCTCCCCAAGAAAAATTTTTAATTTTGAACCTTAAAAGTAGGGGTTTTACGCATTTCAAAACGAATTTTTAAGAGAAAAACAGTAAGTAAAAAATTGAAGTCAAAATTTCGGTGGGGTTGAACCACCGAACCCCCTCCCCTTGGATACGGCCCTGCTTGGGACTTATTCAAGGTACTGTAAATGGTCTCTAATTGTTGAAAATATAATCTATTTAAAAAAAAGTTGTTTAAAACTTTTCCCTTGAAACTCATCTTTTAGCCCAAAACTGAAGGAAGTCGGGGGACATTTTCGAGGATAATGTGGCTAGCACAGGCCTTTCGAAGCTGCAAAATTGTAACACTACTGGTGTGGTTCTTAACAACATAACAAAAAATTGGAACTTCGTTATTTTTTGCATCTTAAATCTCAAGAATCTAAGACAGATGAAAAATTGTTCGTCGGGAATTGAAAAATCTTGAGGTTTTTTTATTACGGCTTACAATAACTAAACACAACACAACAACTCAGAAAACTAACAAAAAAATGTGTTAAACATATATAATTTTTTCAAAAAAGATCAAAATTCTGCGACACATAATTATAGGTCCACCGTAAATTCTCGGAATTTTTAAAGTTGAAGTGAAAGTTAATGTTTGAATTTTGCATACATGAAAAAGACTTGTGTTTTCAAATTAAAAATATGCAAATTAACCTGGTGTCACGCATGCGCAGTATTTGGATAACAGTAATTATGAATTTAGAGCTAATTTATGCGTCTCATAATTATAGGTCCACGTTTAATTTTCTTGTTATAAAGGCATGCAAACGAATTTGGTGCCTTTAAATAGTTAGAAGCAGCTATGGCCCGTGGTTTAAAGCTTTCTGAACGTGAAAAGAGATTAATTGAGGGATACGGTGACTGTGGATATGGAGTAAGAGAAATCTCCCGTAAAATAGGCTGGTCTCATAATGTAGTTGGAAATTTTCTACGAAATAAGACCAGTTATGGAACAAAAAAACATCCTGGACGCCCCTCCATATTATCTTCCCAAGATAAGCGACGAATTATTAGAGCAGCATCCAATTATTCTAACTCTGAAGAAGATAAAGAGGAAAAATGGCCTAAAAGTGAGCAGAGAAACCATCAGAAGAGTAATTAAATCATGTCCTCACATTGTGAGAGCAAAACTGAAACCCTCCCCATATTTAAAGCCTGCCCATTTGAGTGAAAGACTGCAATTTGCCCGGAAAAACATGCAAACTGACTGGAGTAAAGTAAGAACTTTGTTTTTATCCATGTAAATATGCTTTTCATGTACTTCTGTGTACAACAGTAATTTTTTTGGTTGCAGATAGTGTTCAGGGATGAAAAAAAATTCAAATTGGACGACCCTGACGGGTATAATTCTTATTGGCATGACTTAAGGAAAGATAAAAAATGCTTCTCTAAAAGAAATTTTGGAAGGGATAGTTGCATGGTGTGTGGGGCATTTTGTGGTGATAAATCTGTCTCCCTGGCATTTGTGTCATGTAAAATGGATAGTTTAGCATATAAAACAGTACTTAAGAGCAACTTTCTGCCATAAATGAGAAGATTTCGTCGTTGTAAACAAATTTTCCAACAGGACAATGCCGCTGTACATAGCAGAAGAAGCACCAAACAATGGTTTGCTGCTAAAAAAATTTATGTTTTGGATTGGTTAGCTTGCTCTCCACACCTGAATCCAATGTAGAATGTTTGGGGACTCTAATTTCGTGAAATTAATGAAAATAACTTTAATTACTCTACTGTGGATTAATTAAAAAAAAGCAATTATAAAAACCTGGGAAAATTTAAATAAATTTACACTGAAAAACCTTTCTCTAAGTATGGGAAACAGAATTTTCGATGTTATTCGCAGAAATGGCCGTCAAATGAATTATTAATGTCAGTGGACCTATTATTATGTGTCAGTGTAATAAGTGATTTTTCTCAATTTAATGAAATTTACTAAATTAAATAAATAAAAATATTATAAAAGTGCTTTGGTTTTTCTCAAATGATTGTTAAAAAATCATTTTAACACTCACACAATAAAAAGAAATTGTTTTTGTTCAATTTTTAAGAAATTTTTAGGTGGACCTATAATTATGTGTTGCACTGTATTAATAAGAAATTATTAAATAAACAGGAAAAAAATCATGTTTTAGATTTCCATATAGAAAATGTCATCATTTTATGGTAAATTATTTACCATTTTAATGAAGTACACGCGTCTTAGTTCGTTACGTAATGTATAAGAATGTGCTGTTTATAAAACTTTGGTGAGCTTGTGGCCTATTGATCCAATGGTCTCACAAATCTTAATTTATAGAAATAAAATTTATAAAAGTTTTCTCATATTATGGAAGTGCGTAAAATCACTAACCACTGTTAATCAACCTCAAATTTTCACATTCGTCTATTTTAACATATCACTAGCATTCATTGCAAAGAATTTGAAGTGAACGTGAAAAATGGTAGTAAGTAGCCTTTAATTTCGTAAACATATGGAAATTATAATAATAACATTTTAGTAATTACCTTAACAGAACTGAAACACTAAACTAAGTAAATGTATTATAAATAAAAAATATATTGCATCACAATTCTTTCTTAGACAGTGAAACACTTTTAAAGACAGTCTCTCCAAAAGCGAAAGTAGAATACTACGCCATTTTCAAAACTCGAAAGTAAATGCTTTTCAAGAAAACGACCATTCCGAAACCTTACATCCAATCCGAAAAGAAAAAAAACAGAATATAAATCCATAAATTCCAAGACTACCAAAAAATGACTTGTTTTTCGTGTAAATGTAACGAATTTTGGGGGGAGCGAACGGAGCAAAAAGAATTGAAACAGAACACTCCTTCTTGCACTTGCAGTAATGGACAATTTATAGGACGGGTGGCAAACATCAACAAAATACAGTAGCGACGTCAGGATTGGCTAATGGTTTATATATCACTCTTAATAGTTTTTCTTTTTTAGTGGTGAGTGAATTTTAACAATCTATGTATTGTTGTAAGAGTTTTTGGGTTAGGTAATAGTATAACTATATCATATAACTTTTTTTTTGTTCAAAAGGGCGTAAATGCAAGTTTTAGTGTAGTATTTGTTTTGCTGTTAGAGGAGTTTTCTATCCTGTTAAATGGACTAAGAATTGGATTCAGGTGTGTTTGAACAAGATCATGAATTTAACTTTGAGTTTTTAGTGTGGTTTAAGAATTTGGTACTTACGTATTATGCCGTCGACAGTTCAGTAACTAATTCAGCGGCACATCAGTAGAAAAGTCAATAGAATTTGATAACGCTTTTGATTAAGCGGCGCGGTCGACGGTATAATGCGCAAGAACCAAGAATTTTATGTAAATAAAATTGAGTTTGAGGTATCGCAGATGCTAAAACTTAAAACTTATAATCAGTTAAAATAGTATTGCTAACTTTCAAGTGAAATTTCAAGTGTACAGAGAAAATTTGACAATGTCTTATTAAAAAACTTGGTAGTATTGTAACAGATAACTAGTCCAGCCCCAACGGGACTGGTGAAGCCTGGACTTTTAGAGATAGCAATTTATTGTTGTGCTTTGATTTTATAAAGGAAATTGGGAGAACGGAGGAGAGCTGGCCTGACAGTGAGGGAAGATTGTAAAATGTTCAAGTTCTTATTGTAAATCATTTATTATATTATATTATTTTATTGTATATATTCTAAATTAAACCTAGTCACAGGAAATTATCCGCGCGCTGTTTATTTAGTTAAAAATTGTAACATTTGGTGTCTAGAAGTGGGTTGTGATTAGGACTAAACGATCAAATGACTACGAGAAAAATGGAGGCTGAGTTGAGTAAAGTGTTGGAAGCTTTGGGTGAAAGATTGGAGAATTTTCAAAACAGCATAAAGCAAGAGCTACAGATTAGTCAAGACAGTATGAAGGAAAATTTAGAGGCCAGTCAGGTGGCTATTAAAAACGGCATGATGGACGGCCTATCCACAATTAGGACCGAAATTAAAGACACAATTGAAGATATCAAGATAGAGTTCAAGACTGATATAGCTCACATTGATCAGAAAGTTGAAGCAATAGAGAAGAAATATGAGGAACTAGAGAAGATTTTGGGCCAAAGGAATGAAGACTTAGGAAGGAGGATGTTAGAGGTAGAACGTCATACAAAATTGTCAAGTTTCGTCGAATGTGTCTCTCCTATACCCATGGTCAAGCCGCCGACTTTTGACGGCCAAACAGCCTGGTCAGTCCACAGGACTCAATTCGAGATAATCGCGGACTCAAATGGCTGGAATGAAGAAGTAAGGGCAAGTCAATTGGCGGCGTCTCTGAGAGGAACAGCAGCAGAAGTTTTACAAACCTTACCAAGCGACAAGCGCCTGGACTATGAAGATATCGTCAACGCCTTGGAACTACGGTACGGGGAAGAGTATTTAAAAGAGTTCTTCCAGCTACAGATGACCAACAGAACACAAAAGTCTGGAGAATCTCTTCAAGTCCTGGCCTCGGAGATGGAGAAATTGGCACGGAAGGTCTATGCAAACTGGCCGCTCGACGTCAGAGACTGTATGGCGAGGAACGCTTTCGTCAACGCCATTTCAGATCCGGAGACGCAACATTCGACACGCATGGCGGATTGTAAGGATCTCAACGCTGCGGTGGCTCACGCTCTAAAGTTCGAAGCTTGTAGAAGAGCAACCACTGGGAGCCGGAGATCGGTGAGAGCCTGTACCACTAGCGAAGAGGACAGCGCAAGTAATGCAGCAGAGCTTAAGGAGATGATGCGCAAAATGATAAGCGAGACATTTGAAGAAGCGAGAAGAAATGATCTTTCCTTTCGTAGAAGAAACCTGGAATGCTGGAACTGTGGAGGAGTAGGTCATCTAAGCAATAGGTGTCCGAAGAAGCAAGATCGCCGACTCCAAGGCCAGGGAAACTAAAGCGAGACTGTCCTGCGGGGCAAGGGCAGTCTGCGACGTTTACAGGCCCTAAGAAAGTCTTTGAAATATCCTTTATCAATGGAAAAGACCTTGGACTCCACATAAGAGGATATGTAAATAATGTTCCCTGTACTATGATAGTTGACACTGGGGCGGATGTCACCCTTATAAATCTAAAATTAGCTGATAAGATAAGTAGGGGCCAACTCGACTATAAGACGCCCAACATCGCGTTGCGGACAGTTACCGGAGAAGAAGCGACCGTGAGAGGAAGAGCAACCGTCAACATCCGTATTGGTGAGTATTCGTTTCAACATTCCATCTACGTAGCAGACATACAAGAAGACTGTTTACTTGGACTTGATTTCCTTCAACCACAAGGGATTAAAATTGATTTAGAGAAGAACGTCCTTCTCTTGAGCCGCTCTTTGGCCAAATTCGTCCGGAGACGTTGGTCTGCAGACTTTTTGCCACAGAAGACATAAGCATACCTCCAAGAACCGAGGTGGTAACAGAGGGAGTTGGAGACCGTGGTACTGGCTATAGGTACGGGGTAACAGACTTTCCCTCATCCACGTCCTCTGAACAAGACCTCTTGGTGGCTGCAACGCTTATCGACCTGAAAAAGTCAAAAGTACCTGTTCGTCTATTAAACCTCAGCAATAAGGTAAAACTACTTCGAAGAGGAGCAGAAATCGCTTCCTGCTCTCCCGTGGTCAGCATCTCCCATTGCGAAAAGATGGAAAATGATCAAGACACTTTACCCGATTACTTGAAGACTATTGACGACGGCTTAGAGAATCTCACTAAAGACCAGACAAGAACCGTTCGAGCCTTGATTTTAGAAAACAGGAAATTATTCTCTAGCTCCTCAAGAGATGTAGGTAAAACACAGGTGACCCAGCATCGAATCGACACTGGTGATCACCCGCCAGTTAAACAACATCCTCGAAGACTGCCATTCGCTAAAAGGGAGGAGGTCTCTAACTTGATCAAAGAAATGGAAGAAAATGGAGTGATTGAACCCTCCACCAGTCCCTGGGCGTCTCCAATCGTTCTCGTAAAGAAGAAAGACGGATCCACCAGATTCTGTGTAGACTACCGCCGTTTAAATGATGTGACCAAGAAAGATAGCTTCCCCCTCCCTAGGATTGACGATGCGCTGGATACTCTTGCAGGAAACCAATGGTTTTCCACCCTCGATTTAAAGAGTGGTTATTGGCAGGTGGAAGTGTCCCCAGAAGATAAGGAAAAGACAGCGTTCACAACTGGGCAAGGACTGTGGCAGTTTAAAGTGATGCCGTTTGGCTTATGTAATGCTCCTGCTACGTTTGAAAGACTTATGGAAACAGTAATGAGAGGCCTTACCTGTGAAGCATGTCTTGTATACCTGGACGACATCATCGTCATCGGAAAGACCTTTAAAGAGCATCTGGCAAACTTACGAAAAGTGTTTCGAAAGCTAGGGGAAGCAAATCTCAAATTAAATCCGGCGAAGTGCAACCTGTTTCGCAGAGAAGTCGCCTATCTCGGCCACCTCATCTCATCCGAAGGAGTCAGGACGGATCCGACCAAAGTTAGGGCTGTCGAGGACTGGAAAGAGCCAAAAGATGTTCATGAACTTCGCAGCTTTCTGGGGCTATGCTCCTACTATAGGAAGTTTGTGCAAGGATTCTCTTTGATAGCAAGACCCCTGCATCGGTTGACTGAAGCAAAAATTCCCTTCGTTTGGACCTCGGAATGCCAGGAAGCTTTCAAACACCTTAAGAAAGTCCTCACAACATCTCCTATTCTAGCCTATCCTCAGCCCAGTGAGAAATTTATCTTGGACACTGACGCTAGTAACGACGGAGTGGGTGCGGTTCTCTCCCAAGCCATCAATGGGAATGAAAGAGTTATCGCTTACTTTAGCAAAACTCTTGGGAAAGCCGAAAGGAATTACTGTGTGACCAGAAAAGAATTACTTGCTATCGTGAAAGCTGTTCAGCATTTCCACCACTTTCTCTACGGAAGGAAGTTTCTCCTGAGGACAGACCACGCTGCTCTTACCTGGTTGTTGAACTTCAAGAATCCTGAAGGACAGGTAGCCCGGTGGATACAACGGTTGCAAGAGTATGACTTTGAAGTCCAACACAGGAAAGGATCCGCCCATGGGAATGCCGATGCATTATCAAGACGTCCTTGTGCGAATTGCAATTACTGCGAGAAGGCGGAGGTGAAATTTGAACCTGAAAGTAAGCCACCCGAAACGAGAAAAAGAGAATTGAGAATCAGGCAATCCCAAGCTCAACCAGCGACTATGCCTGATCCATGGAGTCCTGCAGAGTTAGCTAAAGCTCAGAGAACCGACGCAGACATTAAGCCAATCCTGGAACTGAAAGAAAATTCGACTTCGAAACCTGAGTGGCAGGACATAGCCATGCAAAGTAAAACGACCAAACGATATTGGGCGTTATGGGACTCTTTACATCTACGCGACGGGGTGCTGTACCGTTTGTGGGAAACGGAGGATGGAAGAAATCACAGGTGGCAACTTTTACTTCCCAAAGTCAGAGTTTCATCAGTACTCCAAGAGATCCACAATAGTCCAACCGGAGGGCATTTCGGAGTGATGAAGACCCTTCACAAGGTGCGAGAGCGGTTTTACTGGGACCAAGTTCGAGGGGACGTAGAACGTTGGTGCAAGGAGTGTACAGCCTGCGCTGCTAGGAAAGATCCGAAAACGAGAACTAGGGGTCGTCTCCAAAGGTATAATGTCGGTGCTCCCTTCGAACGGATCGCCCTGGACGTTTTAGGACCCTTGCCGAGAACAGATGCCGGAAACAAATATATTTTGGTTGTAATGGATTATTTTACGAAATGGCCGGAGGCGTATGCACTGCCTGACCAGGAAGCAGCAACTGTGGCAGAAGCCCTAACCAGAAATTGGATATGTCGGTTTGGGGTGCCACTTATAATCCATTCAGACCAAGGACCGAACTTCAATTCCGGCCTTTTTCAAGGGTTGTGCAAGACCCTTGGAATAAAAAAAACCAGGACTACTCCTCTGCATCCGCAGTCAGATGGAATGGTTGAAAGATTCAATCGAACTATCTTAAACCATCTATCCATCTTCGTTGCAAGAAACCAGCGAGACTGGGACGACCACCTTCCCCTATTCTTGCTCGCTTACCGAAGCGCCGTCCATGAGTCAACTAATTACACTCCGGCCACCTTACTTTTTGGAAGAGAGCTTCGGTTACCTTGCGACTTACTATTTGGACGACCAAGTGATACCCCTTCATCGCCTGATCAATACATCGATGCGCTACAGGCACGGTTGGAGAGAGTTCATCGGTTTGCCCGAGAAAGAATTAACTGGATGGCCGAGCGGATGAAATCACGATATGATGTTCGTTCTACATCCCATAGCTTTAAAGAAGACGATAGAGTTTGGTTGTATAACCCTACGAGAAAACGAGGATTATCACCGAAATTACAAAGTGTGTGGGACGGACCATACATCATTGTAAAAAAACTGAACGATGTCATATACCGGATCACGAAAAGGGGGACTACAAAGTATAAGGTGGTGCACATGGACCGGCTGGCCCCTTTCTTAGGAAATACCTAAAGAAGAAACTGCCGGGACGGCAGTTCCTAGGAAGGGGGCAGTGTAACAGATAACTAGTCCAGCCCCAACGGGACTGGTGAAGCCTGGACTTTTAGAGATAGCAATTTATTGTTGTGCTTTGATTTTATAAAGGAAATTGGGAGAACGGAGGAGAGCTGGCCTGACAGTGAGGGAAGATTGTAAAATGTTCAAGTTCTTATTGTAAATCATTTATTATATTATATTATTTTATTGTATATATTCTAAATTAAACCTAGTCACAGGAAATTATCCGCGCGCTGTTTATTTAGTTAAAAATTGTAACAGTATTACTGAAGTTTGATCACACAAATCATTGAATATTTTTCTCACATTTTATTGTGTAAATAAATTTGCATAGATTTTTAAGTTATTGTTGAAATATTTTTAATCAAATTAGGACTATTAAAAACGAATTTCACTGTCGTTTGTTAGGAATGTATTAGAATGGAGAAGAATAAAATGTATAAGAATGTATAAAAACAGTTCCGTCTTATAGATGACTTTTCAACTTAATTTTTGACTTTATCACCCTCACCCATCTTTTATTATTATCATTAATGTTAAAAAAAAAGATTTTAAGTTTCCGGAATAGTATTATCAGCCTTCAAAATATAAAAAGCGAGTAGTTAAAAAGGTAAGTTTTGCGTTTTGCCGCTCCATAGACGTTTTAACAAATTCATTGATTTATACGTTTGGCGTCACACCTCTAAGTTGAAAGGATATGCTACATAAATAAATTTTGATAAAATACGGAAGCACACTAACCTAAAAACTTACACGAATATATAATAACTTAATTCATTTATGGCTGGGATAATTTCAATTTTTCTCTAATGTAACTTATCAAAAAATATGAGAATAAGATTGAGTGCAAAAGTACCTCTACCTCAAAACTGTCGCAATTTGAATCCATCCAAAGCTACGTATTCCATCCGTTCAAAAAACCTAGCGAGAACCCATCCTTAAAGCGAGATTATATTGTTTCTCTTAAGTTTATTCCTCCTTGGTGTTTCGAAACGCACGCGGCTGTGACGCGCCCTCCACATCATATTTAATGCAAAAGTCCGTATTCGGGTCCCGTATTATTCAACTGGTTATGAATATTTACGCGCCAATCGTTTTTATCCTCTCAATATTTAAACAGTCGGTGTAGCCCCCGGACCATTCCAATGATTGTGGGAGAAGCTTACAGGAAAGGGTCTAGAGCACTGCGGTATCCCCAACTGGTGGTCGTGGCATAGAGTATAGAGATTAACAGAGGATTTATCTCCATAGCCGCTAATGGCAACTTTTTTAACATGGGTTTTGCCATAAGGCGGAAACAAATTGGAGCCGAGCGGCGAAGCAAACAGCCACGAACACGCTCTGCGCAAGCGCCGCTCTTAGCGCCTCCGAGTTGCGCGTGCGCAGAGCGTGTTCGTGGCTGTTCGCTTACGCCGCTCGGCTCCAATTTGTTTCCGCCTATAGACAACTTCTGGTAATCGATTTGGAATCGATTCTACTTTTTCGATACCAGTCATAAGAAATCGATTCCAGATAGGAATCGAACCTCAAGAATCGATTCTGAAATCGAATCGAAATATTTTTCAGATCCCTAACTATAAATGAATAAATTCCTCGATTGTGGACCTCAAATATAGCTTATATAATTTGAGGATGGTCGAGCTGTAGTTAGTTTTTAAATTTCAAAATAAGTCAATTATGCTAGAGCGATCGGCACCCTGCCCCCGGAACCACTCGCCCCGCACAACCCCCATGAACAATGATGTGCATGATCAAAAATGACGATGTAGATTTACCAAAAAGAAGGTTTATTAATACACTGAAAAAGACACTGTAAATAAATTAAAAGTTTAAAAAGTGGCATATAGCCGGACGACGGAAGAGGGAGTCCACCAAAACATTACACGTAGCCCCAGATCTACCACAGGTATTGAGTGCAACCAGCCCTACTCAGAAACGCAGCTCATGGTGATGACAACACACAATTGATCAGCTGCCGTTGACGACAACCAATGTGACGATCAGCAAGCGCAGAAGACTCCTCCTCATCAAGATCTCATCTCGTTGAAGACAACCCGTCTGACGAAGCTCCGTGTGAACCGCTGATCTGGGGAATCAGCCCTCTAGCGGCAATCAATTCAGCAGGAAAGGTGGCGCCCTCTCCCGCCGACCTCACAAAACAAATTAATTGTGATTGACAATATCACACTCTCCCCTGCCACAAGGAAGAAAAAAAACACAATTAGAAAAGCACAGATTAATATACAGTTAAAAATATTTCTTTAAAACAATTAAAAAGGCAAGCCAACATCCCCCGAATCGAGTCACAAAAAAAAATGCACTTCAACATCCCCAAAATACCTCAGTGTCAACCATTCATTACTTTCTTGGCCTTAAATTATATTCATGTCCCGACACACCAGGATTACACCCTTGGACTACACTTTGATTACACAGAAGTGATTGGCGCTTGGGAGCCACTCTCAATCGATTTATGTGTATCCGAGCTGGGGATGCCTGAGGATTATTCAAGGCTTTTATCATATAATTGACATCTGATACTCTAGACACCACCGTATATGGGCCAGTGAACCTCGGCCTGAAAGTGTCCTTTGATTTTAAATAAACTGTGTCACCTACATTGAGTCTTCTAAGTCTCGATCTTCCCGCTTGAGATCCGTTTTGTTTAACCTGAGCCTTTTGCAAAGAACTGAACGCATTCTCATAAACAACACCCAAATCACTCAACAACTGTTGCAGATAATGAGACACGTCAATTTGAACAGGTACTATATCAGGATCGTAAGTGTCATAAAACAAAGAAAGCTCCCTTCCAAAATGCAACAAAGCGGGAGAATACCCCGTACTGGAATGTTGAGTGTTATTGTAAATATTTTGATGAATCAGCAACGCAGCCTCCAATGACACCCCCTTTTCATGAAGTGTACAAAGGGAGGACTTAATTGACGTATTGATCCTTTCTGAAACTGCATTGCATTCAGGGTGACCAGAAGTGGAATGGGCTACTTTAATTCCCAATGCTTTATTAATCCCATGGAAGACCTCACAGTTAAACTGAGTACCCAGATCCGTCAACAAAAATGCCATTCTACCATAATGAGATATATAATTCATCAAATGCTTGACCACCGTATTTGCCGTTAAATTTTTCAGAGAATAAAGCACTAGATGCTTAGAGAAATGGTCAATCATGGTCAACACGTGACCCGAACCCCGTATCGGACCCACGATATCCATTGAAACATAGTCTCCCGGTCTTTTGGGAATCCAGTTAGACTGAAAGGGAGCAGGTTTGGGTGTATAAGGTTTAAATTTTATGCAAGAATGACATGACAAAACGTAATTAACAGTGTCGGCATACATGCCCTGCCAGTAATACCTTTTTGAAAGCAGTTCATACGTTTTCTTAACACCCACATGCGAGACATGACAAATGTCCAATACCTTTGATCTTAGAGTCCTAGGCACCACGATGGCAGGACAGTCATACCTCCGCCTATATATCATAAGTAAGTTCGTGGTGGGGGAAATGAAGAATTCTGAAAACTTCCTAGAATTAGCCAAAGAGGGACCTCTCAAGTACTCAAAGACCTCTACAAGCTGCGAATCCCCAACCTGATGCTCCTCAAAGGTGGTGGCAGAAATCTCCATATCGGCATCCTGAGTGTGCACTGAATTTACACTCTCCAGAGGTGAATTTGATTCAACGAAGGGGAGTATAAGATCGTTTGAATCCTCCTTGATGGAAGTTGTATATATGCCTTGCTCAGGAGCTCTGGAAAAATAGTCTGCCAATACATTTAACCTTCCCGGGATGTGTGCAAAGTCAAAGGAATACTCACCCAGAGCAAGAAGCCACCTGGTTGTCAGGTCAGCAGGGGACGATGATTTCTGATAGTACAAAAGAGGTTTACTATCAGTGAGGATGGTAAATTTTCTATTAAATAAATACTGTTTAAATGCAATTACTCCCTTATAAATTGCATAGAGTTCCAATTTTATCGCAGGGTAGTTCCTCTCAGAAGCAGTAAGAGTTTTGCTATA
Organism: Tetragnatha versicolor; assembly: GCA_024610705.1. Taxonomy (NCBI): domain Eukaryota; kingdom Metazoa; phylum Arthropoda; class Arachnida; order Araneae; family Tetragnathidae; genus Tetragnatha; species Tetragnatha versicolor. The sequence goes on along the minus strand of JANDEH010000014.1, from coordinate 6,097,240 downwards.
ATAAGACACAGGCTTCAAGGCACCACTGTGCTCTTGCATAAGCACCGCTGATATGGCCTCTCCACTAGCATCAGTATTTAAAAAGAAAGGACGGTCCCAATCGGGTAATACCACAAAGGGTTTAGCAAAGAAGATTCTTTGCAATTGATCAAACGCGATCTGGTGAGTCTCTTCCCACACGAAGTTTTTACCCTTCTTAGTAAGTTCAGTTAAAACAGATGTCAGTTGCGCATAATTGGGAACCAAGCTCCTATAAAAGTTACAGAGCCCCAAAAACTTCTTAGTTTGCTTTACGTTTGAGGGGGGGATTATACCAGTAATCTTCATAATGTTTGCTTCTATAGGTTGAATTAACTTATGAGATATACGAAAACCTAGATAATCTATTTCTTCCCTAAAAAAGGTACACTTTTCAGGAGAAAGTGTTATGTTGTACTTAGCCAATGTCTGCAAGATGGACTCTATCTTTATCAGCATATCCCCAAAGCTGTCAGCGCCTACAATTATATCATCTTGATAAGCATGTACCCCAGTGACCCCCTGACATCCTATTTCATCGATCATCTGGTCCATGAGAGCCTGGAACGTGCTAGCGGCAGTCTTCAGTCCGAAGACAAGTCTGTCGTTTGCGAAACTACCGAATGGTGTAGTAAAGGTTAAAATATCCTTCATACTGTCAGGCAAGGCAATTTGCCAATAAGCAGACTTTAAATCAAGGGTGGAATAAAACCGAAACATCGAAATATCCTTGATAATGTTGGATATTTTTGGCAAGGGGTATGAAGAACCCTCAATCACTGAATTCAGTAGTCTGAGGTCCAACGCCATCCGATACTTAATATCCCCGGGAGGAGTGTTCGGAGGACACTTCTTTTTAACGAGAAGCATAGGACAGGACCAATGGGACACATGGCGATGAATCAAACCAGCATCAACTAGCTCAAGCAGTTCCTTCCGCACTTGTTCCTGTAGGGCCTGAGGAACCTCAAAAGGCAACGTGCGTATTGGATTTGTGTTGGTTAGAGTTATAGAGGGGGTGATTACATCAGTACAACCCAAAGTGTGAAGGCTCTTTGAAAATGCAGCGAAATTGCCGAGCAAAATTTCAAGCAATTCCCCCCTCTGATTCTCATTCAAATGGTCCAAGCTGAAATCAGCACTAGTCAACTCGTCCCTTCTCCTCTGCAAAACCTCAGGCGAAGCGGTGATAAGGTTACATTCACCCAAATTTTCACCATCCTTACCACGGGAATCGTATTTATTGGCCGTTTCACTCTGAAAACCTTGTATAGTGAAATCATTCGTTATTTGACCCAAAACCTGTCCCTTATTTAAATGCTTGACCTCTCTAGAACTATTCCTCACAAGGACATTTAACTGATTTTTGCCCATTTGATTTACTGATGTGTGAATTTCCATTCCCTTTAGATCCTTAGGACAAAACAACACATTAGACCACTCGACAGAAGTGTTCCGCCTGGTACACAAAGTAACAAGCTGAGCCTCACCAGGTGGCAAAATCAACTTCCTCTGTAAGTGAGCACTTGTTGACATCGCAACCTCACAATCCCTACTCCCAGGATCTCCGTGAGAATTCCCATAAAAGGCAGTGGAAAAATCTTTAAATTTTACCAACTGTGCCTCCATGTCAACAATAATGCCCTGCCTCCGTAAAAAATCAAATCCCAAAATGCCATGAAATTTATTTGAATTGAAATTTGAAATATAAAAAGGGTGTTTGAAAAAAGTTTTTTCAATCTTAAAAGAAATCTCAGCACATCCAGAAAAAGTTAATTCTGAATTCACAGTATGTATTTTAACCGACCTAGCCAAAAATCTGGGCTTTGTATGAAGCTTGATTTGATCAAAAACACACCTGGGGACCAGAGATACCGATGATCCTGAGTCGATCAAAAACTGTAATTTCTCCCTACCAAATATCAACGAGATCAAGGGAAGAGCCGAACCTGTAAAAACATTGTTTATACTATGCCCCGCATCCGAAAGGTGTTTACCACCACTAGACAGAAATTCATGTACTGATAATGAAGAATTCGCCATCCCCTCTCTTAGAAACTCTGATGAGAAGGGGTGGTAAAACTGCTGCCCACAATCGATTGGAAAGGGCTGTGTTTCACCCTCAGAGGTCAAGGCCTTCCCATCCATTGACCCCTCTGCTCGTTTAAACCACGCGATCTTGCTCCGTATCCTCTACCCTGATTCGTGAAAGAGCCTCTCTGCCCATGTTGGGGTGGAGGAGGTCCAAACTCTCTACATGTAGCTAACACATGTCCCGGTCTACCACAGAACTGACAAACATCCTCCGACCGGACACTGGGCCTGTTTAGCTGAAGACTAGAAGCAAAATCAGGACACTGCGACAATGAATGTTCAGGTTTTTTACACCAAGGGCATAAATTCATAGATGCCTGTATATTAAGGGTTAAGTCCTTAATCTGTTGTTTAATCTCCCCCATAGGATCATCAGCTCGATGTTGAATTGCATTTGAGGTGAGGTCCGACGTAGCCCCAAGGACCTCCTGCATATTAGCTATCTTCTCTGCCTTAATTACTAAAGAGTCATAATCACAAGGATCCTCAAGAAATATGTGCTGTTTTACATCCCGGGGTACCGCGTTTATAAACTGTAGCGATTTAAGTTTTTTAAGGGCACAATCATCCGTAAGAAAGCCATAAGCCGACTGAGCAGCCAAATCAATACGGTGAGCTAGATTCCTCATACTCTCACCAGGAAACATGGATATACCCTGAAATCTCTGGACATCAGTGGTGGCCGTAGATGCCACAACGAAAAAATCCCTAAGTACCCGACAAGCATCCTCAAACCTTTCAATATTACGGCACTTGGGTGATTGGCTGTAGAAACTCAAGGCCGAACCAGTTAACTTACTCTTAAGATAAAATATGACCGTGTGATCATCCCAATTGTTTAGATCCCTCAAGTCACCCACTTGGGACAAAAACCACTCCAGTGTTAAGGGATCACCGATGTTTGAGCTTCATATCATCTTGTAAGTATTAATTTAGTTCACTGATCCGCCGCTAGATGGCATTGTATTTATTGTATATATCAATGTATTTATATTTTATTCTTTAATAAATAGTCTAGCTTAATCCTTCGAAGAGCGTGGTTGTGTGTGGCATGGGTCTCGCGGAGCTAGCCGACGGAACATTTATTGGCGCCCAACGTGGGGCTGCTTGATGAATGCCACATGCCGCGTATACCACGCTTAGTTCTCGTAACAAGAAAGTAGGCCAAGTGGTTGGACTTCTCAGGAAAAAGATAAGTTTTATATAAGTTTAGTCAGTGAGAAGTTTAGTAATTTCTTGTTAAGTTAGTTAAGTTGTCAGTATTAGGATTAAGTTTATAAGTTTATGATTTTGTATTTGATTTGGTTGTGCTTTAGTGTATTAACTAAAAATGAGTAAATTAGATAAGTTAGTAAAAACTAGAGCTACGCATAGGACTTTAACAACAAAGTTGTTAGAGAAAATTAAAGCTTGTGATTTAGAAAATTGTGATGATGTAGAAATATCTAGTCTTGTTGAACAGTTAAATGAAAAGGATAATTCCTTAAAAGATTTAAATAGTCAGGTTCATGAAGAATTAGCTTTAGATAAGTTAGAAGAAGATATAGTAAAATGTGAGGAATATGGGGTTAGCATAATCACTTGGAGGTGTAAATTAAATAGTGTTTTAAAACAAAGAAAGTCGGAAATCGGAGTTTCAGTTAAAGATTGTAACAATCAGTTAAAGATTGCAAATGAATCTATTCAAAAAACAGGTGCTGAGAGTATTTCCCAAATAAAATTGCCATGCCTTAATATTGATAGTTTTAGTGGAGATCCGACAGATTTCCAAAGGTTTTGGGATCAATTTTATGCAGCAATAGATAATAATTTGTCAATAGCTAATGTAGACAAATTTAATTACTTGAAGTCTTATTTGCAAGGGGAGGCTGCAATTGCAATTAGGGGGTTTTCGTTAACTAATGAAAACTATAAGTTGGCTGTCCAAACTTTGAAAGAAAGGTTTGGATGTAAATCCCTTATTTTGCAAGCTCACCTATCAAAGTTATTGTCCTTAGAGCCAATTAGAAACTCTGAGATAGCTTTAAGAAAATTCTATGATTTCATACTAACTCAAATTAGAAGCTTAGAGGCTTTAGGATTAAATGTAGAAGAATATAATAATCTAATTTGTCCAATACTTATTAAGTGTCTTCCAAAAGAGATAATTACAGAAATTACACGTCAGTGTAAACTTGAGAATTGGGAGATTTCTAAAATATTAGAGATAGTTAAATCGGAAATTCAGTGCAGAGAAGCTGCTAGTTTTTTGTCTTCTCAAAAATGTACGCAAGGTGGTAACGTAATTAGTAATAGTCAGAATTACGCATCTAATTATAAAAGAAAGGTAACTTTTACAGCTGCTTCACAAAGGAATCAGAATCAGGCTAAGGGTTGGTCAGGCTCAGGCAATATGGTAGATGATAAAAGGGAAAGGAAAATGCAAAATTGTATATTTTGTGAACGCGATCATCTTGGGGTTAATTGTAAATATGTTTCTGATGAGGATAAAAGGCAAAAATTAAGGAGGGAAGGTAGATGTTTTTTGTGCTTTGGGAAACACTTGAGAAAATTGTGTAGGCTAAAAATAGAATGCTCTAACTGTGGTGGTAGGCATAACGAGCTGTTCTGTACTGCGATTGAATCTAAACACATGGCAGAACACCGATCAAGGTCAGACGAAAAGGAGCATACTGCTAGCGAGTTGGCTATAAATCAGTCAGGGGGTTCAAGTGGTTCGGAAACGAATTCGAATGTTGGGATGACTCATTCAAACATTGAGAGTAACATCTCCTGCGTTCTGCCGGCTTGCAGGGTGAAGGTTCTAAATCTGAGAGGCTCTAAATGGGAGAACGTTTTGATGCTTTATGATTCTGCTTCGAGTTGTTCCTGGATTAAAAAAGAGATAGCTGATAAATTGAGCTTACCCATTTTGAGAACTGAAACTTTAGAAATGTATACTTTTGGGAATAAACCAGTTAAAAGGGAATTTGAAGTTACGTCTTTAATTTTAAGGCATAAAGATAATCCGAATAGGCGTGCCACAATTGAAGCGTATGTAACAGACACTATTTCACATGTGCAGTTTAATGTGCCAAAAGGGGAAATAGAATCTATGCTTATAAGGTCGAATATTCCATTAAATGAGGTAAATTTGGCTGGTCAGGGGGAAAGTATCTCAGTTCTGCTAGGATGTGGTATTATGTGGAAGTTTTTCTCAGGAAATAAAATTGAGTTGTCTAAGGGTTTGTATTGCATTGAGACTCTTTTGGGATATGTAATTAGTGGTAGTTATCAGTCAAACAGAATGCAGGTTTCTTCAGTTAATTTGTGTGTATCTGGATCTAGTAAGGGGTCACTAAAGTTTGTTAAGGACGTAGAAACTGTTCCAGATAAAGGGGATACGGTAACTACTAATGAGTTGAATTCTAATTTAAAAAGAATGTGGGATTTGGACAATATGTTTATTGAACCATTGGGTGTTGAAACGAACGTGTCAGAAACTGAGTCACAGATTCTAAAAAATTTCGAGGATGAGATTAAGTTTAAGAACGGTAAGTATGAAGTGAAATTACCTTTCAAAGCTGAGATAAATTTAGATGATAATTTCTCTCTTTGTAAACGTCGGTTGTTAGGTCTAGTTGCACGTTTTGAGAAAGATTTGTCCCTATACGAACGCTATCGTACTGTTTTAGAAGAGCAAATAAGGTTAGGTATAATTGAAGAGGTATTTCTTGAGTCAGATAAGGGTAATCAAAAACATTACTTACCTCACCATCCTGTCGTTAAAAGTGATAAGGATACAAATCGTACGCGTTTTAGGATAGTTTTTGATGCCTCAGCTAATGAAAGGGGTAGTCTATCTTTAAATGAAAATTTAAATGCAGGTCCAAATTTGAATCCTAACTTGCTATTGGTACTTCTCAAATTTAGGAAAGGTGAGATAGGAATAGTTGCAGATATAGAGAAGGCATTTTTACGGGTTTTACTCTCAGAGGAGGATAGAGACTATCAAAGGTTTCTTTGGATTAATAAAATGCCTCCAAGTGAGTTAAGGGTATTCCGTAATAAAACGGTTTGTTTTGGGGTTAAACCATCTCCATTTCTTTTGGCCGCAACTATTAAGCACCAAATTAGGAAGTATGAGAAGTCCAATCCAATGGCTGTTAAAGCTTTGAGTAGTAGTCTGTACGTAGATGATTTAATAACAAGTGAAAGTTCCGTACGAGACGCCGTGATAGTATCACAGGACTCTAAAAATATCTTGAAAGATGCGGACATGAACTTGCGTGATTTTAGAACAAATAGTACCGAATTGCAGGACTATTGGAAGCAATCCAATATTGAACTCAGTGAGACAGATGTGACAGTTCCAATTAAAGTTCTAGGATGTGTGTGGAACACTAGAAATGACACTTTACGATTTGATCTTGGTTATCTAGTGGATAGGAGTAATGATTCACCGTGTACGAAACGTGAAGTCCTCAGGGTGTCGTACTCCGTTTATGATCCCATCGGCACTGTTGTACCCTTTGCCGTCCGGATGAGAATCTTTCTGCAGACGTTATGGCAGAGAGGTCTGGAATGGGACGAAGAGCTGCCAAGTGACCTCCTTGCAATTTGGAGGGCTTGGTGTGCTGAGGTACATCTGCTGGAAGACATTGAGGTGCCACGATGGTACTTCCCCAATTCGATTTCACAAAATGAATATCAAATTCACATCTTTTGTGACGCAAGTGAAAAGGCATTTGGTGCGGTTTGTTACGTCAGGTATCCCACTAATGGTAATGACTTCAATATTACCTTTGTGACTGCCAAGGCACGAGTGGCACCAGTCAAGAAGGTAACTCTTCCGCGTCTGAAGCTTCTTGCTGCTTTGGTGGGGGCCAGAATTCTGAGGTCCCTCAGAGACGTCTTCAACATCACGGACAACTACACCATGTGTAGTGACTCTACAGTTGCACTCTACTGGATCAAGGGGGATGCCAGGACATGGAAGCCATTTGTATGCAACCGAGTTACAGAGATCCAGGAGCATACAAATCCCGCACAGTGGACGCATTGCCGAGGAACCGACAATCCAGCTGATCTCCTCAGCCGAGGAGCGCCTGCCAAGGTGTTGATTCATGGAAAGCTGTGGTTCGAGGCACCACCATGGCTAAGACTTCCAGAATCCGAGTGGCCAAAGAGTGCAGATGTGACAACGAGCAGAAGATTCGTCGAAGAGGCAGCGGGACTTGAGAGAAGAGCGAAATCTACTTCAGCCAACATGACCGTAGCTGAACGATCCGATGGTGATGTCATCATCGACAGGTTCTCGTCATGGAGCAAACTTCGCAGAGTGATTGCTTGGTGCTTACGATTTGCATCAAACTGCAAGAACATCAGTTTCAGAGCTTCTGGAACACTGTCTTCTGACGAACTTACGTCTGCGACTGACTGTATCGTAAAAATGGTGCAAGGAACTGGGTTCAAGACTGAAATTGACTCGCTTTCAAAAGGTCAGCAACTGAGTTCTTCTAGCCACATCAAAACTCTAGCACCCTTCATTGACACCAAGAGACAAAAATGGTTTAAATCTCATAGTAATTTAAAATTAAATGATTTAGTGCTTATAAAGGAAGAAAACTTGTCTCCTTTAAAATGGAAATTAATAAGGGTTATTGAAGTTTTCCCTGGCAAGGACAACAAGGTAAGAGTAGTGAAGTTGCAGACTCCAAATGGAGTATTGGTTAGGCCAATAGTGAAACTTTCACCACTGCCATCAAATGATGAGTGATTAGTATGTGTGTTTTCATCTATTTGTATTTAATCGGAACTTTGAGTATTGCATATGTGCTAGTCTAGTTTTTGATAAGGTTAACTCTAGTATTGTATTGTATACTATTCAGTACTGTATTGTATTGTGTTTAGTATTGTAATTGTCTAATAAGTATTTCAGTTATGATGAACCAAATTGGTTCATGGTCCCGCAGGATGTTTGAGCTTCATATCATCTTGTAAGTATTAATTTAGTTCACTGATCCGCCGCTAGATGGCATTGTATTTATTGTATATATCAATGTATTTATATTTTATTCTTTAATAAATAGTCTAGCTTAATCCTTCGAAGAGCGTGGTTGTGTGTGGCATGGGTCTCGCGGAGCTAGCCGACGGAACAACCTTCATAGGATGAAATGGTAAAATTGGACATTTTTAAACTAGGCGTTTGTTCAGGGAAAGGCGACTTTTCTGGGGAACTCTCAGTTGAAGCCAAAAATTTTTGAGATATACTTTTTCTGGTTTTGGGCGGCATTGTTTACAAACTAGCAAAACCACTAGACAAGCAACACAACTTATAGATCATGCACAAAAGAAATTCATATAAAACTGTATAAGCACTTACCAGAGTGACCCGATCCGCGAAGAGGAAAAAATCCATCGCCTATCGACCACGCACAAAAGTCAACAAGGGCCGCAGCGAGAGCGAGCTGGTCACGGCACCAAATATGCTAGAGCGATCGGCACCCTGCCCCCGGAACCACTCGCCCCGCACAACCCCCATGAACAATGATGTGCATGATCAAAAATGACGATGTAGATTTACCAAAAAGAAGGTTTATTAATACACTGAAAAAGACACTGTAAATAAATTAAAAGTTTAAAAAGTGGCATATAGCCGGACGACGGAAGAGGGAGTCCACCAAAACATTACACGTAGCCCCAGATCTACCACAGGTATTGAGTGCAACCAGCCCTACTCAGAAACGCAGCTCATGGTGATGACAACACACAATTGATCAGCTGCCGTTGACGACAACCAATGTGACGATCAGCAAGCGCAGAAGACTCCTCCTCATCAAGAATATTTTTTAATGTTAAATATTTAAGTAATGTCAGAAGTATAAAAATAAATTACAAAAAAGGAGTGGTTATGGAAAATTCAATTCAATGCTGTAAAACTCGCTATAAAATCATTAGTAGATAACCGATTTACAGGGTCTACATCTTGTGTGCGGAAAATATTTTTCTTAATTTTTATAAATAATTACATTATATATTAATTAAATGTTAGAACAAACAACAGTTGCATTAAGTCTTTAAATTTAATTGAAACAAAAAGTACACGCAGTTTTTTTTTAAATGTAATATATTGTTTCCTCTCTCCTGACCAGGGCCATTCTGAATTGCCTTTTGGGAATTCCACATGCCAATAATTTTTCCCCATAAGTTTTGAATCACCCGTCATTTTACCAGCCTAATATAGCTAATACGCATCACATGTAACCAAACCACGTACTGCATTTTCCATCAAACTCCAATGACACTTGATAAACGATAATGGTAAACTCAAGCAATCATCTAATTCAAAAGTGAAAATAAATTAGTCTAAAGTAAAATGATTAAGGCACTCTTGAAGAGAATTGTATAGCAATAAACAAGCATGGAAAATTAGGCCTTATTTACTTCAGCAAAATAAAAGAGTGCCCACTTTAATGCTCCAATGACGCGAACTGGTGATAGAGGAGATCCTTTCTAACTTCTAATCTGCTTTGTTAGGCAATAAAACAGTCAAGTTGTCACACTAATGGTTTCTAAGGAATTGGCGTGATTGGTTTGACTTTACATTGAGTAAGAGGAGTATAATTTGTATAGTACATCGTGGGTTAAACTGAACAATTTTGGAGGTAATAGGGAAAATTGAGTGCGAAATAATATTTAGGATTTTTATCAAAGAATTTCTGTTTACAAAAACTAACTGCTTTTGAAAAGAATTAACTGTGTTTGATGTTATAGATATTTTTATTCAATACATTACATTAGAAGAGTTCTTGATAGGGGCCATGAGAGGAACCAAAATTTTTGGATTTTTTTTATTAAATTTTGTCTTTACTTAATTAAAAAAAGCACATAACTACACAAAAACACTGAAAAATTTGTAAATTTACGAGCTTTTTCTTTTTTGAGGCCTGAAAAAGTGCTATTTTCATTTCACATCCTAATATCTCCGCGAATATTCACGTAATTTTCATGAAATTTTTTTCAGTGAGCTCTTCATAACGTTGGCAACAACACTCTCACTGAGGTTTTTGCTCTATCTCCTTTAGTTTTTAAATTAAATTTAAATTTATTTTTATTTCGCCGCTAGGGGCGCTGTCAGTCATCTCAATGGATTCTCCTGGGTCATTTACCTAGGGGTAGACCTTACTTCCGTGACCCTAGGACACGTTGGTTCCAAATAAAAGCCGCTAAAAAGACTATTGAAACACCCTGTAGTATAATACAAATTGAAGTTTCATGTAAATGAAAGTGTTAAACGACCTCAGTGGTTAACGTCGCCCCTACTTCCTCGGCGAACATTGTCATCTAACGGACACGGTCTACATTTGCAGACATGAGCTCCTATGAAATTCTTATTTGGCATATGGCAAACCAAACCAACATGTTACGTTCGGCACCAACCTTGTAAGACACCTTGCATACATCCCTGGATTCAGATCCCTATCTTCTCAAGTCCCTGCACCCCGCTGTCCTCAATTCCCGACAAACAATCGATTTGACAACCACAGTCAGAATCGAGAGTCCTCCACCCTGACCTACCTTCCACCTGACCTGCTCCTAAAGGACACTCGTCACGACTTGCCTTAACAGATTTTCAACCTCATAATCCTCGGCAAAAAAACAATAACAACGATAAAGGAACGAAGGTCAAGGGCCAGAGTGGGCGACTTTCGGTTCATGTCTAAACCAGTTCCGACGGGCGTCGCTCTTGGTTTATCGCTTCCAACCCATGACCGTTCATTGTCTTTCTTTATGATTCCAACGCGGCGGTTCCGATTAATTTCCCTGTCGTTTGTATTGTGATATGATAAGTGTGCCGACCACATTACAGTACGCTTTGTGTGGAAGCCTTGACGTCATTTGAATAGTGCACTTATATATAAAACGCTTGTAATCAGAGTTAGAATTTAATGATCGCAACTGATTGCCAAAACCTGGTTTAAGTATATTTCAATTTGAAAACATCCACAACATTGAAATCAAAATATTGAATTTTTCAAAATTTGTACAGAGTTGGTCACACTTTGAAAGGGGAGGGTGGGGCACCTTTCGACAGTTTTCGTTTTTTTTGTGACTGATCTAATGGACGACTTCTAAAATTTTCACTTGCATGTCTTACTATGACCTTTCGGACACATTGTGTAATTTTAACCAAGTTCCTAGAAAAATTTAAGTACATTAGAGCCCCGATTATCCGCGAGTGTCACGAAAAATTTTTTTATATTACAAACCGAAATTTTTAACCGAATTTACCAATTTTTAGATGTAGAGCAAAGGTTTCTGCTGTACTACTTAACATGTTTTAAAAGTTTTACATATCATGTTTTTTGTACAATAACACATAGTTTTTATGTTGAAATATTTTCCGCGTTTTCACCTCCTTTTTAGTCTTTTTTAGGGTTATCCGCGATTTTCGTTATCCGCGGTACTCTTGCCACCCAATTCCGCGGATAATCGGGGCTCTACTACAGTCCAAAATTGCTTTTTAAAAAAGGTTTCAACAGTGGGTTAGTTTCAATTGATTTAAATTTTATTTATGTTATTTGATACGAAACATTACTTGACACCAGGTGGCATTTCAATCAACCGCTTGACAAACGAGAACACGATTTTAATTTGAAAACGAAACTGTTGTATCCAGCCCCAATTGAATCGTTTATTTCAGAAACAAGCTAAACCCCATTGGATTAACACAGCGTTTAACTTGTTTCTGAAAAAAAGATTCAATTACCCTTGCCTCTCTTGTCTTTGCCACTCTGTAGAAAAGAGAGCTTAAAGTATTGGAAATGGAAACGAAGATAAAACTTTACACTCGGTTTTGTATATGCTGTAATAAATAATATTTAAAATGTATTTTTACTGGTGATCTTTAGCTTCATAAAACTTGACTCTTCTCTTTGGCTATTGAAATTGAAAGTAAAAATCTGTAAAACAAAGGGGGGATTTTTAATTCCATTTTAGTTCCTGTTTAGGATTACTATAATCATACAATTTTAATTGGTTTTTATGTAAAAATGTCGAAATCAAACAATAGGGAATATAACGATTTTTCAAATTTAATTTACTTCGATAGGGCTTCTTTAAAAATTATTTTTTTTCAAAATTTGATCATTAGCTAACTTAAAAGAAATAAAAACTACAATGCGCAGAAGGGTTCGCGAAAAAAGAGGGATTTTGCGCTTGGCGTCACTTCTGTCTTCGGCACATGAGCTTGTACAAAAGCGTATTCGGCAATGGTTAGATCCTTTCCTTCGAAAGTATTGATTGGTTGAAGATTCGGTGAAAGCAGAGGTGACGTCACGTTAGCCACACCTCCGATTCTAGCAAGCGTAATTTTTGAAAATTAATTTTAAAAATAATGATAAAAAAATTTGAAGAAATGCTTTTTGCATCAATGATTCCAATAGTCGAAATCTTGAATTTCCACAAATTTTGTATTCTCTATTGTTTCTCTTCCCATTTCTAGGATATTTTGATCTAGAAGTTCTGAAACATTTATCTGTAACACCCTATCATTCCAAAATCGTAATACACATTACATCATTTTTTAGAATCGTAAAACCATCGGACTGCTCTGACCATTATTATTTCGATTACCAGTTCAGGTAGGTTGGTGCGGGCATTTACTTGACTTCTTAGCGTGTGCTCTTTTATTTAATATTTTATTATTAGGCCTTTTGTTTCGGCAACAATGCGGGACGTGTACGGAATCTGATCCGAAGTCGAGATAGAGCGGAGTTGGCGTGAGGGGGATTCGTAGATGAAAAAATGAATAGGGTGTGCGGTGCGTGTACCGTGAAAAAGTGTATAGGACGCGTTTTTTTTGCAGAATTTGTGGCGACGTTTTATACTATGTGAGATAAGGGTGCTGATATTGTAAAAATCTTATAGATCTGAGTCTTCAGAGTACGGCCTGCGGGTCTAAATTGTATCCTATTTGGCTTTTTTTACATCTTTTCTTTGTAGTTTTCGGTAGATTTAAAGATTTTCATGAATATAACTTATTAACTGATCGTTTGAACATGCTTCAGAAACAGTTTTCAAATCGTTTTTTATGTTAAAGAGAATGTGTAATATGGCCGATTGATACGTTCAATAAAATTGCATAGGAGAAAATAAAAGGTGTTTAATTGTCTTTGATATAATGATGAATACTTCCACGACTTGAAGAGTAACTATTTATTCCATTTTATTATTATAAATAAAAATGGAATAGAAATAAGTATCTTGGAAGTTACAATAACAAATTTGGATTAAATTTAATAAACAATCAAAAAATCTTCCTAAGATAACATTTGTTAGTTATATAGTTAGAATTGCCACAGAAAAATTTTATGATGACCAAATTCAGAGGGATTTCTAAGTTCAATAAGTCATTAAGAAATATAAAGTATATTTCTTTGTTATTGCTCTGTTTTTTTTCTTGAAATGGCTCTTTGGAATGACCCCTGTAATATGCGAGTATAAAACAGACGCTAGAGGGAACACAAATTTTGCTATAGTAATCGTAAAAGTTGAGTTGTGTGAAAACTGCTGGGGGCAGAAATAAAAATTCACAGACAGTCATCAACCAGCATATTGAAAAAAATTTTGTGTTTTTCTATAATATGATGTCTTCAAATACCGAATACAATAACTTGGTTATGTCGTGTTTTTATTGTTTCCTTTTGAAGACGACCACTTAAAGGCAATTGCTACACACAATTTTTATAAATATGGTCAACCTCTCATGACTGATGGGTTTTAGAAATCAATTTCGAACTGTCTAAACCCCTTAAAAGTTTGTTGCACCATCTCATATACATACACCCAGCATAAAAAGCCATCAAAATTTCAGTACAGTTGAACCTTACAACCCACACTTAGATAGATACGGTCATGCTAAAAACGGTAAATTTCCTCACACTATCTCAAATGCATGACAGAGCGTATGTTTACTTTTAGACACTGTATGCCTTTTTCTACACTCCACTGCACAGCCAATGAGCTTGACTCGAGAACCTACGTGATTTCGTTCCGAAATAGAATTTTTTTTAACTTTGGTCCATTCATTCATCTACCTACCCTCTTACTTATTATTATTATTTGCTTCTTTCTCACCGGTTGAGTCATAATAACTTATCCCAACTCCATTATCTCCCTTACCTTTTTTTCGCAAAATAACCATGGGATTGCCACTTTTTTCGTTCATTTATTTTTATTACCTTTAGTTTTGTTTCACGGTCGCACTGCCGGTGTGTCGACTACTTCCTTATTTTTGTTCGACCGGAGGCATAGAAACGAATCCCACTGTAGATTAAATAACGAAACATGCCAAATGGGTCACGGGTTGCACACGGGTTTTGTCGAGTATTTTCTGTTCCGACTCATAAAGTTAACGTGTATTAGAATTTTAATACAAATTACCAAGTAATGGGCACTACCAGTATTTTTTGAACAAACAAAAAATGCATATTTCCTGTAAAAAAATAATCTAAATTCAAAAATCGACTTGAAAAGTTTCAAAAAAACAGTTTATTCAAATGTTTTAAAATAAAAATAGTCAATCCGTTCTCAGTTTTTTAGGATTGAATGACTTAAAACCAACAATAAGGAAGTTGCATGTGTCAGATTTTCAAAAACAAACAAGTGTTCCGTATAATTTTTTGTATGGTAAAATGGGTAAAATGAAACATCTAGTCAGTTTTTCAAAAAAATGTACAGATAATTAAATATTTTAATTTTAAAGTCGAGAAAAAAACACGTGACTGAAAACGTTTATTGTTTAAACTGTAGGATGACGTCAACAATAATACCATCAACTCCATTGCTTTACAACAATGTTTATTTTAAGATGACGTCACATCCAAACTCTTGGCGTTTTCGCGCGCTTTTAAAAAAGGGATTTTTGATAATTTTTTGGCAATCAAAAAATTTCTCGATCGGCCTCAAATTTTGGGTAGTTGCTTATTTTTGCAAGAGGAATCGATTAAAAAAATATAAAAAATTATGCAACTTCCTCATTGCTTTGAATTGCTTAAACCAGTATTTATTCCATTTTCCAGGATGGATATGGATAGCCGTGTTTATTGGAATTGATATCCAAACGTTTCACCCTCTTCTTCGGAAGGCATCATCAGTGGCAAAAAATTCAACTGCTGAAAATAAAAATTTTAAAATACATAACAAACAATTACTGCGGATGCTCCAAGTAAAACACGAGGTATGAATATGAAATAAGACACTAATGAATCAATTGGAAAAACAACGTTTTTTTTTACACAATTTAAAAGTTTAAAAGCAGTAGACAGTTTTTTCAATGTTAACATTTGCACAAGATTTTTTCGCTGAGATACTAATGCTTTATTGTTATGATGGCTTATTTATCTGAAGAGTCGGGTGGCTGACGCTTGGTAGGAGCTTTCACGTAGTAATTGTTTGTTATGTATTTTTAAATTTTTTATTTTTAGTAGTTGAACTTTTCGCCACTGATGACGTCCTCCGAAGAAGAGAGTGAAACGTTTGGAGATCGATTCCAATCAATACGGCTATCCATCCAGGAAAATTGAATAAATAGTTACTCTTCAAGTGGTGGAAATCTTCATCTTTTACATTAAACCATTGTTTAAGACTAGTGTTTAAGATTAAATGACGTCATAATTTGACGGTTGACGTTTTCGCGCCCATTTTAAGTTCAAGCTTTGAAATTTGAAGGCGGATCATAGAATCTGCTGTGCGGCTATTTTTTTTTTCCTAAATGCGAAATTAAACCTCGGAATGCTAAAATATATTGAATATTTAATACTGAGTTTATTTGTGTAGTTTCAATTAATTAAATTTTTCCAGCTTAAAAAACTGCTGTATCTTACCAATTAGATCTTTTTCAACATTTTTAGCTTCTAAATCCTGGTAACACAATCGAAATAAATAGTACCATTCAGAACACAAATTCTTTTCAAACTTTCAGAAATTGGGAAAAAAAAACTCATTGCATACAAGATTTCTCTTCAAAGCAGCGATAAAACGCCAGAATAAGACTATTTTGGCGAGTTTTGAATTTCGTCCATAAGAGTCTATAGTGGGATGCGTTTATACGCCGACCGGAGACGAAAGTGTTTTTTTCCTTTTTTTCCCTGAGCCCTTCTTTGTAATTATTTGTTCTTTATGACTGCTAATGCCCGTGCGGATAGTGGGGAGATTACCTGGTGCCGATTTGGCTGTGAGGATTTTTTTATCCCCTAACAATAAGAGAGCTCAATTGCTTTCTGATGAAAGTGGTTATTGTTTTAATCAATTATTGTCCCCTAATCAATTCTAACGCTTTGCTGCAATTGATTTCGTTCAAAAAAGTTGCTATCATTATTTTTGGGGTCGTGAAGTATTTACCGGGGTCAAATATTCTTTTAAATTTAAAAACATCTTTCAACTTGGATAAATCGAGCGTCTTTAATTCGATGTCAAACAAAGTCAAAGTTTTCACTTGGCCCATTGAATTCTCTGTAAAATCAATATTAAAAAATCGTAGATAAGTTTTTAAACTTTTAATCATAACGATTTTTTTGGCTTTTATCGTTAGAAAAGTCCGTCTTCTGAACGATAAACAAGGAGGATAGGTTTTGTTTCAGAATGGTGCATTTGTTAAATGGCAACATTAAAAATTATTCTTATTTTTGACGTAGCGGCTCCACCCAAATCAGAAGGTTTATAATGAATTTTACTTACACAAGATTAGATCGGATTAAAGAGATAATAAAGATTAGCAAGTTTTTGAATTTTGCAGCGATGATTTTTTTACTGAATGAAATGTTTTTTTCAAATGTTTTTTTTATCTATTTTCCTATGCTACGTTACAACCATCGTTTAATGTCACACCATCGCAATGAGTATAGGGCATGTGGTTTTTCCGCTAATTAGCGGAAATCCGCTAATTTTAGAGGTGTTGAGAATCGGAATTCTGCTCAATTTTGTGCGGAATTAATATTTCAAAGCAGGAAAAAATCGGAATATTTGTTTCCTGAAAGGACATAGAGTGTACCAAAACGATTTAAAACCGTTTTTTAGGGACAAATTTCTGAGATTGAGTTTATCAAGATGAGAATCCTATCTAAAAAGTATTAAAAAGCTAAATTGAACCTATTGTATGGATAGGGATTTGAATTTAGGCCCCTCCCAAAATAAATTTCTATACCACTGTAACTTATCTAGACGCTTCTAAAAAAATTTCAGATAATTTCTTTCTTGAGCAATCACATGCCTGATAGCGTTTAACCCCATATGATTTAATAATATTTTGAGTTAAATATTGGTTTCTTTTAGTATGATAATACTGTTAGAAAATACTCTGTCAATTACATAAATCCAACCAAAAAAGGGCACCTCAAAAGACACACTATATCATAATCGGAATATCATTTTATTATTACCCCAAATATGCAGCTTTATCTCCTAAATTCTTTACTACACATCAATAATCTACAATTTATCTCATACACTAGCGGAAATAAAAATCCCAACACCAAGAAGGAAAGGAGATATCAAAGTCAAATTTATTTCTATGATTGCACATAGTATCAATGTGAATTGCTTAAAAAATCAGCCTTCCTGGATATTAGGGGGCCGAGAAAATAAGGGAGGAGTGTTGTCTCCATAGGTGTCCATTACCGCCGTCACACGTCATGATATTGAGTGACAGGGGCTCTAAATGACTTTTAAGGAATTGGAGGATCATGTTGCCTCCTCAGACAGTTCAAATTCATATGGTGCACCAGCGGACGTTGCATACCGGGCTAGGTGATTTCTCCTCTTTCTCCGGACATGTTTTGGGAGCGTTGGTTCTTACGAACGGATAGGCCAGGGTAAAAATGCATCATAGGGGGCTAAGAAGAAAGCTTGGACATTGCATAAAACATGTGTTCGTGCATTTTCTCTTGAAATTTGTCCCCAGGACAGGTCTGAAGGTAAGGACAGACAATCGGCTAAAAAACCTCAATGAAGCAGCTCTGGTTGGCCAAAGTACCGGTAGATCATACTGAGGACAAGTGGCAGTGGGATGGATGTCGTTTGCTGTACTGCGGATTGTCCGTTTGGTCCGCATAGCTTCTTACATCTTTGTCTTTAAACAAGGGGCTGAAAATGGGCCTTTCTGTTTCCAATAGTGCACGAAATAAGGAAATGAAAATCCCAATTTCATGACATAGTGTTTATGAGAGAATCCTGCTTCGGTTTGGAGCACCACGACTGTTGGGTATGAGTTTGAAGACACAATGGAGTGAGCGCCCACAGTTGATGATTTCCTAATCGTTCCACGGAGTGGTGATGCAGGGTAACGGAGTGGGGATGCATTGGGTTCCATTTCTTCAACTCCTGAGTATGATTCACCAGTACTTTTTCCAACCAGAGCTGCGTCATTGAGGTTTTTCAGCCGGTAGACCGTCCTTACCTTCAGACCTGTCCTGGGGAGAAATTTCAAGAGAAACATGCACAACCACATGTTGTATGCAATGTCCAAGCTTTCTTCTTAACCCCCTAGGTTGCATTTTTACCCCGTCTTTCCCGTTCTCTAGAACCAACACCCACAAAACAAGTTTGGTCAATGAGGAGAAATCCCCTATCCCAGTAAGCAACGTCCGCTGGTGCACCATATGAATTTGGACTACCTGAGGAGGCAACATGGTCCTCCAATCCCTCAAAAGTCATTTAGAGCCCCTGTCACTCAATACCATGACGTGTGACGGCGGTAATGGACACCTACGGACACAACACTCCTCCCTGGTTTTCTCGGTCCCCTAACATCCAGGAAGGCTGATTTTTTAATCAATTCACATTGATACTAAGTGCAATCATAGAAACAAATTTGACTTTGATATCTCCTTTCCTTCTTGGTGTTGGGATTTTTATTTCCGCTAGTGTATTTGGTTGAGTTCAACTTTGCTTGGTTTCCCCCAATCCAGGTTAAAATTTTTGCTGGTACAAGCAAAGAAAATATGCTAGTTTTTGCTAGGTATTCTAGTCCATTCTTTTTTATACTAGCTTGCATGAGATGCTAGCTAGTATACTAGCTTACGCATCAATAGCATGCCATGCTGTATTCAAACATCCTATGCTTTTTAGCTATTCAAGCTACTTTCATAGCATGGTGGATAGCTAGGTACCTGTATGTATTTGCTAGTTTATGCTGTTTTTTTGTTTGTGGGGGTCGATTCAAAGTTTAGGGGCCCAAGGGGTGCATAAAACCGGGTCCTCAACATGGTCTTAAAATAAGATTTGTTATTTTAAGCCTTATAAATTAATCATCATTCATCCAAGTGGACATTCTGCTAGATTACCAATATGATCTAGCAACATATGCTGTTTTGTTTTTGCTAGCCAACCAAAAAAGTGAGTTATTACTTACCTTGGGTTCCTAGTGGCTTTGGTATGTACTAGAAAAAGTTTTGCTAGTTTTTTGCTGGTATCTAGCAGTACATCCTGGGCAAGCAAACAAATACTAGCTTGAATTTTAACCTGGGAAATAAAGGAATTCTCCCCTGGGTATGAACTCTTTTGCTCGTCGAGGGGGGTTATCGACCCACCCCCAACCCTTCCCCCTATCCAAAAGAGGCTCACTCGATCGGAAAATGGGTTCGGACGGGGCTTAGCGTCCCTATGAAGTCATCTGAGGGACGATTTTCCAGAACACTACCTAAGCCGACGATGAGCGATAAACTGTAATGCCCTCTTTCCAAGATGAGGACTGGGTTTTTGGAATGGAATGGGGCTGTTATTGGAATGGAAGCATTTTGATTAAGTTACACGTTGTACTTACTAGCTAATATTTTGTTTATATTATCAATTTGTGCATTATAAGACATCGTAAATGATGTTGAAAGGACTGGACTTCAAGCTAAATGCCAAAAATGAAAAATATGAGTTAAACCCGAAAAACCAATCTAAGCAAACTATAAAGCCGGCTAAACGCCACAATTATAAGTTGTTTAAAATTACCCCGAAATACGACGTTTCCTATATTCATGGTGGCAACATAGACCAAAAACTCATAAGTTGATATCTATACTAAAAATCTGGTAATCTCTGTCAATTTTGTACTGGGGAATCCCTAATCTAAAGGCTCCAATTAAATGCAACCCCCTCGCAAAAAATCCAAACCCGAGGCCAATTAAGCCCCTTTTGGCATCACGCAAATCTAGTGTGTGGTGCCACTGCAGTCATAAACCGTCTATGCATGGAACAGCTTCCTCAATTACGCAAAAGCATTCACTGGCTGTTGCATTCATTGAGATTCGCAATTTGGCTGTCAGATAGACGAAATCCTACCGAGATAAGTTGCTGATACGGGGTTGCTTCGCTGCACGCAAGGGTTTTATGTCCTTTTTTTATACCATCGAGGTGTTGTTGAAATTATTCCCGACAATATGGGACCAAATCTAACAATAAGATTTCTCGAACGGTAAAATAAATGCATTAAGAATATTTTTTTGTTCTCAAATTAACAATAATTTAGGTTTGAGCTTAGTTGATTCCCTGTCAAATAGTCAGATTTTAAATTTCATTATAAATTACAGTCGGTGCTTAAATCAATCTTGAAATAATTTTTATAAAGCGCTACTAAAAGTGAATGAAAATATATTTCCAGAAATGTGCTATCAACTTGTGTGGAAGGCTAATTCTTAAAATCCGAAATATTTCTTAAACTTTTTATAGAAACAGTAAAAGAACACAAGTTCTGACTCTGTAAGAATTAATTAAACTTTGCAATTCTTTCAGGAATAGTTTTTCAAAATTCAGAACATCACTATAAAGAGTTCTAGTTAACAACAAGGTTCTAGGATTGTAAATAAATGCAAAAGTGTTTCTTTTTTTCTTCAGACCTCAATTATTAAGGTTTTCATAAGTATACCGACAGAAAGTTAAAAAGCATGATTTCTAAAAGTGACAATTATGGTGTTGAGAATATTTAGTTTTATATTTTGGGTAATTTTTTCAGTTCAGTTTGCACCCTAAAAGACATAAATAAACAAAATAACTAGTTTTAAAAAATGAACAAATATTTTATTGGGTATATTGTAGGCCAAATGGCTTCAATAAAACGCAAAAGAAATTTCATCTCAATATGACAACTTCTGTTACCATCTTGTGCCCTAAAATGTGAAGATTAACGAAAACTCGCGATATTTGAATAGAATTATCCAAATCCGCTTTTGCAAATTCAGTTAATATATATGTTACCGCTAAAGTTGAAAATTAGTTATTCTTAAGAATACCTAGTTAAACTTTAGATTAACTGATTTCTGTCGTTAATGTGCGGATATTAGAGTTTTTCGCATTTTACCTCGGGAATCTACATTATAACGGCCTCTTGATAGTTAAAGTTCAAAATAATTTGTTTCGCTCAATACTTTCTGTTAAAATGTTGAGGTGCTCACTGCGCCATGCGCTTACCCCTGCGCAGTCGGGTTTCAATACGTAGTTTGTTGTCATATTTGGTGTTTTGATTTCAAATTTAGTGCGTAGCACAGGTAGTTGTCATGTTGAATGTTAAACAAAATAATACAAGCAAGTAAGTACAGTAAATTTACATGATTAAGTTCAGTAAATTACTACTAAAACGGGTATTTTAAAACAATTGTGTTGAAGCTCCGACTTCAGAGTGACAGAGATTTCTTTTAACGAAAGCAAATGTCCCAGCTGTTGAAATATCTTTTCAACAAATGTTAATTCAATAATCGCTGGGACCTGGGCAAGGGTTTAACATATGTAATCGATCGCGAATCCTAGCAATAGTTCAGGGTAGGCTGGCAGCCGATTACACCGCGCTTTCATTAAGATTTGCTAGTTTAAGTGCTCATTGAAATACGCTGTCAAATCGAGATCGAAAAACCACAATTGATACAAATCTCAGTTGGTACTTTAATATTCTATTATTATTGCTTTTATATTTTAGTATTAAAATTGCTATTTCATTACTATTTTTGTGGGATTTGCGTGTTTTGTGTAATATGAAAAAAGTACCGATCCCCCTTTTTTGATTCGTCATTGTTACTGTTTACCCCCCAAATGAGGTTGGTTATAATTAGGGCGGGGGGGTTTGGGGGGGGCGGCAGCCCCCCCAACCACCTTAAACTTTTTATAAAAATAAAATAATTTTTTGTACTTTAACGGATCACCCTCGTTAATATGTAAAATAACTGATTACAGGTAGTATGCAGATTAACGAGTGTCTAGTCGGTAGGGTGCAGAATACCTAGGTAATTTCAAGATTACCTAGCTGTCTTGTGGTTGGCGCTCTATGCCCTGATATGGGCCTTGTGCCATAAAAATCAAACCAATCAATCAATCAATCAAGATTACCTAGGTAATCTTAGAAATTGAAAAAAATTTCGCTCTTTAACGGATCACCCTCGTTAATCTGCAAATTACCTAGGTTTTCTGTAAATTAACTGATTTCTGGACTTTAACTGTAACATATATACTTTTTTTAAATTGTTTAACTATGTAAGTGGTGAGTGTTCTCGCTACACTACCTTTCGGCTTAGCGCCATCCTTAACACATCAAGCACAATATCCTACGCTTTCAACAACACATGTTTCGAACACTCCAGCAACTTCCTCCACATAAAAGCACCGATAAAAAAGGTTATTATATTTACTTTACCCACTTTTACGAACTGAGATTCTGTGAATAAATCCAGCAAATCCCAAACACCATTAAACAAAAGCCCAAACACGCCTAACTCATTTGCCAAAAATATCCCCTTCTTTATAACTCACGACATAAAGAGAAAGGTGACGAAATTTTTATTCTCCCTTCTTTACGATTCATTATTTCCCCCAACAAAACCTCGTTCTACCTCAAAACAGCCTCTTAGCAAAAACCCATAACCTCAAAGATACTGTTGGCTTCGGTTCTATTTATAGCTAGCTGCTTATTCCGAAGGTGCACAAATACACCTTCTATTACCCAAACCCATTGTTTACATTTTTCCTTGGCTTGATATGTTGTTCCCCTCTATGACAATATCAGTTTTCAGAAGGTCGACTTCGTGAGGTTAAGGTCGATTTGTCTGTATTGTTTTGGGATTAACGAGGCTCTCCAAAGTGCTTGATCGAGAAGATTAATTGTTATGAAAATAATCTAGCTTTTTGTTATGTATAAGCTTGTGTAAACATTCATGGTAAATTACCTTCTTTTAACATAAACGGATGAAATTTCGTGTAGCTGCTCTTAA
This sequence comes from Tetragnatha versicolor, assembly GCA_024610705.1. Taxonomy (NCBI): domain Eukaryota; kingdom Metazoa; phylum Arthropoda; class Arachnida; order Araneae; family Tetragnathidae; genus Tetragnatha; species Tetragnatha versicolor. The sequence continues at coordinate 6,073,904 of JANDEH010000014.1, read as the reverse complement.
AGTTGCATTTACATTCCGTAACAATCAAAAGTGTTCTAGTCATTTTTATAATGGTTAGGTGGGGAAATGAGCAATATTAAAATACAAACAAGCAGAAAAAACAGATATCTGAAAATTATTAACTGGTTCTTGACGTAAACATCAACAAAAGGAAGAGGAAATAATATTTAAAGGGAAATATACCTTTCACCTAACACTTTTATGAGAGAAAATACTTTATAAAAACACGCGCAATTCTTTTCCTTAACATCTGAATATGAAATACTATTAACTACTTTTTGAGATATTATGGAAAGAATCTCTCTTCAAATCCATGCGTGAGTCTGACTAAAAATGAGCAAAATTTGATTCTTGAAATCACATCTGAAGAATAATTATTCGATTAAATTAGGTCTACCATTGGTTTTCCTTTTGTGACTATCACTACCCTTCCCTGTAGGGTGCGTTACCAATTTTATTTTCAATAATACCTAAAAAATTGAGAATTAAGCTCTGATAATAGGCTCGGACTATCCGCTTTTTTTAGAAACCAATCGAGTACAAAACGGTAGAGAATATGAAGAAAAAAACTTAACAAGCGTTGACAATTAACGAGTTTGTATTAATTCATAGAAAGAAGAAACGTTAAAACAAGTATTTTTAACTTGATTTCTTTGGACCATATTTAACACATTTTAAGTCATAAAGTGTCACTCAACTAAACTAAACTAGTTGGCGATTCAAGGCATATGTTCCGGACACTTGATCCTCATTTTATCGACCCAGTAAAGGGATGTAAGGCTGAGTCGACAATATCTAACCTATTATGTCCCTATATGAAATAAAAATATAAGTTTAAAATTTTTTTTAAATTTACTCATTTTTAAGGAATTTTCTTCTTATTAAATGCCACACCTTTTTCCATGAGATAGAGCACATGCGATAAAGGTCTTTAGCCTTCTAAAGTTGTTTCAATTTGATCAACCAACCTTTTTCCTCGAGTATCTTTTTGAGTCTCGAAAAACAGTTGTATTTTTCCATCCACCTTATACTACTGCAGATTAGTGATGGGTAACACAGAAGATTTTAGTGAGTTGAGTGAGTTACCTCAATTTGTCCTAGTGAGTTGGGACGGCGTCCCAACTCACTTTGAGTTGTGACGTTATGTGTGTGTGTGAGTTGCTGAGGTGTGAGAGGTGAGTTGGTGAGGTTTAGGAGGTGTATATATGAGTTACCGAGGTGTGAGAGGTGTACCATCCATGATTATTAAATATATATTTTCAAGAAACAGGTATTCTATTCAACTCTCAACTGTAATTGAACCGAACTTATAAAAGCCACATTGTTCTTAAATTTACTTATTTAATACTTTCTCTCAGTTTCTGACGAGCAAAGATACTTGCGAATCTTACTAGTTTTATCTCCATTAAAGCCATTTTGCGAGAATTTGACCATTCATCGAGGTGTGAGTTGCGTGGGTGAGGTGTGAGTTATGAGTTTAGTGAGTTATGTGGTGAGTTGTGAAGTGTATGAGCAAAAGGTGAGGTGAGTGACGTGACAAAACCCTGAGGTGAGTTACTCAAATGAGTTGCCTCACAACTCATTTACCCAACACTACTGCAGATAATCAGTAATCGTCCGTGTCTCACAAAGTCCAGCACTCCCCCAACTCTCTTATATCCAAATCTTCCCCAAATGTCTCCCCCAGCCCGTTGTCGAGTGGCACCTTTAATTGAAGCCCTAAGAGAGGAGGAGGGGGCCAAAAGGAGCTAATATTTGACTCTCGTCTGGTAACAGTCCGTCCTTTATTTGTTTGTCTGCCCCCGGTGGACTGCTTCTATTATGCAGCACGACTGCTTGCTAGGGGGATCCTCATACCTTATTTATGTTCCAAGGGTGTGGGCGGGATTGTGTTGATGTTGGAAATTGTTGGAGGTAGGTGGATAGGATATACTGCATAATAGAAGGTCGCATAGGTGTCATAATCAACTGTAAATAAATAGCGTAAATAGTTGTTAGTATATAAACTTTTGTTCACTTAGAAATCTTCAACCTTGAAATCCTTTTAAATATATGTACTATTTTAACTGGAGTTTCAACAAATAATTTTAATGTATTTTAAGTCAAAAACACTTCTAAGGGGGTTCAAGGGAAATTTCTCCCCAGAAATTTTTAAACCTTAGAGCCGAAAAACCAATTTTAGTTTATTTCTGTAATAAAAACTTATAAGTAGATTATTATTATATGCAGTTTGAATAAGCCTTTAATTATGTTTCCGAGTGACATAAAAATATCTTTGAGGGTCTGGGGTTGGACTACACTTTTTAAAGGATACATTATGCCCTTGCTCTCAATTTCTCATAGGAAAACCCATTAACCAAGAGAAAAAATCCCTTTCTCAGAACTATCTAATAGGTCTATTTTTAAACCAGCTCTGAAAACAAACAACCCATAACAAAAGCGAAAACAGACGACACAATTCTAATTCTCTTCTTACACAAGTGCCCATTTAGTAGAAATTTATACCCCACCAACCGGAGCTTTGACAATTCAATTCGTTAACAAAAGGGATAACAAAAACCACGTAACGACCACTTTCAGTAAACAAACAAATCCCCTCCCCCCCTCGGTAAAGGACATATTGCGTTCTTTTATGCTAAACACATTGCCCTATGCTTGTTTTGGGGTTAAGGAGAAGCCTTAAATTGATCTAATGACCCCTTATGCTGGGATTTAGTTTGACCGGAATAATCCGGAACGGCGTTCCTGAAAATATTTGTACTTTTATCTCACACGTAGGGATCTGAAAAATCGATCGATTCGATTCCGGAATCGATATCTGAAGTTCGATTCTTGGATTCGATTCCTGAGGTTCGATTCCAACCTGGAATCGATTCCTTAGGGCCGGAATTGAAAAAGTAGAATCGAAATTATCTATTTTAATTACAAATCAAAGATAATTAGTAATTATTATTAATTTATTTCCTAACCAGTAAAATATTAATTAATTATCGACATGCTAATTAATTAGTGAACAAAATTGTTAATTATCTGTACTAGAAAATTAAGTACGATTCCTAAGATTCGATTCCTGATGCAAAATACTAATTAATTATCAAAATATTAATTAGTTAGTGAACAAAATTGTTAATAACTATCAGTATTAATTAGGAAATTAAGTATAATTCCATAGAATCGATTCCTGCTGGAATCGATTCCTTCAAGGGTTATTCAATTCCTTATTATCTATTCCTTCAAGGGTTCGATTCTTTGGTATCGATTCCAAGGTATTCGATTCCATAATCGATTCTTTCAGAAATATTTAGAACCCTACTCACACTGCTTTTTTAAGGATTATAATCGCCACTTAAATATATAGTTTAATTACGTATATTGGTAAATATGTATTTCCTAAAATATCATGAACTTCTCCAGGGCTCTTCAAAAACCTGTGTAAAGGGTGTTTCGGAACTAGTACCAGGGGTAGGGCACATCTAGGCGACGCGGAATCACATAGAAATGGGAGTAGGAAATGCACCCTTTACACGCAGTAGGTGCTTTTATAATCGGGCATGGCAGGGTATAAGGAAATTTATACGTTAACTTTTACAATTGGATTATAACCAGCAAAATCGTTCGATTCAGGCATTTATTACATAAAAATCCATTTGAGAATTGAAATTTCAATCGTTATGTTCTAGGATGATGTTTTCTATGCGATCTAACCAATCATATGGTTTTATTAAGGGCAAAAATACTGAATCCGCACTTTTAGAATTTAATGAATTTGTTTTTAACAGTAACCATAAAAATAAGAAAACAGTTGCAGCTTTTCCGAGATATCTCTAAAGCGTTCGATAACGTAAACCATTCCTTGTTAACTTTAAAATTAGAACACGCTGGATTCAGAGGCAATATATTAAAATGGTTCGTTTCGTATATTTCAAATAGAAAACAACAAGTAAAAATTGGGAACAGTTTAAGTGACTACTGTGAAGACAAAATCCTTTGTGTCAAGAGTAAAACTTTTAAAAGGGAAAAAGACGACGTTTAAAAGACACAAATACGAAAAAAGGATAAAAAAAAACCTTACAGCTGTTTCGGAAGCCTAAATCGCGGTGTGCCCCAGGGATCTATTTTAGGCCCATTATTGTTTTTGATTTTTATAAATGATTTTTGTAAACTGAAAATTTTGGAAAAATGATAACCTATGCAGATGACTCGGCATTACTCTATTCTTGTGATTATATTTTAAAACTTAAATCACAGATTGAAAATGACTTAATCGAAATCAGAAAATGCTTTACCATTAATGACTTATCTCGAAATTCAGATAAAACTAAATATATTTATTTTTATCTTAAACAATCATTCATTCAACTAGATATTAAATTTCATTTTAATTCTTGTTATGCTTATTTAATTGTAACTGTCAAAAACATGAACAAGTTAAACATATAAAATATGTGGGTTTATTTATCGACTCAAATCTAAAATGGAAAACCCATGTTGGTGAGTTATGCAAAAGGCTTAACTTAAAAAAACAGAGTTAACGAAAGGAGAATTAGTGAAATTAATCAGATTCCACGCTCTATATGGAGATATTTCGTAAACACTTCTTTTATCTTGCACCTACGGGGACATCCATAAATTACGTGAGGTGTTTTTTCCAAAATTTGGACCCCCCTCCCCCCTTGGTGAGATTTAGTGAGATTTTGCTGGACCCCCCTTCCCCCCCACGTGAGATTTACCTACAACCTTTAAAAATGATTTTCCATCCTATTCGTTTGCATTTTGTGCTTCACAGCATCTAAAACTTTTACATTGTTAATGATGTGGGGGAAAAGGACATTATGTTATCATCAGATTTTCTTTATTATGAAAATCATACTTAAAAAACAAAGAAAATCGTAAAATTTATAACTTAAAATGTTGACGTGAGATTTTAATCGACCCCCCTCCCCCCTTGGTGAGATTTTTCCAAACCCCTCCCCCCTTTTTTGACCTCACGTAATTTATGGATGTCCCCTAAGTTATTTTATAGTCTACCTGCAGAACTACAAAACATTTCTTCCTATCCCTCATTCAAACGCTTTACATAATTTTATCATGCTCTTAAATGATGTTGAGGACTTTTATTAATGGAAGCACAATGTAATTTAATTTTTTGCCTCAGTTGTTTGCCAACCTAATTAATTCTTAAGTTAAATAATTTTGTGTTTAATCAATTATTCATTTTAAAAAATTCTTTATCTTATTTTCCTTTTTGTACCTTATTAATGATATATAATATTTATTTTTAACAGTCTTACTTAATGTATTTACTTTTTTGGTTACCTGGGCAGGATTGATTCTCCTTGGTAACAAATATTATTTTTATATTTTTTGTTTTGTTCCACAAATTGAAAATAAAGATTATAATAATTAATTATTTCGACGATAAATTGTGACCATTAAATTCAAACCCTGAATGAAATTGAAACCATGGCAGAATTTGCTGATTTAACAAAGAAATTGTACGGAATATGCTCACCAGTTTAAAAATGCATAGTTTTACATATTAGTATTTAAGACTAGGCTTGACCATTGTCAGACCTATCTCTTCGAAGTAATATATAAAAGCGACGGTAGACTATAGCTGGTCGCTTTCGCTTCTTTTAAAGCAGTAAGGAAAATGTGGGTATAGTGGGCAGGGCACTGTACCAATAGTGGCCACATAGCTGTTTAATTTTAAATAGAACGAGTTAGAAGCAACAACCATCGTCAAAATTCATAGGCATAGTACAGCGGTTCTCAAACTGTGGTCCGCGGACCCTTGGGGGTCCGCGGTGCCTTCCTAGGGGGTCCGCGAGTTACCTTGAGGAATTCCTAAAGTTACTTTTAGAATTCTCCAAAGTTTCAAAATTAGATAAAACACTAGTTTTAAGAGTCAAATTTCAAAAATTTTCTGGGGGAGAACCCCCAGCCCCCTCGATATATTTACTTCAATGCATCATTCTTTCCTTGAAATTTCCAGACTCTCACCTTTAGAGACTTGAAGTAATTCAGGGGCATATAAAAAAGTGGGTGAAGGGGTCCTGCCCTCTCCTGAAATTTGGAGTATCAACTTGAGTATCAACTTGGAGTATCAACTTGGAAACTTGGAGTATCAAAACAAGTTAAAACCCTGTTTTTTGGACCAAATCTCCGAAAAATTTCTGGGGGAGGACCCCCGAACCCCCTTTAGACTTGGTATATTTTAATATTAAAAACTCTTTAAAAATAAGTTCATCAAAAGTTAAAACTGAAATCCTACCTGAGATTATAGTCCAAAATTTGGACGAAGTGTATCAAAACCAAGTTAAAATCCTGTGTGTTTTTGGGACTAATTTATCTAACAATTTTCTGAGGATGACCCCCAGATACCTTTTTGTTATTAAAATTCTATTATTATAAACTATTTTTACATTAAATTAATCAAAATGCAAATCTTACATAAACTATTTTCACATTAAATTAATCAAAATGCAAATCTTACATAAACTATTTTTACATTAAATTAATCAAAATGCAAATCTTACATAAACATTTATATTCAAAAAAAATTCTAGGGTATCAAAACTAATTAAAAACCTGTTTCCCTAGTTGAATTTCCAAAAATTTTCTGGGGGAGGACCCCCAGACCCCCCTTTGGTATAGGTAGAACTTAATTACTTGTAACATTTCCATATTAAGTTAATTCTACTTAAAAATGTACTAAGAAGCTACTTGGACCTATGAAATATACATGGGAGGCTGAGGGGTAATTTTTGTCCACTCCCGAAATAAATTTCTTTATACGCCTCTGGAGTAAATGTTAAGTTTATTATAATTCATATACTAATTTTAATTAATCTTGAACTTAAAACAAAAGTCTAGTAACGATTTTTGGTGTTTAAAATGTAGGGGGTCCGTGAAGTCTGGCTGCTACATAAAGGGGTCCGTGACGATAGAAAGTTTGAGAACCGCTGGCATAGTAGATTGTACAATGTACAATCAAATAAGCTGCTAAATTACCACCGATTGATACAACAGATCCGCACCGGAAGGATATTTAAACATTTGAAAATAACAACATCGGCCGAGAGACTGAAATTTGATTTGGCTTATTGAATTGCTTAAGGAAACGGGTATGTCGGAACTGATTTTTTTGTATTTATTACCGTTTGATTGACTTTTAAATTTATATTAAGATAAAGAAAAGTGTATAAAATGATAATGAATAAAATTTTTTTGAAAATTTTGACTTTACGAGGATTTATGGGGGTGGCCACTTTACCAACACACAATCTTAGATTTTCCAATAGTGGTCACTGCAATGGCTTCTAATAGAACTATAATTAATATTTAATTTGAATCAGTTCTTCTTCATAAACTGTTGAACGTGCTTTAAAATGAGTGTTGTATTAATTTGGTTTCATTCTGGCTTCGGGAACCAAGGTTTCTAAAGCATTGAATTACATGCTAAATTCCTCTCAAATCAGCTACAGCGTAGGCTTTGGGCTAACCACTATCAAGTGTTTTTTTAATAAAGTTAATTGATTGGATCAAAAATACTTTTGGTCGGGAAGGAAGATTTAACTAGAACTAAACGATTATACCAAAAAAACCCTCAATTTCATGCATAAACCCCTCATATAAGCAGAAAAAGAGAGGTGTCCACTATAGATGCAATTTGGAGTACCTTTTAAAAATTAATTAAAAATACTTTACCCAATCGAATTAAAATTTTTAATGGTAAAATCGAAAGAAGAAGATCCAATTCATCTAAAAATAGGTTGATAACCTTTTCCAAGCAAATAGGTTGGTATTTATTAAGAATTTAAGCAAGAATTTTCCTTAAAGTGTCCACTATACCCACATTTACCTTAGTTCCCAACTCATATGTATCTGCGGACCACTTCACTTAAATTTGAACCTCTGGGGACCATCTCTAACCCTAACTGTATCTTCAAAAGTTTAACTCTTTTTCAGAGCATTCATTCCTCAAGGAGGGTCTAAAATTTTGATTTTTTTAAGTAAGGGAAATCGAGTCTTACAATGTTTCTAAATGGAACTTAGAAAACCAAATAATATATTAAACTTAAAAAAAGAAAAATTAGCATTACATTAATTTTATATCTAGTTATTTAAAAATATACCTTTTATAAGAGATGTTTAACCATTTTTATCAAGCTCTCACGAAATTTTACAAATAAAACAAAGAATCTATTATTAATTACGATTGTTTATTTAATTCCGTAAAACTAAATTAAGAAATTTAATAAGAAAATTCTTTTTTCAGCAATATACCTTACAAATAAAAACTTCAATTTATCTCATAGGAGATGCTTATAATATAACCATGTAACCTTTTTCATATTTTATGTATGTATAGAAGAGGATAATACTCTACAAATGACAAAAATTGTTCTGATGAGTAGAAATGGTGTTGGTTTTAATCAATTCCAGTGTCCTCTCATGGATCCATTAACCCTGGAAGGGTTCAAACCTACACACAAGTTACAGGTTTAAAAAACAACAGTATAAAATAGTTATTTTTTTTCTTTTTCATATCCAACAAAAAAGGTAATATATTATTAGTAGATGTAAATTTGAAAGAAAGTACTTAGCTTGAAATTAAACTGCAGGACAAATGAGATAACCAGGAATTGTGTTGATCAGAAAAAGAAAACTGGGCATGCACTGACTGTGAGTTGTGGCAGAGGAAATTCTATAGGCGAGAGGCGGGCGAGGCCTACAGATGTTCTCCGGAAAGAAACCACGTTGAAAGTCGGTAATTATTCAAAAGAGCGATTAAAATAGGATATAATTTATGTGTTCAAAAACTTTCACATTTTTGGCAATAAACTTTTCTCATGCCTTCAAACAAACCTATTTCTTTATGGGGTCATAGGACTCTTAAAACTCAGTGCAGTGAAAAAAACTTTACATTTTCCAAAAATATTAATAACTTTTTCAAATTCATGAAAAGACTCGGTTTAAACATATTTTTAGTCCTCATTTCTTAAACTTTATGTAAAAAAATAATTGAATACTTAATAGACATTGTTAAGTTTATACATGCAGTCGAAAAAAAAAACAACTTTGACGGTTAAATGTTAGGATGCAGTGGCTTCCATGTAAGATAATTAACTAACTATTAAATGAAAATTCAAAATTTCAATTCACATATATATTATATTAGTATACAATCAACCCCTAGCAAACATTTTGAGTTTGACTGTCAATTAATATTTTTATTATAATTTGAACTTAGGTGTCAAAAACACAAAAAAATTGTAAGTTTACCATCTCAGAAAATAATGAAATATATGTTCAAAATTCTAAAAATTGCTATGGTTTATTGTCACTACTTATTATTGATGTTCTCAAAGTTTCAAATATATATTCTGATTACTTCAAATTTTATCATGCATGGAAGCTAACATTTAACCGTGTAAGTTGCTTTTTTTAAACTCAATGTATTAACTTTACTATGTTTTTTAAGTATTCAATTATTTTTTTACATAAAGTTTAAGAAATAAAGATTCAAAATATGTTTAAACCGAGTTTTTTCATAAATTTGAAAAAAGTTATTAATATTTTTGGAAAATGTAAAGTTTTTTTCACTGCACCAAGTTTCAAGAGTCCTATGACCCCTCCCAAATTTCCTCTTTTCATACCACGATTTAATCTGATGCAATACTTTTCCACGTCATCACATTTCGTTTCTACTCTATAATAAACTACTGTTGAATAAAGTTGTGGAAAAAAGTGAAATGAACAAATAATTCATAGGAGAGAAAAACTTAAATTTTTTTATTTATGAGAATTTATGAGACGCATGATTTTTTACTTATGTTTTTGCATCTGTGGAATTTCCTGGAATGGGTGATTAAGACAATTTTTTTTATTTCCACACATTTTTTGGATAAGCTAGAAAATCTTCTCACGGACCACCTCTGAAGGCCTCCCGGACCACCAGTGGCCCGCGGACCACCTCTTAGGAACCACTGTTATAAAGGGATAACAGTGCCAAAAAGCGTCTGTTGGGTTTTTCATCTATGTATCGAAGTGTGCAACCATGTATTTGCATGGCCCGAATCGGATTGGCTAGGTTTGTCTCCAGCACAGTTTCAATTATTTATTGTTGTTTCTTTTATTTTCCTTACATAATTACTGTATTAAATTTTACTTCATCCGGATTGGATTCTTCTTATTTCCCCTTGTGGTGTATCATATATATTTTTGCATGCAATTTTATTTTACATTTTGTTAAAGATAGATCGAATTAGCAATCTTTTTTTTTCTATCGCTCCACTCTACTATGCAAGGTTACCCTCCATGCGCGATCAATCCCACTCTTAACTCTACGATTTAAACCCCAGATAGATCCGAATCTCAAGGAAGAAGAGGAAGAATAGAAAAAAATCTCAGGGACAATCGTAAACCGAGGGAGAAGAAACCAACAACCTCGCGCATGAATCCATCCTTCTTAATACTCAGCTGTCTGGAGTTCTGTTCATAAACATTTTATTGGAGTTCACTGGCGGGCCGTAAAAAGAGGGAGACGAGACGAGTGGAGTTGTTCTCGGCCTGCTGCACCTCCTGTTCGGTCGTAAAGGGGGCTTGTGGGGGGCGGAGGGGTGCAGAGGGAACTTGTTCTTTTGGGTATCAGGTTAAGATGGTTCAGAGGCGTCATTTTAGGCCCGTATTCAGAAACTTTAACACGAGATGGAAACGAGACGGGAACGTTGCGAAATCCACGGTCACTTGGAAACGAGGACTTTCGAGAGCTCGAGTGATCATGCTGCTATCTGTCGAAAAACGTCACAAGTAATTATACACTGTTAATACAAATTTTTACAGGCACTAGATGTCCACTACTTTCGTAATATATTAATGTCTAAGGACTTATTTTGGTAATAAATAGCTGTTTTATAGATTTTTGAACTATTGAACGGGCCACAAAAAGTGTAAAAGCAATCGGAATGCGCTTTGGAATCTCAGAACAATATGCGGCGGACGACAGTTTTGGAGTAGAAATATCTCGTTTACGCCATGGAGGTGGAGGGAACATGATCCGAAATCATTGAAGCCAAAAAAATCCCAACTTAACTGTGGTAATGACTGGCGGCCATCTTGTGTAATGCATCGAATATTTATCAAACTTTGCAACTTATCTCACAAACTATTACTGGTGACTAACTTCGTACTCCATGAAACTTTTACATGTTTATTTCGCACTCTTCAGAAGACCTCTTACCTCTGAATAAAACATGAATAAGATGTATTGAAGGACAATAATTTAAAAGGGATGCGCTTATTTTATTTGAAAACTTAGTTTAGGAATTTTATATTTTAATCCAAAATAAATAGTTTCATAGAACATACTAATACTCACCGATAAAAGTTTTTTTTTCTGTTTTAAATATATGTTAGTTTCAAATTGCATTACTCAAGATGGCGGCCAGACTTCACGGTTGCTTCAACTTGAATAACGAAATTCTATTGACGATGTTCCCTCCACTTTTTCCATCTCGTTCCCGTCTCGTTTCCACCTCGTGTTAAAGTTTCTGAATACGGCCCTTAGTTTCTTCTTCTGGGGGCGAGATTTTTGGTGGCATGTTTTAAAATTTATAATTTAATGTGCTATCCTACCTCATTTTAAGTTATTTTTAAATTGGGTTAGTTGGGCTAAATGGACCACTGGGGTAAGTGGGCCATCCCCCTCAAACTAAAATATGTGCTGTGCATTTTACACTTACTCGCTTCGATCATGTTGCATTTTGTCACACTGATTGGTTTTAGTTGTAGGGTCACTTGGGGTAAGTGGGACCCCTTTTTGGCCTAGTGCATTTTTGGAGCTCAATAGAAAAATTGAATCGCTTTTTTCAGAAACATGTCAAACGCCAAAGTTTTAGTTTCGAGATAAACGAGAAAAACTGTTTATAATCTCACCAGATTTTTTATAAAGGTTTGTAGTATTTTTTTTCCTTGAAGTTGACCTTATGTCAATACATTTTAAGTGAAAATTTTTTTTACTATTTTTCTTCATTGCAAAAAAAAATTCGTGAAAATTGTGCATTTGACAGGTTTCTGCAATAAATAAGTTTTTGAGACACATTTTTATGGATTAAAAATAAAATTTTAAAAATTTTAAATAAAAACAGTAGTTTTAGTAAAGATAATGATTCGTTTATTTAGTGGCTAAATGATTACAACATTAAGGTTTGGTCTGGGTTAATGGAGAAATGGTGCTTTAACCATCTTAGACCCTTTCGACAATATTCTCAGTATTGGTGGTCGGCCAATTCGATATTTCTAGGTAGAAGTCTTCATATCCAATCAAATACTTCTTTAGATTGTTTAGATCATTGAATATTTTTATATTAATAGGAACCTATAATAATAACAACAACAAAATGTAGAGTCTTACCATTAACAGGAATAGGTAAACGGAGTAAAGTAAAAAACACGTTAAAATGCATGAATCTGAAATTTTTAAGGGGTCATTTGAAAGGATTGGAACTTATTTCGAACAAAAAATGCTTTTTTTAATTAATTTACTTAAATTTGTGTTTTTGATTTCGGATCGTCTCCAGAAGTTAAGAAAGTAAATGTTTATTCAAACTATCATATCAGACACTTAAGAAAAATACTTCTAGAAAAGAGACTAGACTTTTCCAGTGAAGATCCGAAAATTAATGTATCGGCCTACCTTTGAGACCATTTTTTTGAAATACTTGATTTACAAAATTGTTTTTTAAATTTTTAGTTTCAATGTACATCAAACCATTGATTAATGCTAAAAAAACAAAATTAATTTTATTAGTTTCTAAAATATGGGGTAATTTATTCAGTGGCGGAGTTTTAACAGTTCCTTTATGGTAACATGAATTGGAGGATCGCCTTATAATTCCAAGAAAATTAACAACAGAGCAATGTAAACATTCCTTTACCATTTCCCCAAGGTAATGTTTTTTTCACAGATCCATTAAGAAGCACTGTAACATCTCAGGAATAAATTTAACTTTCTTAAAATTTGTAATGATTTTCATCGATTGGCTGTGAAAAATGTAGTAATTACCGTAAACATTACGAAAATTTTGAATTTTATCTTCATGAGAACAAACGTCGAAGTTGTGTCAGTTTCATAGCAATGACACGAATGTTTAGACTTCCAACATTTTTTATTTTTATCTTCATTTCTAAAACAGTCCCCCGTGTTATCTAGTTGTTTGCGTTTTGGCATTATGAAATAAAGTGTCACATTTTAATACCTTAAAAAACATACTTGTAAAAGGATATAAAAATAATTATTGTAAAAAATAAATGCAAAAGTTCAAAATTTCCGAAAGCGAGTTTATATTTTATTGTAAATATAGTAATGATTAGGTTGCCACAACGACAAAGATAAATATAAAAATATTAATTTGTTATTTAAAAAATAAAAGATTAATTAATTATACATAAGTTTTAAATATAATTAAAACTGTTTAAAAACAACAGAAATATAAATATTGTTAAAAATAATCCAAAATATATTTTTTAAATTCGTGTTATAAATAGAAAGATTATTATTTAATCTATTTGAATATTAAAAACCAGTGAAATATGTTTTCAATTGTTTTAAAATTCATAGTTTCTTGCTTTATAACTGCAACCATATCCGTAATCTAAAAAAATGGAAATATTTTAAAATTGAGATTTTTTTTTAGAAATTCTAAAGGCTTATTGCACATCCTCAAAAGAATCCGGACAGTTTGATACCAAATATGTGTTATACGGATCAGTAATTAAAAAGCCTTTCTCTGGAAACCGCTCACCAAAAACTTTTTTTTAGAATAGAGAGATTCCTTATTTAAATCATCTTCCAAAATGCCTTCTTTAAAGTTTCAGATTTTTTTACCTATAGTTTCGTCTGTATATAATTTAAAAATAGGAACATTATTTTTTGACCACCCTGTATACCAACGATGGGCAACCTACGGCCCGCGGGCCGGATCCGGCCCGCCTCGTCATTTTATCCGGCCCGCGGAACATTTTAAAAATTGTACCAAAAATCACTCTGGTTTTCGTCAACAAGAGCGAAAGAGGGGATACAGAACTTTCCCAAAAAGTGACTTAATTTTAGCAGTTAAAACGTGCTGTACAACTATATTTCGTTCTTGGGAGGCGTCTATAAGCGTGGGAGACTTGTTACCTCACGACGGTTTATATTCCCCTCCCGTTGCACCCTAACTTGGCAGTAGAGAAAAGGCTTGTAACCGAATCCCAGCCGTTGTCATCATAGCAATTCGGGTTCAGAAGCCGGTTCTCACCCAAAAAAATCCGGTTGTTTCCGGCTCTACCATACGGACTATATTCATTCTCTGCCTTTCACAATGATTCTAAAGTTAATTTGTCCTCCTGAACATTAATTCATCCTCCATTAATTCTCCTGCATCGTGTAATGACAATTGTTAAAATTTGTCCTGATATATTTTTTCATTACTATATGAGCTCTGAATATTATTTTTAGCTCATATTGATGTAACTTAAACATTATAATTATTGTATGTAATCAAGATATTATTTTAGTCCAGATTAATGTAACTTCATTATAATTATTGTATGTAATCAATATATTGTATACGTCCAGATTAAATTTTAACTTTAGTATTAAACTTCGTAAGTATATAATAAAACTACTCATTTTTTACTTAAAAAAATATTACATATTATCTACTCTATGGCCCTCCACGTCATTATAATCATTGAATCCGGCCCGCGGATTCGAAAAGGTTGCCCATACCTGCTGTATACTATTAACCTTTCTCTCAAAGGTAGCAATCTCAAAAATCCATCGATGGCGCTGCGAAACATATATCCTCGCAATTTAGTGCAGAAACCAGTCAAACGCCGTCGTTTTGACAGGTTTCTGCACTAAAGCCAAACTTTAACGCGTTGCGTACTAACTTTAAAATCGAGTTATTTTAATATAATTGGTACTAAAATGTGCGTCTACCCCTATAGAGTTTCCCCTTACACCAATAATTCATTTTTGAAAAAAGTGGCGTTTGACACGTTTCTGAATTAAGCGATTCAATTTTGAACGGGTTAAATTTGAACATATTGACTAATTTCGTTAAAGACACTATCCATAAACTAAAATGTATTAGTAGTTTCTAAAATAAAGCTTTACATTTTTCTTAATTGGTCTTAATTTAAAAAATGAGATGGGTGTCACCCCTTCCTTATTTATATGGGAAGTGAGCAAAACTTGAAAGGAATTAAGTGGGTCTTACTTGAAAAAGTACAGAAATTTTCACCACAAAATATTTTATTGTAACAGTAACCATGAGTGAGAAATCTACTCACATTAATATCAATATGACAAGGTAAGAATAAAATGAAAAGGTCCGGGTAGGTCCGAGTAAAGGTCCAGGTCGTCTGGAAACTATTTCCCTCCCCTTCAGACACATGGCAAAATTGTGGAGGTGGTGCTGGTGATGGATGGTGGCGGCATCTATCATCCGAGGCTTAAGTCGGACTTCTGCCATTTATTGGGCCTCACTTTCTCAGGAGCCGTACCCCCTTTGCCTTAAATCTTGCACACTTTCCGGAGGGAGCTTGGATATTGCAAGTGGCATAAGAAACAACACATTTACAGAAGGGTATGTTTATCAAGTACGGCTCTCTTACCCCTTCTTTTGGGGTAAGGGGACATACATCTGTTTTTTTTTAAAGAGACCGGTTTAAGAAATTTGTAAAGAATTATTTCAGAAACTAGGAGGCTCTGCCCCCTGCTCGCTATTGCTCACCAACCCCCGGAACTGCTTCGCAGTTCTTTGAAGATCGCTTCGCGATCTTAGCGAGCAGAGCTCGCTTGTTTCATCCCAACAGTCCAGGCTCTTCGGCTTAGTTAAGGCTTCTTTGATACCTAAACTACTTATCTCTCTAGTTAATCATTCTTAATTATCATCTTATCTAGTTTATCATTCCCCCGAAGATATCAAAATAAAACTGTTTCTAAAATATTCATATCTCAACTTCAATTCTTCTTTCTTCAATTATTGAACAGAAATGTTTTTACAAAATATCCAGCAAGCCTACTAATTATCATAAACCACCTTAGAGAGAAATCAAGGCTTTAAGAAACTTTTAATTTTATAATATGCAGCACGAGTATATCTAGTGAATCGTCGAAAATAACAGAAATCAGACTCTCTCATCATAAAAATATGCTGTTTCCCTAGTGAACGACCAGAAAGAGAAGATAAAATTGAAATTTTGAATCTCAATAATTCTAAAACTAATTCGAATTTTTTAAAAAACAAAACGCCAATATTTTTATAAAAAATAATTGTATATGTGTCTAAAATATTGTACCTCTATCATGATTAGTTTTTCTTTTATAACAAAAATATCGAAAAATTGCCAAAAATTTCGAAACTTTAAAATTGAATCTCTCTATTCTAAAAAAAGTTTTTGGTGAATGGTTTCCAGAGAAAGGCTTTTTAATTACTGAACCGAATGACACGTATTAGGTATCGAAATGTCCGGATTCTTTCCGGATTTCCGAGTAGGCCCTTCGAATTTTCAAACAAAACTCAATTTTAAAATATTTCCATTTTTTTAGATAATGGATAAGGTCGCAGTTACAAAGCAAGTACTGTCAATCAAATTATTATGCATCCAATCACAACGACCGCTTGACGCCATATTTTAAGATGAAACATGCTTTTCACCTTTTAAAAAAGTTCTTTCTAAATGAAATATTATCCAAAGACTGATAAAAATATATTCTAAAAACTTACATGTACGGCATTTTATACTAAAATTTCACACTTTTTTCCAATATTTATAGTTTTTAGTCTGATTGAATCGAAATTAATTGTAATCTTAATTGTAATCTTAATAATTCTTAATTAACTGTAATTAATTGTATCTTATTATTTTCAATTGCTTAAACGGTATTGTTTAACAAGTCTGGGTTTAAACAAAAATATGAATGATAAACACTAAGTAAATACTAACAAGTTACTTTAAAATAATGGTTTTCTTTGGTCAGAATATTGATTAACAATTAGAAATGGTTATTTTTATAATAATAGATTAAAAATAATTAAGCTGAATATTTTTAAAAAGACTTCGTTTAAATTTTCGAAAAGTTAGAGTTAATATATATTCCAACTTTTAAGGGAGATTTATTCATGGAGGGGATTTGGGGATGTATTTTTGGAAAGTTGGTTGACGTTTTTTCTGAAATTGTTTAATTGTTTTATAAAGTGTATTAAGTTCAGCAAGTTGGAATTTGTGGGAATTGCGAAGCAATTCTAAAAGGTGCTACGTACGCAGTTTACGAGGGTTGGCGAGCGATAGCGAGCAGGGGGCGGTAGCTCCCTAGTTAGAGGTGGAAAACCTAGTGATGAGGTGGAAAACTTCATGCCTCAGAGTACGTTTCTGCAAAAATCATGTTTCTACTCTGTAAATAGATTTTGCTGGAGGCGAACTCGCAGCAGAAAAAATAATTTTCGAATTTGACATTAAATACCTCTAGAACTAATAATCTAATTAATTAGGTTTAGGTTTAATTTTTAGGCTAATTAATTAATTTTCAAAATCAGCGGCGACAGCGGCGGCGGCGGCGGCGGTCACTGTTACTTTTTTTCAATATAGAGAGACAAATGATAAATTATTGTAATTTATATAGGCTTAAATAAAATAAGTCAATAATTTCAGATTTAAACATTTCAAATTCTTCTCTCAAGCTTCAGAAATGCAGTTTTCCTAAAAACGGTTCCTAAAACTCCAACCAACCCTACTTGTAAAGTTGTCTTTAAATTATTATTAAATAATTAAATGCTTCTAAAAACTTTGATTAATTTAAAAATTAAATCTAAATATTGAAAAACTGCAATGTTTTGCTAAATTTTAATTTTTAGCATAAAATTATTAAATGCAATAAATCAAAATTAAGTCAGCATGCTAACTCATCGAAATTTTATTGTGTGAATAAAAATATCCTTTAGTCATTCAACCATTTTCAAAAGTGTTACTGAATTCATATAGTATTTGAAGCACAGTATTGATTAAAATATACAGGGTGTTTCAAAATTGCGTTGCACGGCTTTTATTCGGAACCAGCGCCTCCTAGGGTCATGGAAGTAAGGTCTACCTCTAGGTAAGTGACACTGGAGAATCCATTGAGATGACTTACAGCGCACCTAGCGGCGAAATTAAAAAGTTAAACAAAATAATTTAAAAACTAAAAGAGATAGAGCAAAAACTTCAATGATGGTATTGTTGCCAACGTCAAGAAGAACTCACTGAAAAAAATTTGATCAAAATATCTTGAATATTCGCGAAGACATAAGCATGTGAAAATAGCACTTTTTCAGGGGGTCAAAAAGTAAAAAGTTCGTTTATTTGCAAATTTTTTGGGTTTTTTGATTAAATTTTGTGTTCTTTCAACTAAAAAACACAAAACTACACAATAACACTGAAAATGTTGCAAATATGCGAACTTTTTACTTTTTGACCCCGGAAAAAGTGCTATTTTCACATGCTAATATCTCCGCGAATATTCAAGATATTTTGATCAAATTTTTTTCAATGAGTTTTTCTTGACGTTGGCAACAATACTCTCATTGAGGTTTTTGCTCTATCTCCTTTAGTTTTTAAATTCATTTTTTTAACTTTTTAATTTCGCCGCTAGGGGCGCTGAAAGTCATCTCAATGGATTCTCCAGGGTCACTTACCTACTTCCATAACCCTAGGAGGCGCTGGTTCCGAATAAAAGCCGTGCAACACAATTTTGAAACACCCTATAGATAAAAAATCTCTGAAATTTCTGATAATTTCAATTTGTTACATTAAATGTAAGTGATATTCAAAAATCGATAGTTTAACCGAAAATGCTGTTTTTAAGGTAGGATACACATTAAGATTTATGTTTTCATGTTTGTTAATAAGAGATGATACGTTTCACTAAAGATTAATTTATCAGCATCGGAATTTATTTATAAATTTTTGAGTTTTAATTGATGGAATTTGTAAATGATGTATTACAAATGGAGTTTCTATGATTTTTATGTCGATATTAATTACTAACAAAGAATTTTAAGGTGTAGAAAATGTCCCATTACAAAAGAAATTTTTAAAAACTTTTACTGATTAACTGATATAGCTGAATTTAGTTAAAAGTTTTCACCGTTGACCCTCGTGTACCACAGCGCAAACTACGCGATATAAAAATTTTGGCAAATTAATTGTTGTCAACTTGATATCTACGACACACTATATTATAAACAGTAAAATCCCGTTAAAACGAACTTCAGGGGACCGTAAATTTTCTTCGTTGTAACGGAAATTTCGTTGCAACCGTACTATCGCCAAATCAAATATAAACGGTTGGGGACTTTCTGGATTTTCGTAATAACGGGATTTCACTAATATGCAGGAATTTCTTTTCTAATCGGGAAACTAATTTAATTTCTACTGAAAAAAAATAACTCAAAAATAGAATGTTGATACTTTCAATTCAGTTACATACATAACGATATTTTTCAGCTCTACTACAGTAAAAAAATATAAAATATTACAAACAAATCAAAATAAAAAAATTACAATTATTATATTGACAAAACTAGTTTTATTAATAACCACCACTTTTTAAACTACAGAAAATTCTTTATTTTTGAAATTATCTGGATATCAGTGGATTTGCCAATTTCGCATTCATAAATAATGGTCACATTACATTGTGACCAATGTAAAAGATAATGCCTACCATACACCATGTAAGTTCCGCCGCGCCGTAGAGATTCTGTTCAATTGACAGTGCGTTTGTTTTCTCCTTTAATGGCACCAACCATAACCCGAAAAAGGGCCTCCCACGGGGCATTTTGCGCCCGGGCGTGAGACGCCTGGAGATGGGGATTAGGTACTACCCGGGTACGTGATTTCGAATTTGATGAGGGAGTGTTTTCCAAAGGTACCGGTTCGGATGTGGTGGATAAGGTATTTGGTTCCTTATTAGAGGATTTCCAGTAATGTTTTTTAAGGGAGTAAAATGATTCCAGGTGTAGGTGATTTTTGGTGTTTTTAATCTGGTTTGAATGCAGCAGTACATTTTAGTAACCCAATAAAAGATTCTATAAGTAGTTTAAAGAAATAGGAAGAAATTTAAGTAAATATTTTTTTTGTAATTTTTTAAGCATTTGCAGATTCTTTTTTCTGTGTGAAAAATGCTGAACGGTTCGATTTACAAATTCAGTAATTGATAAGTTAGCTGTAAATTTTATATAAAGCTATAAATGTAAAAAAAATGTAAAGTTTCTTTAAGGTTATATAGGCAAGGTACTTTGGAACAGGTAAATAGACGATATTCAAAAACCAACGGTTTTAATCCACAATACAACAACCGGGCGTTATCTTAAAAAAAACTTCTCAAATTACTAATTAATTAATCAATGAAGTTGTTAATTATTATCAGTATTAATTAGAAAACTAAGTTCGATTCCTAAGATCAGATTCCTGCTGGAATCGATTCCTTCAAGGCTTCGATTCCTTGGTATTCGATTCCGTTATCGATTCCTTCAGAAATATTTAGTGCCCTAGTCACACAATATTCCCTGTAAATAGAATAGGCCGATTGTTACCATGGCAACGCAATAGAAATGCAATGGGAAACGACTAGTAGCGAGCCGCCGATTCAAATTACACAGACTATATCAATATTTATGAGCAGAGTTTGGGGAGACTAGTTTAAACACTCTGTATAAGTACCCATCATTCGTCGCAAACTAGCTACACGTAGATATTTAAACAGTAGTTATAATCATCATACATCGATAACGTATGTCACCCATTCAAAAAACCATTCATCTTCATTATATAGCATAATCAAATCTCACCACAGTATATGGCTTAACTCCCCGATTCCCAATGAATCGTGGGAGCTAATTACCTGACTAATGAAAGATGATCCCGGGATTGTCCCAGGTCCCATGGACAGAGGGGAAAAAGCCAGCCCAGTTGTCCCGGGATTCTTGGAAATCGAGTTATTTTCCACGTGGATGTTCCGTCCCTTTGGGGGCACCGTGGACGTGACTTAAAGACTGCTATTCTGTATGTGAGTGGGACGTGAGGGAAAAAATGCATCGATTCTTTTTAACTATTTTAGATTTCTTACTCACTAATCTTGCTATTAAACCACTGATTAGTTCCCTCTAGATACCCAGATCCTTTCGTTTTTAAATGTATATTAATTAAATGAATATAATTGCTCAAATAATCAGTCTAATTCGTTCTTTATGAAACTAGAATAGGAATTTATTTGTAGATTCATTAATAATCAGAAAGAGAAGTTTTCAAAGTCACCTTCCTCAGACAACAAGAACATTTTTCTTAAAATTTAAACCTTCAGTTTTTAAATGTTTAAGGAAATGAATATAATCTATCAATTAATCAGTCCAAATCGATTCTTTATGAGATTAGAATCGTAATTTATTTAAAGATTCATTAAGAATCAAAAAGAGAAAATTTCAAAGTCACCTCCCTCAGGCAGCAAGAACATTTATCTTAAAATATAAACCTTTAGTTTTTAATTGTATTAAGGAAATGGATATAATTTATCAATTAATCAGTCCAATTCAATTCCTTATGAAATTAGAATAGTAATTTATCTGAAGGAAGATTATTTAAGAATTGTAAAGACGTAGAATAAACCAGACTATAAACAGTCAAATCGCTTTTATTAAACCTCATGTCACCCAACAACAAAACAGAGCAGCCTTTATATACAAAAGAAAAACAGTTAGGATTAAAGTTAAAATTTAAGGTTTGAAAATCAATAAAAATTAAAATACTGTATACAGACTAAACGAAATAAAATTTAAAATTAAAAGCTGAAATGAGGTGCTCCGCTACAGAATCTAAAAGAGAATATTTCAAAGTCACCTCCCCAGGCAGCAAGAACATTTATCTTAAAATTTAGGACTATACGTAACATTCTCCTTTTACTAAATTTAATTAATGTATTAAAATTATTACTAATTATCATATTTAAACTGCTTTTTATTCTTATAACTCACTATAAATCAGAAAACTTTGCTCCTAGTTAAACCACAATTTGAATACATTAATCATAGTCACTTTGCTTTTGGTCATATTCCTTTTCCATTACTCCAAGAGACAGTGTTTCACACCAAACGCAAAGGACTTACATATTTATTGTATCGGCAATTTTTTTATTGGACAGTGAAATCCCGTTACAAAACGAATACAGATTCAACGAAATTTCCCGTTATTACGAAAGTCCCCAACCGTTTTTATTTGAATATTATCGAAATACCGTTACAACGAAGAAATTTTACGGTTCCATGAAGTTCGTTAAAACGGGATTTTACTGTAAAAGCAGATAGTCAGGGTGCCCGCCGACACAAAGTACAACTCATACATACTCTCTCATAACTTCTAGTGTTGCTTAATTACACCTAGTCCGACAAAATTTCTCTCTATCGAATTCTCGGAAACGCGGCTTTCCCTCTCCCATTTTTTGGAAAGTCGTCAATTTGGTAGTGTACGAAAAATTTATAGATACTCTGTTGTCATAAAATGTAATAGCAAGAAAAATTCATGAATATCGCGTAAAAAATATTGTCCGACAAAAATGTAGGTACGTTGCGGCTGTCCCCCAATTGGAACATGTTAAAATAACGATAACCGAAAAATTTATTGATACCCAGCTAATTTTTTGGAAAATGCTTGAGAAAAATATGTAAAATCATATCCTCATATTGTCCGACAAAATAGATTTTCCGATTTTCCTGTCCGACACGCGGAAATCGTCGTTCTTACGAGAATAAAAAAATTTATTAATATAAGTTTATAATTTCGATTTTTAGTTTCTACATAAAATGCAGAATATGAAAAATAAGTTGTCCGACAGTATAATAGTACCGTTTACGTAAAAAATGAACAAAAACTTTTTTATTCAGATATTTACGAAGGTTTACGGTGTAATGCGTTTGTGAGTGTATAGACGCCCCATTTTCTAATAACCAGATGAGTTTTTCTGAATTGCTCAATAAACATGTATGGAATCCAATTATTGAATTGTCCGACATAATGTTTTCCGATTTTTCAGTCCGAGGTGAGGAAATTATAGGTTTCATGAAGTCTTAATACTTATTGATAAAATTCCTCACCTTCTCATTATTTTTTTATAACGGTCACGAAACATATGAAATGAATAAGTTAATCAAGCATCTCATTTTTCCCACTAAATTGTTACAAAAAATATATATATACTGGGATATATATTGATTTGATGTTAATCTTTCATAAATAATTGATTTGATTACTTTTTAAGCAAAATTTTTAAGATTTTATCCACTTTTCAATTTTGTTGTAATTTTTCACATTTGAAATTTGGAATTTTATAATTCCAAAACTTCAAATTTTCGTAATTGTAAAATTTGAATTTCGCTCGGAAATCCTGAGTTTCGGTGAACGCGCAGGTCAATGCAACGCACACTACACCCACTTGTGCGAAACAGTATTTTTCGGAGTCTGTGTGTACAGATGTACAGTGCAACACATAATGATAGGTCCATCTAAAAACAACATTACTACATTATGACCGGCCTATATTACGGGCGATATCTCTTACTCCATATCCACGGTCACCGTATCCCTCAATTAATCTCTTTTCATGTTCAGAAAGCTATAAACCATGGGACAAAGCTGCTTCTAACTATTTAAATGCACCAAATTCATTTGCATGCCTTTATAACAAGAAAAATAATATAATAAGAAAGATTTGATTCGGCAATTTCCAAAAATACAATTAGAAACTTTGCTTTTAAAGTAAATAAAAAAGTAAAAATTAACAACAAAATACAAGAAGTTGCCATTCAAAGGAATATTTTTGGACGCTTGTTATATGCTGCATTGGAGAATAATCTTGATCTTCAGAAAATATTAAGTTACCCTTTGACACCTGTGCCATTTTCTCTATGCCACGCGAATGGAATCATTTGCAAGACACCCAAGTCAGTGATCCTTAGAGAATTAAAAATTCATCCAAGTTCAGACATTGATCCACCTGAACCTGATATCACCATATTTGACGGATTTTATTTACTACACTCTTTAACGAGGCTCCCAGATAAATATGCAGCAATATCCAAGCATATTTTCAATTTTTTAGTGTTTGGAAAAAAAGAAGTTCACGTTATTTTTGACAAATATAACTCCGACTATAAAAGACTATGAACACCAGTTGAGAGGAGAAGAAACGGAAACTTTGTATGACATTCGAAGAGAGAATAAACGGCCAGCTGATTTCTAAAAATTATTAAGAAGCAGGAATTTTAAGGAGAAGTTTGTTGAATTTCTCATTGAAGTTTGGAAAAATGATGAATTCAAAAGCTTATGTGAAGGGAAAACTGTCAAACTGAATTATGACAATTGTTATGTCTATGAAGTTTTGAATAATGAAATAAGAAGGACCATTGATTATAATTCGTCGTGTATCCATGAAGAGGCGGATACCAAAATCATTCACCTATGTCAACTTAATACAAATTACAGAGTGAAAATACGTTGCACAGATTCAGATATACCAATGATAATGCTATCCAATATGAAGTATCTGAAATCTGAAGTAGAAATTATAGTAGACATGAGCAGTAATAAAAAGAAAGACATTTTAGACATGAATAAATTCATAAAAATCTTGGAGAACAATTGTCACAAGCTCTCACAATTTGTCATATATTCACTGGAAATGACTACAACCCAGCATTCTACAGAAAAGGAAAGAAAAGGCCCTTCGATATTTTAAAAAAACAATCTAAATTTCAACTTGCTTTTGTTGATCTTCTGAAAATATATCCTACTGAAATGACAACGTCAAATGATGTTTTTCGCTTCATTGAAGAGTATGTATGAATGAAAATGGAAAGTACTAAATGAATGAATGTACTATGAAAATGGAAAGTACTAGAAGTCATAAAAAATTTCTCAGTTTATTTAATGAGGAGTTACTACAGAAATTATTGGAAAATTATGAAATGCCGCTAAGTTACAGCCATTTTTTTATAAATCGATAAGAAAAATATATGAAAATAACTTTGCAGCGTTTCATAATTTTTCAATCATTCTTTCGGCGATAGAACCTCCTTAAAGTGTTACAATTTAGTGTTACATTTACCATTGCTTTAAAAAATCAATAATTTTTCAGATTTTGATAATAATAAGGAGGTAAAAGATGATGATGACGAGCTAAAATATACGTCACATTTTTCTGATGATGAAAGCTCGAGTGATGATGATGATGACTCTGATGAAGAGTAAAAAAGTTATTTGTCGATTTTGATCATCTTTACTTTTGTAATAAAACTGAATTATTATTATTCCCCAAGAAAACATACTATTTACATACCCCACATTCAATTTATATTACTTTGTAAAATTAATAATAGTCGTGTGTTTGAATTTATTGAATTATATTTTTGCCTTATAGTTTTATTGACTTATAGTTTTATTATTTTTTTTGCCTTATAGTTATTTGACTTATAGTTTTACAATTAACTTGGAAATTGATGTTTTTTTGTCGGACTGTCGATTTGCCGCGACATATTTGTCGGACACTTGTACAATATGCTAAATACTTATCTGGAATAAATAAATTTGTTTTTGTCCGACAGATATTAATAAATTTTTTTATTCTCGTAAGAACGACGATTTCCGCGTGTCGGACAGGAAAATCGGAAAATCTATTTTGTCGGACAATATGAGGATATGATTTTACATATTTTTCTCAAGCATTTTCCAAAAAATTAGCTGGGTATCAATAAATTTTTCGGTTATCGTTATTTTAACATGTTCCAATTGGGGGACAGCCGCAACGTACCTACATTTTTGTCGGACAATATTTTTTACGCGATATTCATGAATTTTTCTTGCTATTACATTTTATGACAACAGAGTATCTATAAATTTTTCGTACACTACCAAATTGACGACTTTCCAAAAAATGGGAGAGGGAAAGCCGCGTTTCCGAGAATTCGATAGAGAGAAATTTTGTCGGACTAGGTGTAATTAAGCAACACTAGAAGTTATGAGAGAGTATGTATGAGTTGTACTTTGTGTCGGCGGGCACCCTGACTAAGAGATCAATACTATTTCGTCAATATCTTACTGCATATTAGTCATTCCAGCTTCGGAAGTATAAGTGTCGACTGGGCAGTTTATAAGTACATTATTTATTTCATTTTCCTGGATGGATTGCCATACTGCTCAGCCAACGATAGTAAAAGGGTCACGTGATTTTTACAGACTTTGCACGGTTGATAGTTGGGGTATTGCTTCTATATACAAGCAAATGTCTCTTCCTCTTTCGATCAACTGCCCCTCAACTTCCACCTGTCTCCCCTCCGAAATACTAGTTCCAGCTTTGTCAAAATAAAGTGACCTTTTACTGTCGTTGGTTTAGCAGTAGTTGATTGGAATTTATCTCCAAACGGTCATATATATCTGTTTTTTGCTTAAGTAGTTTCTCATAGATCACAGAATTTTTCATTCTTTTATATAAATACATTAATTACTTTTTTGAGTGGTGGGTAAATTTTCAAATTTTTTAAAAACGTCAATTCCCATCGCATAAAACTTAGTGTCTGACTGCACTATTCCAGCGGAACCCATCACAGACAATGTAGTACCTCGTTAAAGGCAGCTGCTCAGCCCATGCTCGATTCCCCTTGCCTCAGAGGGCTCGAAGGCCCCTCGCTGGCCAACCCCCTAATTGGTGGGATGCACGAGAGGTTAATAAAGCCCTCTGGAATGCTACTACTACTACTAGTGGAATACGACGCGAGCCTGTAATGAGCATAGGGATGAATGGGGACTTATTACGCTGAGGAGAAAGCCAGGCATTTGTGAGTGTCGTTTTTACTGTGGTTTGTGGTGTTACATGTTGATTGTGTGGGCTGATGTCTTATGTATATTGGAAATTTCCGATTGGTTATGTTGTTTATCGTTTCAATACGACCATCTGAAAGGCATGATTCATTGCCCTGTCTTGTTTTGTTGGATCACAGATACGTAAATATGTTTTTCGTTGTGTTTGGGCCTAAGGAAGGAGCGAAAAAAAGCGAGAGCATAAATTTCTATATTGGAGAGCAGCATGAAATTGCCTATTAGTACACCTGCAAAATTCCACGAATTTGGAAAATTATTCACTGTATTTATTCGCATTGCCTACCATATAGATTCCTAACTTTTATTGGGGAAAATTAGTATAGAGAGCTAAAGATGGACTCCAAAATGGAAAGAAATTATAACTTAATATTCAGTGCAAACAAATTACTATGTTTGACAGTAGAATCATTAGAAATCTACTCCTCAAATTTTATAAATCCAACCTATAAATTACACCATCATGAAGTATAAGAAGATGGATGGTAGAATAGGAGTAATACTTAAATATCTGTGATAACTATAACAAAAAAAAATTTTATTTAGAAAAGAAATAAAAGTAATAGAAAAAACATGTGATATGCCAAGGGGAAATATATAAGAGATAGTAGAATTTTATTAAAGAACTCTTTCAGAGAAAAATTAGCCATGACAATTTTATCAGTGTATGCTTACCTACTTTTTACTGTAAGGGGCCATTCATTAATTACGTAAGGGTCTCGTGGGGGAGGGAGGGTTGGAAAAATCTCTACATACCCTTACTTGGGGGGTGGGGGTCAAACCCATTCTTACGTAAGATTTTCCAAGTTAAAGTAAACAAATTCCAATTATTCTAATCAAATTACTATTGAATAACCCCAGAAAAACTTAAAAATGCTTACGATCTCGATCGACTTACTTATCTGTTGAAAAATAAAAATCTTTGATTTACATCTAACTGAGAGTTTTCTGATCCTTTTCTAACATTTTATTATTTTGAAAAACGATGTGGAATCTTACGTAAGAATAGGGGGGGAGGGGTCGAAAAATCTTACGTACCCTTACATGGGGGTAGGGGGGGTCAAAAATTGCCAAAATCATCCTTACGTAATTAATGAATGGCCCCTAATGCATTATACTAAACTTAACATTGAAAGAAATTGCCTTTAAAAACTTTATTACTATTTAGATGGGTGATAGTATTTCACACACACGGTCTTTAATACAATACTTTAATTGAATCGTCAGTTTGAAGAAGGGAATAAGTCCAAAAATCAAGTTTTGAGAAAATCGAAAAAAAGAAATGTAATTTTCATTGTATGGATAGCGATTTCACAACTTCAAGGGGCGATATCTCCCTATAGGGGTTAGTTATTTTCCCCCTCTTTTCACCCATGTGTAGGGCAAAGCTTGGAGATTGTTTTGAGCACAAAAAGTCAATTTGTCATTTTTTGGACTTATTCCCTTCTTCAAACTGACGATTCAATTTTCCATATTTATTTTGAAAATTATGAATTCTTCTACAGACGTTTTTCCATACAAATTTCCTTGAGTCAACAAGATTAAATTTAAACACCCCAATAAAAATAGCAACTTTTATACTGGTGAGTAACTGCCATCGCACAGCATCTTCTTCCTACACCCAGAATAGGTAACACATCAAACTCAAACCACCTCACCTCTCTTCTGATCAACGACCCCGGACCAACCTAAGCCAAAGGTCATCTCTTCAGCAGCACGAGCGGAGCATACGCCACGCTATTTACATCTCAACTCTACTCCAGACATGTGGGTGCCAGGCCCTGAAACAATGAAACCATCTTCGAAAAGAACACTCTTTAGGCCTAACGACGCACCCTACAAGGTGTGTTCTTCTGTTGACTTCCTATAAGGTCCGAATTGTTGTTGTAGTTGTACTAGTAGAGGTTTAATGAGAGAGCAATTGTGGAAATAGAGGTTGGAGCCGTTGAGGAGAGGTTAAGGTTTTTGATGGGCTATCTGGGGAAGAAAGGTGATTAGTTTTTTTTCTTCGATGATTCGTTCTTTTTTGGGTCGTTTGACTCATGGATAGTTTGGAAGTGAAGCGTTAAAGTCTTATAGATCGGTAAATGCGAATTATACTGTGAAGTCGTATTTTTGAAAATTTATTTCATTTCAATGTAATCTTCTTTGGGGAAATTGAAATTATGAAGGCATTCAATTTTATTATTCATTGGAGAATTTAAAAACAACGTTTCATTCGTTGTTTCAGGGATGCAAGATCCCTTTTTGTAAGCGTTACTACTGAGCTATATTAAAACCTATTAGAGTGCAAACTTCCTATAATTTAACATTATGAAAATCGTGCCGTTTTTTTGTGAGTGATAAGCCGTCGCGTAGGGATGCAAATCTGCTGAAAGAGGCAAAACATCTATGCTAAATCAAAGTAAGCGTTTATTAAAAGTAGTTCCCTAAAAAAAATTATATATTTATTTTACTTTGTTGCTTTCTCATCGTATTTCAAAAGAAATTTTGTAAATATATCGTTCTATAGCGTTTGCTCTCCATTTCATCAAATAAATAACCGTGTTAAGTTGGATTCTGTTAACACGCAAGCAATACGGGACTTTAACCCCTTTGGTGTAAAGACATTTAATAATTTTGGTACGCTGGGTTTGCACTCCAGGTTATTATACAAGGTGTTTCAAAAGTCCGTTTTGCGGATTTTATTTGGAACCAACGTGTACTAGGGTCCCAGAAGTAAGGTCTACCCCTAGGTAAGTGACCCTGGAGAATCCTTTGATATGACTAACAGCGCCCCTAGCGGCCAAATAAAAAAGTTTAAAAAGTAATTTAAAAACTAAAGGAGAAAGAGCAAAACTCTCAGTAAGAGTATTGATGCCATCTTTATGAAGAACTCACTGAAAAAAATTTCATGCAAATATCGTGAATATTTGCGGAGATATTAGCATGAGTACTTTTTCAGGCTTTAAAAAAGAAAACGTTCATAAATTGGCAAATTTTTTAGTGTTATTGTGTAGTTTTGTGTTTTTTTAGTTGAATGAAGACAAAATTTAATCAAAAAATTAAAAAAAAAACTTGCAAATTTTTGAACCTTTTCTTTATTGAGGCCTGAAGAAGTGCTATTTTCTCATGCTAATATCTCCGCGAATATTCACGATATTTGCATTAATTTTTTTAGCGAGTTCTTCCTAACGTTGGCAACAATACTCTCACTGAAGTTTTTGTTCCTCAAGATTTTAAATTGATGTTTTTAACTTTTTTATTTGGCCACTAGGGGCGCTCAATGGATTCTCCAGGGTCCATTACCTAGGGGTAGACCTTACTACCATGACCATGGAAGACTTTGGTTTCAAATAAAAGCCGCGAAACGGACTTTTTAAAAACCCTGTGTATAGTCCAGTGGTTGAAACACCTTCTATTTGGAAATAATGCTAGTTATTCTATTTCTCACAAATCTAACTTCCACCTCTAATACACGAGTAAAATATTTTTAAAATGCAACTAACCTCTAACTTCTCACCATCAACATCGCATAACGTACCCAGAAAATTGTCCTTGGCCATCACGGCCCCACCTGGAAAACATCCGGTGGCAAATCATTCCTTCAGTCTCGCTACGTGCACTGTATGGCGATCCTTAACAAGTGGTACAATAATAAGTCCGTAATGATCTCCCCCAACCATCAGTTTCCGTTTGATGGCTCTTTAAGGAAATTTATTTATATCCGCTGCCGCATATTTCTGTGCGTGAGACCCGTTCGGGACTGTCGCAATCGTCATTGTGATGTAGCATCCGCTGATGCTGTCTTGGGTAATCGCTTATGAAGATTCAAATGCTAATTTTTGTACATGTCCTGACAAAAATGTTGTTTGATATGTTTTGAATCACAACTTAATTTAAAATTGTTTAGTAATTATCATTAGGGATCTAAAAAAATCGTTCGATTCGATTCCCGGAATCGATTCGTGAGGTTCGATTCCAACCTGGAATCGATTCTTTAGGGCAAGTATCGTAAAAGCAGAATCGAACTTCTATTTCAATCACAAATCAAGGATAATTAGTAATTATTAATAGTTTAAAAGAACAGAATGTAAAGTAACTATTAAAATAGTACTAATAAATAAGTGAAGAAAATTGTTTATTATTTTTGTTGAAGAAGAAGACGATTGTGAGTGAGTGAAGAAGATGAACTTTTTCGTTCCGCGCTGAAGCGATGCGCCTTTAAAAGGTCCAAAGCTCTGGGTTTGTTATTCTTCATCATTGTCAGCATCAGCTCTTGTAGTTTCATCAAAATTCTGTTGCATCACATTCGGATGACTTGTTTCTTATTTACTTCTGTTGATCCAAAAAAACCAAGTATTATTTTCGTACCCTGTTTTAGTCATATCTTCCTCAACAATTTGTATTAATTAGAAGATTAAGTACGATTCCAAAGATTCGATCCTTGCTGCAAACTATTAATTTTCAAAATACTAATTAATTAGAGAACAAATATGTTAATAATTATCTGTATTGATGGGATAATTAAGTACTATCCCTAAGATTTGATTCTTACTGTAACCGATTCCTTCAAGGGTTTGATTCCTTGGTTTCGATTCCAGGGTATTCAATTCCGGAATCGATTCCTTCAGAATTATTTAAAACCCTAATCATCATTTACAACTATTCGCTTGTTACACCTTGTTTCTCACGTTAAAATCAATTGACAATGAATGGGAAGTTTGGGGAGAGGGAAATCCTCACCAACAGAAAAGAACATATTAAATTGTTAATATAGTTTCATGGATTTTTATGAAACAACCCATTCAAAATACTTTGCGTCGGTTTTAAATTTATTCCTCTATAGGGAATAATAAGTTATTCTGAATTACGTAAGATATCGCTCAACATAAAATTATAAAAACTTACGAGGCCTGAAAAGTAACTGTTAAATGCAATAGCTGGGAAACGTGGCGTGGGGCAGATTTCAACAGATTGAAGCACCGTTTTTACTTGTGTATCACTCCTTGGACTTTCGGTTTCGGACACTAATTTTACCAAAGTTCTTAAAATTGCGTTTTAAAAAGGTTCTAGCCTATATAGAGTGGGAAGGGAATGATCGTTTAATTTTATCAAAATATGTTCAAATGCCCTTGAATTATTTTAAATAGTTCTTCAATTAGGACTGCATAATTGTTTTTTTAAGCAAACACTCAAGTTACACTGCAAATTTTTAGTACTGTATCGCTTGACTTGGCTAATAATGATTACATTAAGCGGGGTCGACTGTATCTCGAACTTTCCACAAGGAAACGATCCTAGGCAAAACTTGCAGAAATGGACGAAAATTTTACAGGCTTAAGAAGATGACTCAAAACACTTAATGCGAATAAAATTAGCGGCAGAATTTCATAAGTGGAGATGAATAAATTAATTTTAAAAATTGGAATCTGAGTTGCCGCACCTGTTCAGTATATAAGCACCACAATGTTTACTAGGCGTACATTTGTTGAACTTTTTTTTGATTGGCTGATTTAAACTAGTGATGGGCAGGTATCGATACCAAATACTTAAGTAATCGATGCCTAAAAGTATCGATACTTTATTGACAAATTCTTTAAACAATTTTCAATGAAATTATCCTAATTATATCTGCCGTTGATTTAACGCAGCCTTTAGTATCTCAACAATTCTTTTTCCACATTGAGTCACGAATGTCCCACATCATCCAAAGTATCGACTCTTCAGGTGTATCGACAGAGATATCGCTCATCGTTGCTTTTTTCGTTGCCATCAGTACTTTTGTTATCGAAAAAAACTGTAACTTTCTGCTTTTGCAAGCGGTTTGTGGTTAATTTGTTTTTTAAATTTTATTTGCTTTGGGGTTTTTTGTATTTTTAAAGTCCCCCTTCATTAGTTTTTAGTTTTTTAAAGATCATGTGTACCCTTTGAGAATTGTAGGTACTACTTTCAGTTTTAATTAATTATTTAAAAAAATTATTGAATTTTTCGAACCATATTTGTACTTAATTTCAAAAGAGTGCTAAAAAGTATTCGATACCTGAAAATACTTGATACTTAAAAGCATCAATTTTG
Organism: Tetragnatha versicolor; assembly: GCA_024610705.1. Classification (NCBI taxonomy): domain Eukaryota; kingdom Metazoa; phylum Arthropoda; class Arachnida; order Araneae; family Tetragnathidae; genus Tetragnatha; species Tetragnatha versicolor. The sequence continues at coordinate 6,040,895 of JANDEH010000014.1, read as the reverse complement.
TTCAATACTAATTTAAACTGCTTTGGGGAAATCTCAGCCAGTTCAATTATATAAATATTAAGTATTTGGCGGTTTCTGTGCAATTATCGCTTTGAGGGGTTGCATTTGGCATTTAAAATGATGACTTTTAAGTATTTTTACAGCTTTTCTAGAGAAATGGTACTACTATTTTTTTTTCACAATAAGTGTTTTGATGTGTTTACTGTAATTAGTGTTTATCCATTTCAGTGATGTTAGCCTGGGAACATTTTCTTGCTATACTCTGTTCATTTTGAACTGTGCCCGAAAATATTTCTTTCCCCTCCACCGAATCTGTAACCATGGCAACTATCAACTTCACAGCGACGAAGAAGGCTTACTATTGGCCGCTCGAAGAGCGTAGCCATGGTTACGCTTCTAGGAAAACTATTCTAAAACTTTTAGCGAGGGGGAAACTATTACTATTCTTCAAGCGCCAGTTCAAAATGAATAGAGTATAGTAGAGAGAGACTGCAAGTCGGTGTATATAACTTCTAGGAGAGGTAGGACACACCTAGACGACCCAGAATCACAAAGGAAAGGGGTTGGAAATGAACCCCTAACGAGCTAGGGCTTTTTATGAACGGGCATGGGAAGTCATAAAATTCCCTGTGGAAATTGACACGTAACCTTTTACGATCGAATTAAAACTATCGATTCAGGTATTAATTCCATAAAACAAATTAATGAGCTGAAAATTCAGCTCCTAACTCGGTTTTTATGTTACAAATGCCGGAATTGAACGATTTTGCTGGTTTTAATCCAAGCAAAAAACATTCCAGGTCAGTTTCCTCTCCGGATTATACAGCATCCCGTGCCGGCTTATAAAAACCCCTAGCTGTTCGTTAGAGGTGCATTTCTTCTGACCCCCTCCTTCCTGGGGTTGATTCTGAGTCATCTAAGTGTGTCCTGCCTAAGTTATGAAACACTTATCTGAAACATCCTGTATAGAGCAATCGCCACAACTTTACCCAAACCTTCGATCTGCTTCAAGCATACACACATAAACCATAATGCCACCTTTCGCCTAAAAGAAACAACCCGCGTTTCCACAAAACGGCTGTAACCGCTGGAAGGGCCATCAAAAAGGTTTCAGGGGACACGGATTTGCATGTTCTCGCCGTCCCTCAAGGAATACCGGAATAGGTGATTTTTAGGCGAAAGCGGTTCTTTGAGGGAATGAGGCCCCTTTCGACCATTAGGGATATGAAATTGTCACTTTGTGGAGGAGGTTTGGGGCGATTTTCTGGAGGTGTTGCCATTTTGCGGAGGTAAATTCGGTGGGGTTTTTTTCAGGGAGGGTGTGGTATGTTTAGTTTAATGATCGTTTAGGGGTGCAGGTGGCAGTTCTCATGTGAGTGAGAGGGAGAAGTATTTTGTTCTCAGAATTGTTTTGAAAGTTGTATATGTTGTTGTGGAGCGGGTTTGAATTTAGTGATCAGACTTGATTGCCAAAACCTGGCTTAATGATAAAATTTTTTAATAAAATCTTTAAATCGAGCGGTGTTTTTTTTTTCTATTTAAACAAACAAAAAGTTCCCCGTGCACCACAATATGTATATCACGGGGCTTACAGGAGTAAGTAATTAAAATTTTACAAGACAAACACTATGACGTACTCAATTATTAAGTTTAATAAAACTTAATAATTGAGTCGCTTATTTCAGAAACATGTTAAACCCCATAGGATTAACATTGCGTTTAACATGTTTCTGAAATAAGCGATTCAATTATGCGCTCGGTCTCTTCTACTTGAAGTATGGAGTATACCCTTTTTCATAATATTATGGCTATTACTCTTCGTGTCTCTAATAACACTTGGCTTAATAATTACCATTATAGAGAAATAAAATAAAATTATTACCTTACCAAGGCGAAAAAAATCCATTCAGCTATAAAAGATAACTTTAAATGTGAAAGATAAATACAGAGTACACAATACAATTTAAAAAAAGAGAAATATTAAACAAACAATTTTTTTACTATTATTTGTGGCTTATTTTAACCTATAAATGTCATAGGGAGCCATAAAACGTGAATCGTGACCACCAAACTAACATAGATTTTTTTAATTAAAAAAATTTTGAACCTGTAGGCTTGATTCATGTCTGATAGATACTAAACCAGTTTTTTTTTATTTTAATGTCGTATTATTCCTCCATACACAACTTTCCCACACAACATCCAATCAAAAACACCATATAAAGGAAAGGATTCTTACCCACTGAACATATGGGATAGTGGGAAAAAATATCAAACCTGATCAAACACGTCTGATTCATCCATTTCCTCCGACATGCGGCAACGAAACAAAAAACCTACAACAACAATGCGGCAAATAAATTTATATAACCACCTGGACTATTCCCATAAATTAACCCGTTCGAAAGACTCAACTTCTTAGGAACACCATCACCGCCTGATGCGTCATGATGGGAGCGATTGCACCTCCGTGAATCACAATAGATTCGCGACTCATCATTAGACTCTTTGGCCTTGCTCCTGTTTGGCAATAAGCTGTTATCGCCTGCGAAGAAGTTGTATTGGCCATTTTTGTGGGGTGAGTCAACCCTCTGTGAATCACTCAGTCAGGGATGCTCTTGTGGGTAAAGATGTAAATGCTGGAAAAAAACGGGTTTATTCCCGGGAATAAACCCGGTCTTTGGGATGAGAATTTTGAATATTCCCGGAAATTTTCATAAAAGAACAACTCAACTTCTGATATTTATTCCAATTCCAATATTTTCAAATATGAAATAGTACTTTCGTTTTCGAGATTTTAGAGTGAAGTGTAGAATTTTGAATCTTTAGATTTTTGTAAAAGGTATCCTCCTTGGATTACACTTTCCGACTGGCAGAGAAAAAATTGTATTTAGACGGGGAATTTAGACGTTCATTTTGATGTTCTTTTTAACTAATTTGCTAAATTATTTCATCATTAATAAGAATTTCAATTGAAGAATGGTCTTTCAGTGATTTTATATCGAAAATAGTCTTAAACTCCGCAAAAGAGTACCTAGAAAATGAATCCTGATAGTGAAATATCGTTGTGCCTGTTTGTGTTCAAAATTCTTAATATTCCCTTAAAATTCCCGGTTTATTCCCAAAAATCCCGGGTTTTTTCCAGCCTCCCAATAAATGTGGGAATTTTACATGTATACATTTGAGTCTACTAAAGGAGTTGAATTTTAATGCACATTTTGGGGAATTAAGAATTGAATCGCTAGTTTGGAAAAGAAAAAATTGACAAATTGATTTTTTGTGCTCAAAAATATCTCCAAGCTTTGCTCTACACGTGAGTGGAAAGTATGGAAAAATAAGCACCTCTATAGGGAAATATAGCTCCTTGAATTTGCGAAATCGATGTCTAATGTCCATTCATTGTATTTTTTAATTTAATTTAGTATTAAGATAATTCGTGATTCTTTTCTTATTATTTGTACTGTTATTTAATACAATATAAAATTTGCTTCTAATATAAAAGTTTTTTTTTATCTTTTTTTATTCATGGCATGTTTGACTCCATTTTTTATTCACTAACTCCATTGATGCTTCCATGGTGACTCAGTTTCTTAATAATTTTGAATTTTATTTGTTCCAGTCTTCCTATATTTTCCACATTTATGCTATCAACCAAGAGGAAATATAATTTAAATGTCGATTTAGGTATTTTTTTAATATTTTTCTTCCGATGTAAAATATTTTTTGAATATACTTATATTTTTTCGGAGATTGCTCTGTTATCTAAACAGAGTAATTAATTTCCAGTAAAAATTTAGTGCTTATGCAAGGAAAATTCCATTACTTTTACAGCTTTTTTCTATTTTCTCAAAACTTGGTTTTTGGACTTGTTCCCTATTTTAAACTGACGATTCAATTAGGGGACATCCATAAATTACGTGAGGTCAAAAAGGGGGGGAGGGGTTTGGAAAAATCTCACCAAATCTCACAAAGGGGGAGGGGGGGTCGATTAAAATGTCACGTCAACTTTTTAAGTTAGAAATTAAACGATTTTTTCTTAAGTATGAGAAAGGAATAATACCCACAGATATAAGATTCTGAGGTGATTTTTAGGCGGAATAATGTTCTTTTCCCCCACATCATTATTAATGGAAAAGTTTTAGGTGCTGTGAAGCCCAAAATGCAAACGAATAGGATAGAAAATTATTTTTAAAGATTGCAGGTAAATCTCACGTGGGGGGAGGGGGGTCCAGCAAAATCTCACTAAATCTCACCAAGGGGGGAGGGGGTGTCCAGATTTTGGAAAAAAACACCTCACGTAATTTATGGATGTCCCCTTAGGATCTCGATGTTGTTAAGTTTCTATGGTAACAATGAAATTGCAAATAGTATGTCAAGTAGGCTGATATACCGCTTATAAATTTTCTCATCGTTTATACGTAGGATTGTAAGTCTTGGTGGGGGATTTAACTGACAATATTTAGTGAATTATACTTAGCTGAGTAACTACTCTTAAGTCTTAAGGGGTGTTATTCCATTTTAAGAATGTGGTTATTTTATTTCTTGGGATAAGGGGTTTTTGCTTCTGAATTTGAATTTTCAAAAATTCTGTGCATGAAACCGTTTTTCAACTGTTTGAGACCTTTTTTGAGGCATTTGAATTTGGTATTACAAATTTGATTTTTTACTACTTCACCAACCAATTCCATTATTAAAATTTTAATTCAATCATTTTTAAAATTGTTTCTAAAATATCTGTAAATAATCAAATTTATTCATTTTCGCATTTCTTTCATCAATTTTTTTTACTTTTACTACACTTTAAGTTTCAATTTAATTAATTAAAGGTAACTTTTTATTTCTGAATTATGTTTACACTGCTTTTGAATTTGGGGAATGATGAATGCTATCTGAAAACGGATAATCATACCTACTTTGGCTTACATTTGTTTCCTTTACTTACTCTTTGAAACTATTCGAGACGTTCAAAGAAGTACGAAATAAAAATTTTGAGCTCCTATTCATATGGATACAGATTTCACTGTAATGTTTTACTGTTAATAGTTCACAGATGATTTCGAATCGCTATCTTATGTGAATACAGTGGCGTAGCTACGGGGGGGCGGGGGGGGCGGTCCGCCAAACTAGTGAACTTGGCACTTTTTCAAGTTGTATGCTTTCCTTGAAAAAAAATTTTGAATTCACTCTACTAATGAAATAAATTAGGGTTTAAAAAAACGGTTTTCACCCTCAAACTACTGGGAGAGTGATACCGAAGTCTTCGAATTTTGCCTTAAGTTGGTAAATATGCCTTCCTTGAACAAAAAAAATTGATCATCCTGGAAAAAATCATTTGGCTGGCTACTTAAGAGGGGTGACACCCACCCAAGCTTAAAAATTTCGAACGTAGTTTTAAATAAAAACGTAAAAAATATAAGTGTAAGAAATTATTTAAATAATTAACAGTTTTTAGGGGTATGAACTGGGGTGTCACCCATCGAGCTTTATTTAGATGATACGAATTTTCTCGATCACACATAAATGTTTTGAAAAAACCATTAAATAAATAAAAAAAATTATTAAATGAGTTATCAACCCATTTTGAGAGGGGTGTCACCCCTTTGGCTAGGGGGACATCAAAGTTTTCCAAGTAGTTCAACAAAACATAAGTTTGTACACTATATTTAAAGATCACATTTCAAAAATTTTTCTAGGGGAAGGCCCCCGGACCCCTCCTTTGATTACTTGGAACTCTATTAACTGCAATTTTTTATATTAAATTCCGAAAAATGCTAATTTTAACTACAATTAATGTTTGAAAAGGCTAGATTGAGCCTATTAAAATTGCTTTAGGAATAATATTTTAGGCCCATCTTGAAAGAAATTTCCCTGTACCCCAATGGATTGAATTATCCGAATATGTTGAAATAAATAAAAGGGGTAGCCCGAAATTCGGACTACGTTGTATACAAAAACATGTTAAAATCCTGTTTTTAGGGTCAAATTTCCAAAAACTTCCTGGGAGAGGACCTCAGACCCTCTTTTGTACTTGTGACTTTGTTTAAAATGCAAATCCCACTTAAAAATGTGTATCCGAAATTCAAGCTAAAGGCCTCAAAACTAGTTAAATATTTGATTTTTGAGTACATTTTTCCACAATTTTCTAGGGGAGAACCCCCAGACCCCCCTTTGGTAGTTCGAACTCTATTATACACAACTTTTACTATATTTAGAACTTCTTCATGACGAACATTCCGCCTAAAATGTATTAAGAAGCTTCATTAAACCTATTAAATATGCATGAGAGATGCTGAGGAATAATTTTGAGCCCTTCCTGAAATAAATTTCTATATACGGTTTGAACTGAAGAACAACTTACATCATAACTCGCGTTGTTGCAAAATTAGGAAATTAAAGGCAATGGTAAATTAAAACCTTCAATTTTAAAATTTTTAAATGCTAAATTAAATGCCATAAGAACACAAATATAAAATGGGGTTCCACCTGGGACCCTCAGTTCTAGACTGGAGTCGCAAATTTTAATATTTTTATAACTGAATTCAAAAAGGGGGTGACACCGAGAGCTTCCGCCCCGGGTGACACCCAGGCTAGCTACGCCACTGTGTGAATAAACATGGTTGTTCGATATAAAAGTAATGAATGTTAACATTAAAATGTAATATAGCAAGGTCAATAGTTTGTTATGGGAATGGATAATTGCAGTCAAATTTTTTTTAATCTTAATGTGTTCAGAATGGCTTAAAACCTCCAAAAAAACATTTTAATTTACCTTTCAAAGCCCTAAATTTTAAGTTATTTTCAATTAAAAATTGCTTATTTTCTGTCTGAGCTGAAACAGCTTGTGACGTTAAATGTGCCTTGCCCCCGCTTGTTGTTATCATCCCGCTTGGAAAGACTGAGCTCTAGTTTTTTACAGCATAGTGTTTCCATGAAAACGGTGTTTCCCACGTTTCCAAGAGTGCATGTGACGTCACATTGTTAGGAGCTTTCTGTATTAAAATGTCATAATTACCTTTAAAAAAGACGCGTATTTTTTGGAATCGGGAGAGAATTTTTAATAAATTAAAATTGAATATTTAGAATTTTAAGAGATGCTGTGATTCTCCATTGTTGATGTAATATATTTGCAAAAAATACATACAAACCATCATGTTAGATCATTCTTCCAGGATTAATTATCAATAAGTTTTATGAACTTTGGTTACAAAAAAACAAAATTAACGCTAACGACCTTACAATCCGCCAAAATTGCTTTATAACAGTCACCAGTATAACTTTGTATAAAAAAATATTAAATTTTAAAATTGACGATAAAAGATGTACTTTTTGCATTCTCTAAATATTAACGCATGAGGATCACTGGTCCTAGCGATAGATTTTTATAATAACAAAAAATCAAATGGAATTAAAAGATGAGTGTGGTTTGGTTGGATCTTCCATTGGGGTCGGTTGTGGTTTGTAGTTTTACTTTCTCAAAACTAAACAATAGGGGGCTCCCAAACCTTTTCAAGGTAGCAGAATCTATGATGAACTAAAAGTTTTTCACTGCACCCCAGTAAAAAATATCAGCTATGCTTCATTACCTGAATTTATATTCTAAATTTTCAATGTTCTACCCACAGAAGTACAAAACAGCCCTTCTCTAAATATGTTTTAAGAAGTTGAAATTTTTTCTGTTTTTTATTGAGAATATTAAAATTTTTCTTTATTTGTAACTATTATCCCTTTTAAATGGTTATCCATTTTCAGTGTTCTTTTTCAGTGTTTTTAAAATTAGCTTGATAATTTATTAGTAAACGTTATGTTCAATTTAATGGCTGTATATTGTATTTATAATTCATTGGCACCCTGCTCTTTGCCACACTACTTCTTTTATCCTTCTTTACTTTGTGCCTGTCCTTCCTTTTTCTTTTTTATAAATAATTTTATTGCTTATTTATGTAAATATGTTGTAGGTTTATGGGTATAATATAGAGTCACCTATATAGATCGCCTGCAGGATCCCAGGTGACCATAAAAACTTTATTATTTTTTGAAATCTTGTTTTTTACGTTGAATTCTCGATTTTGATCCTTACAACCATCAACCCCGCAGGATCAAAATCGAGAAACGTAAATTCGACGAACTTCAACTCCCACTCCTGGCTTTATTTGGGGACCAAATGACATGAAAATTGATTATGTGGGTTTTAGGGGATGCTCTTTCAGAATCGGGAATAATCTTTGATGTCGCCTATAGGAAAAACAAAAGTTGGTGCTACGTTTAATATGAAGACGACCTCCTAAGAACTGAAAATTTTTCTGTATATAGAATACTTCAAATCATGAAAAATGATACCTTATTTGTCTTTATATCACAAGGCGTTCCAGAGATATAGGGTCTGAGTCGGTTTTTTTTACCAGTATACTGTATTACTGTACAACTGTACATCTATCAGAATTTCTCAATGGGCATCGGCAGTAGTCTGCGGAAGATTTCTCAAACAATTCTGATATGCCCAGAAAATGGACGAAAATCCTAAATAGTTAAAATCCTCGAATCCTCTCACAACTTCCCCCCTTGGGTCGCTTTGACACCCCAACTAACAATATCGACCCCTACAAGAACAAGGAACTCCCTGTTCTTTCTCGGCATCCTCCCCCGCCCATGAATGCGATTCTTGCTCTTCTTCGTTCTTAAAGACATTCCGCAAAAGTCGTCCACATGCAGCAAACGACAGGAAAGCGGAATTCCGCTATTTCAGCCTCCTCCGAAGGAATCTAAAAAATCTTTCGATTCAATTCCTGAAAATCGATTCTTTGATTCGATTCCTGAAGTTCGTTTCCAACCTGTAATCGATTCCTTCCTTATCGTAAAAAATTTTTCTGTTGTTCCATAACCCAGTATTAAATGATACTACTTCCAGTATAATTTGATACTGGTATACGGAATACCAGAAATTTTTTTCCAATAGGGTTAGAGCCAGTATCGAAAAAATAGAATCGAACTTATCTCTTTCCATCACAAATCAAAGATAATTAGTAGTTATTACAAATTAATTATTTAATTATCAGCAAAATATTAATTTATTATCAAAATACCGATTAATTAGTGAACAAAATTGTTAATAATGTCTGTAATAATAAAAAAAGTACGATTCCTAAGATTCGATTCCTGCTGTATCATAGTAATTACTTATCAAATAACTAATTAGTGAACAAAATTGTTTATGATTATCTGTATTAATTGGAGAATTAAGTACGATTCCTAAGATTCGATTCCTGCTGTATCATAGTAATTACTTATCAAATTACTAATTAGTGAACAAAATTGTTTATGATTATCTGTATTAATTGGAGAATTAAGTACGATTCCTAAGATTCGATTCCTGCTGTATAATAGTAATTACTTATCAAAATACTAATTAGTGAACACAATTGTTTATGATTATCTGTATTAATTGGAGAATTAAGTACGATTCCTTAGATTCGATTCCTGCTGTATAATAGTAATTACTTATCAAAATACTAATTAGTGAACAAAATTGTTTATGATTATCTGTATTAATTGGAGAATTAAGTACGATTCCTAAGATTCGATTCCTGCTGTATAATAGTAATTACTTATCAAAATACTAATTAGTAAACAAAATTGTTTATGATTATCTGTATTAATTGGAGAATTAAGTACGATTCCTGCTGTATAATAGTAATTACTTATCAAAATACTAATTAGTGAACAAAATTGTTTATGATTATCTGTATTAATTGGAGAATTAAGTACGATTCCTAAGATTCGATTCCTGCAGTAAAATAGTAATTACTTATCAAAATACTAATTAGTGAACACAATTGTTTATGATTATCTGTATTAATTGGAGAATTAAGTACGATTCCTGCTGTATAATAGTAATTACTTATCAAAATACTAATTAGTGAACAAAATTGTTTATGATTATCTGTATTAATTGGAGAATTAAGTACGATTCCTAAGATTCGATTCCTGCTGTATAATAGTAATTACTTATCAAAATACTAATTAGTGAACAAAATTGTTTATGATTATCTGTATTAATTGGAGAATTAAGTACGATTCCTAAGATTCGATTCCTGCTGTATAATAGTAATTACTTATCAAATTACTAATTAGTGAACAAAATTGTTTATGATTATCTGTATTAATTGGAGAATTAAGTACGATTCCTGCTGTATAATAGTAATTACTTATCAAATTACTAATTAGTGAACAAAATTGTTTATGATTATCTGTATTAATTGGAGAATTAAGTACGATTCCTGCTGTATAATAGTAATTACTTATCAAAATACTTATTAGTGAACAAAATTGTTTATGATTATCTGTATTAATTGGAGAATTAAGTACGATTCCAAAGATTCGATTACTGATGGAATCGATTCGTTCAAGGGTTCGATTCCTTTTGGTATCGATTCCAAGGAATTCGATTCCGGAATCGATTGTTTCAGAAATATTTAGAACCCTACCCCTGGGTCGTTGGGGGGTGCTTTTTCTCTTTTGGGACTGGATCTGAAGAGGAGAGATGGTGACAAAGTGTTGTGTTTGGACTACCGTCGCCCCTATTCTTGATCCTGCATCACTGGCATTGAGATTTTTTTTTTATTTCGAATATACCTACTCGTCAGTCGAATAGTCCAAATATTTATTAGACGAACATGTTACGGGAAATGTGATAAATCGGGAATTATTAATAATGCCCGAGGTGGAGGAGGGCAATGTGATAAATTCAACGGAATTTATTAATGAAAGTTTTGTTTTGTGAAGCCCAAACTGAGTCCGTTTCGATGATGATAGTGATTTTTCTTCGTTTAGAGATTGGGAGACATTATGTTTGGATAATCTTCCTCCTAATTGAATAAGATGTGTGTGTAATCCAATCCTTTTTTATGTGTATGTAAAAATAAATAATACACTTGTAATTACATTTCAATTTTGTTTTTGTTATAATAAACTATTTTCTAACACTAATAATATAAAGAACAAAATTAAACAGTCAAAAAAATTTCCATTTATGGTCAATTTTTTCTGAAATAAATGTCACTGTTAAGGGGTTAATAATTCCCAATTAATCACTTTGCTCGCAACATATATACAGTATACAGGCTGTCATAAAATTATCCCCATTAGCTATAGAACCCCTAGAAAATAGTCATAAATGTGATGTCTAGGTATGGTAAAATAACATTGCTTTATCCGATGCAATAATTTTCAACACCCCCAGCAGCCTTATTAGGAGTTAAAATATTTATTTTTCATGCTTTTACAGATTTTTTCTAATTTAGTCAATTCGTAGAACAGCATCGATTTAGTACGAAAAGACACCTTGTGCAGAGAAATTGTACCTTGAATAAAACCCCTAAAACGCACTCTCAATTAGGTAGAATTTACATAGTTTCCGTTCAATCAATCTCTCTTAATATTTGAATGAGTGATTTTTATTTTTATGACTTGGGTAAAAGACTAAAAGTGTTCTTAAGTAATTTAAATGAAAATTTTCCCTTTTCGCGTTATGAAAATAGTTTAAGGACGTTAAAAAAACTTTTAATTAGAATAGTTGAAATTCCAAGTAAAGAAAATGCAGAGGGACCAAATTCAAATTTATTAACAAGAACAACAGAATACACAAAACAGATAGAATATACAAATAAAAATACATACAACACATACATATCCTAAATTATTAATTAGTTGACACTTCCCAAGGGGCAATCGCCCGTCCATGGGGTTATTCATTATTCATAAATTATTATACTGAAATAAAAATTCTATCTAGTAGGATATCATCAAACATTCAATGGATGTCAAAGGTACAGTCCAACCGCCACGAGTAAAACTTTTGACGTCGTACAATATTGTGGCGATTGTCATGGAAACGAGCAATTCCATTTAATTTTGAGGGTGATGGTTAATTTTTGTGGCTATCATTTAGGTTTGAACTTAACCCTTTCACTCCTAGACGCCCCAAACTTCCCATAGGATTTAATGATAATCTCGGGCGGCTTAGTATTGAAAGGGTTTTAATTTCAAATTTTCTGTCAAAGTTTTTCTGTGCCGGTTAGACTATACTTTATTCTAACTTGATAAAAAAAATTCAAAGGAAAATTTCTTTCATAATTCTCAAAATTTCTAAGCAAATTTAAGTCATTCGTTTGATGAAACATTTAGCATGTTACGTACGAAACAGAAAGTAATCTAGTTTCATAATATGTTTTCATTTTTAAGAAATACATTTTGTCTATTTACTCGTTTTATTCATTCCTACGTTTTCCCGGAAGGTCATGATGTTTTCGAGATGTTAATGTGTGACTAGTTGCACGAACTCAAAGCACTTTAAAAGGTTATTTAGACTACCTTCAAACATTGATAACGATAGCCACAACAGATAATGCCCTTTTTTTACTATATCCATTAGTTTCGATAGTATCAACTCAAAGTAATCAGATTTTGAATCTTTCTGAAAGTGTCCTTTTAACCTCAAAAAATGTTTAAGTCACGTTCTTGTTATATCTTTTTATATGTGTTAGAGTCAAACATTGAACTTTAATTTTTTTTTCGATTGGTTTAATTTGAAGTTTAATGTTTAAAATAAGTCTGTAAGACAAAAAGTAAAGTAATGTTCTTATAAGTAAGACTGAATTTTTCACGTTTTTTTTTCACAGTTTTCCTTTTTAAGATATCTTTCTCTCGGATGAAATAAAACTATAAATATGTAGAAATTTTTTTATTTTATTATGATGAAAGGGGCTGATATTATCTGGTATTTTCCTACCAAAATCTAAAAATCCAAATTCCGACTTTTATCTCATAAAAATCTCGGACCAACCAAAAAAAATCCTGGAGTTCACAAAGTTTACAAAAGGGTTTTCCCAATGACATTATATTAATGGCAGAGTATAATGCAAAAGACAATGAAATAATAAGTTTGATTCATACATTTACATGCTTTAAAATCTTGAAAATAAAAACATGTTATTTACGACCATACGATTAGGGGCCCTTTTTTTTCGAATTTTAACAGTTTCTATTTTTATTGCCACCAGACCTGCGTTCCTGTGTTTCAGTTAAAAACCTTGCAAAAGAACAGTGTTTATACTTGAGGCGTTAGCTGTCAAAACCAGCTAATTCCATATTTTTCTGAAATCCACTTTTTTTGCGTATTTTAAAGTTTAGAGGGTCCTTCATTACCTGACGAAGGGATATAGCTCAAATCCAGCTCATTCCAACCCAAAATTAGATGAAAAGGTGAAAACTGTGATCTCAACTGTGAAATTTCAGATCATTTGAAAAAGTTATGTGGATGTCCTTTATTTAAAACTCGCAAAGACACAAATATTAACTGGTAAACAGAAAAAAAATAACAATTTCACACAACTTAATTGAACAAAAAAACTAAAAAAAAGCATGAAAAATCTATTTTTTGCATCGAAATCAGTTCATTCCAATCTAATTAGTGTAATTACGCCCAAGGTAATGCACCTAGAATGGAAATGAAAAACTAATTAAATTCTAGGCAGTTATACCTACAATAAGGAAGTTGCATGTGTCAGATTTTCAAAAACAAACAAGTGTTCCGTATGGTTTTTTGTAGGGTAAAATGAAATATCTAGTCAGTTTTTCAAAAAAAATGTACAGGTAATTAAATATTTTAATTTAAAAGTCGAGAAAAAACACGTGACTGAAAACGTTTATTGTTTAAACTGTAGGATGACGTCAACAATAATACCATCAACTCCATTGCTTTACAACAATGTTTAGTATAAGATGACGTCACATCCAAACTCTTGGCGTTTTCGCGCGCTTTTAAAAAGGGTATTTTTGTTAATTTTTATGGCAATCAAAAAATTTCTGGATCGGCCTCAAATTTTGGGTAGTTGCTTATTTTTGCAAGAAGAATCGATTAAAAAAATTTTGAAAAAATCATGCAACTTCCTCATTAAAAATTTAGCTTTAGAACTGTGGACGTGAGAAGTTTTTTGTCTTTCCTGTAAAATTTTCAAAAATGGAATGAGCTGGTTTTGATAGCAAACGCCTCACTTATAAAAGGATATTCTTTCTTAAGAAGTTTATCACCAGTAAAGTATTTAAAATCGAATTTTTAACTTGTTCGTGGTTATTAGTTAAAGCGTGTTTGGAAGAGCTCTGAAAAAGTTAATTACATCACTTTACTTTCGTGAAGTGATATTACCTAATGAGAAAATATTTATGCCATACAACCGTGGCCGCAGTCACCATTAACTTGACCGGCGGTTAACCACCATTTAAGATACCGGTGATTCCAGTCGTTATCTACTTTGAGAGGTTCTGTTTGGGATATAAACTAAAGGGTCTCATAATGATTTAAAACCACTTCTAGACAAAAAATTCAAAACGTTTTCTGGGGAGGACCTCCTTTGTATAACTTAGTCTTTTATTTACTATTTACTGTTTTTTCTTGGAAATTGTGCCTCTTACAATGAGCGGGACTCTGAGTGTAATCTGAATGGTCTAAAACTGAACAAACACACTTTTGAGGGGTAGATTTCTAAAATTCCCCAGAACCTCAATTTTACTTGGGATTCATATTGTTTACACTAATCGGAAATTCAAAGCACCGAAATTGAAATCCTACGTTTTCCAAAACTTAACGTATGAAAGTACTCGTAAGGAGGTAAAACATTTTGAGTATAACCCACTAAAACAAAAATCTGGTTACAGACCTGTTACCCCGTCCCTTTTTTTTATTCAGACATGCTCAAACTTAATTTTTTAACAATAACCTTAGTTCCCCTTCAACATGTTCCACTAAAAAAAAGAGAACCTTAAATATTTCTGTACGCTCCTCTCCGAAAATGCCCTTCTTAATCATTCCCACATTCGTCTTCCTCCCATATATATCCCCCTCCAAAAAAAATCCAATCGAAAACTGATATATTGGGTATTGTATTTTACCCCACCCCCTTCCTATTACGACATAAATCGTCAGCATTACCTTCCCCTACCGAGCCCGGTTCCCGTACCTCAGAAATCCCACTTTGGAGTTGGAGAAAAAAAAAATAGAACAATCCTTCTTTTCGAGAGCCCCCCAACCTTTCATCACTTCTACCTACATAAATAAGAAAATTCTCTATTCTCTTCGTAAGGGGTGTTTCCGCCACGAGTAGAGATCTTTTCAAAGGAGGTCTTTCACATCCGGAAAAGTTGGAAAACCCGTCGAGTTGTGGGTAAATACAGGGTGATTATACCAGTATATCCTCGTTATCTTTAACTTTGATATCTCGATAACCTTTGAATCACGAAAAAATATTTCCCCCCTTTAAGTGTCTCTATTTTTTCTTTCAATATCGAAAACTTGCAATCTCGAAATTTTTTTTGGGCCCCTCCGATTTTGAGATGCTGAGGTTATATTGTAGTAATTGTTGTACATTGTAGTTTCGATTTTAAAGCAATAAAGGAGGTGATTATAATTGAATCGTCGGTTTGAAAAAGGAAAAAGACCAAAAATATCTACATTGACTCCAGAAAGTATTCGTACACCCTACAAATTTGTACTATTATACCTATTACGGCTAAATTCCAAGTGCAAAATCCATGCAAAAATTATTATAGTATAATGTTATTCTTCATTATAAAATGCTAATTGAACAAAAATATTTGTATTCACGTAACCTTACTTTTAGAGTGGTGAGTAACTCGTTATAAACATAAGTTGTGAATAATTAGTTTGCGCCGCCTTGTGCTATGGCTGATGTTACGTATGCCTGAATATACGCTTTTGTAGGAAGTTTCAAGTTTATGAGCAGATTTTAATACGTTATATATCAACAAAACCACTTTCACAAGGAACTCTTCTCAGTTCCTTCACACCAGTTCCCCATATCCCCCCGAAAAAAACCATCCCTCCCAACTCTCACCACCTACAAAAAAAAGAACAATAGCCTCCCCTCAAAGGAAGAAAAAAAAGCGGAGGTGCTTCTCTGGAACCCCTCGAATTCCACGTCGTCTGCCAAAAGGGGTCTTAGGTAATAACAGACCCACATTGTGTCTGGGGGCCGCGAGTTAGGGACGAGGTGGATGGCGAGGGAATCAAGAAATTACGAGGTCATCTTTTAGAGGTAAAATGCGCATTAGGGTTATGATTCCTAAGATAGACCTAAGGCCATATTCACCGGTAACTTGACCGGTGGTTAAACGGCAATCTAACTTCTGATTGGAAAGAAGGAAAACTAGTTTTCCACCAATCACAGGTTTGACTCTCGGTTAACCTTCGGTCAAGTTACAGGGTTGGCTGGATTGGAGCCAATTGGGTTGAACCCAATGAGGTTTTTCAAAAAAAACCCACATTTTATACCCATTTTTGGGTTTTTTCAAGAAAAATCAAGATTTTGGCAGTTCCTTCAAAATTTAATGTGTTTTCTTTTCAAAGTTTAGGATATTTTAAAAATTTTAATGTTTTTTTTTTCAAAATATAAACTAGGTTTTAAAAATTAAATGGTGTTTTTTCAATTCCAGGGAGTTTTTTTTAAAGTTAAATAGGTTCTTTCATTATTCAGTGGGTTTTTCAAAATTTAGGACGTTTATAGTTGAAACTAGATATAAAAACTTGAAAAAATTTTGACTAACTGGACTAAAGTTGAATAGATTTCTTTCAATATTGAATGAGTTTTTTTCAAAGTTTAGGATATTTTTAAAATTTTAGTGGGTTTTTTCAAAATTTAAACCAGGTTTCAGTAAATAAGGGGTGTTTTTATAATTTCAGCGGGTTAAAAATTTGAAAAATCCACTAAACTGTGGAAAAACTGACATCATTTTGACCTAACACATTTAACATAGAAAGAAATCACTAAAATTTGAAAAAATACACTTACTTTATAGGAGAAAACCACTTAATTTTGAAAAAACCCATTTTCCGAAAAAACTCAGTTTTATATGGGTTTTCCAGGATTTTATTGAAAACACTCGAAAAAACCCAACCCACGTGGGTTTTAAAAAAAAAAACCTGCGTTTTTGCCAATCCTGTCAAGTTACCGGTGAATACGGCCGTACGAGGGAGCTCTAGATAAGGCAATTTCCTCTCGCTACCAGAGCCCAAAACCTATGTTTCTGAGAAATTAGCCTTTATGAACAGGGAATTTTATCATTAATTCTATAAAATTATACTATTGCTTATTTATTCTATAAAATTCTAAAATTTTATTACTTATTAATTTTATAAAATTCTATTACTTATTAATTCTATAAAATCTTTCAAGGAGGCCTGCATAGGTACTGGGAGGGTGTCATACCCCTTATAAACCAACTATTTTGCTCTATTCTGGAACCGCTCTATTATACCTTTCTACTCTGACGGTTATTACTCTTGAGCATACCCGTGTATTACAATTTTTGAAAGATTAATATATTGGGTATTTTATTCATACCAACTTTCATCAAAATCTGTCCACTAGATCTGGAGAAAATCGAACAAAGATGCAATTTCTCTTAATTTTGAACACCAGTGTACATAACATTTAAAAGAGATAATAATAATAAAGATAATTTTCAACCATAAATCCTTCTTCTTAAAAAATATTTAGAGAGACAGTTTTTGTATTTCTGTGTGTAGAACATTGAAATATTAGAATATAAATTCAGGTAATGAAGCACAACTTATATTTTTTACCGGGGTGCCGTGAAAAAGTGATAGTTCACCAAAAGTTTGCTAACTTGAAAAGTCGGCCTGGGATTCTCTATGGTCTAGTTTAGAGAAAGTAAAACTACAAACCACAACATACCACCGTGGAGGATCCACCCAAACCATCATCCCCTATTAACTAGTGCTACCTTGTAATTAATATATGCATCGCATGGCCCAGCAATATTCATAAAATATATTTGGAAATATAACTCCCATGAGTTTAAAAAACAATTTTTTTAATTAATGTTTTTTAAAATAAACTTATACTGGTGACTATAAGAAAGCAATTTTGGCGGATTGTAATGTAATGTCGTTCGCTTGAATTGATGGGTTTTTTGTTTCCAAGACTTTAGTTCATAAAACTTAGTGATAATTAATCCTGGAAGAACGATCTAATAAGAAGTTTTGTATGTATTTTTTGCAAATATATTACATCAACAATTTCCATATCCAACTTTTGATCTCATTATATTACATTTTAATGTTAAAATTCATTACTTTTATATCGAATAACAATGTTTGTTCACATAACATATAGCAATTTGATTTTATCTTTGTAAACTATTAATAGTAACACCTTCTAGTTATTACAGGAAATCTGTATTCGTATGTATAGGAGTTCAAAATTTATATTCCGTACTTCTTTGGATACTTCGAAAGAGAACGTACAGGAAACATGTATACGCCAGTGTGTATGATTTGTAGATGTTTCTTTTTTTCTCGAGGTCTTATATATGTTATCTTCAAATGAATTATACAAAATCCAAAAAAGGTACCAGCATTCCTGAAGTTTTTCATTCTAGTGATTTTCAAAACACTTTGGGGTTTCAAACTGCATTTGAAGTCTGTTTTAGGAGAGAATTGATCAAATATTTCTTTGCCGGGCTAATAGTCCACTGAAAATAGAGTTGAACCTCGGACAAATTGCAATAAAAGGTTTCTCAACGGTTTTCACTTAGGAATGCCCTCAATATTAACATACTAAAAATCGGCCAAAATCGGCCAAAATCGGCCGGGGGGAAGTTTAATTTTTTTTAATTTAAAAAAAATGGCCGAAAAAAATTTAAAAAAAAACCCAAAAAATAATATAGACATGTGATACATGTTTATAGGTTATATTTGAGTTTTAAAACCGAAAATTGCCTTTAGTTTTGAAAAAAAATTGAAATTTCAATTTTTAAAATTAATTTGAAAAATGAACTATATGAAAAAATTAAAAACCCCCTAAAAACCTAACCAAATCATCAAAAGAGAAAAATCAAACGGTTTTCATTTAGAAATGACCTAAATATTAACATACTAAAATTTAATAATTTTACGAGTTAAAGAAGTTTTTAAAATTTCAACTTTTTTTTGCGAAAAATTCATTTTTTTTTTTCAAATTCGTGCCCCAAACTTTTGAGGCTTTTGAAAAGGTCTTTTTTCGGTGGATATTGTCCACAGATAGTTATATAATGAAAAACCGGTGGAATTGACCCTCAATGAATTAGTTAATTATTTTAAATTCTGATGTAAATATGCCAAAGTATTACCTTTTTTCACTTTTTACTACATTTTACCAATTTCAAAATTTTAAATAAAATAATTAACTAATTCATTGAGGGTCAATTCCACCGGTTTTCCATTATATAACTATCTGTGGACAATAACCACTGAAAAATGACCTTTTCAAAAGCCTCAAAAGTTTGGGGCACGAATTTGAAAAAAAAAATGAATTTTTCGCAAAAAAAAGTTAAAATTTAAAAAAAAATTGAACTTCTTTAACTCGTAAAATTTTTTACTTTTAGTATGTTAATATTTAGGTCATTTCTAAATGAAAACCGTTTGATTTATCTCTTTTGATGATTTGGTTAGGTTTTTAGGGGGGTTTTAATTTTTTCATATAGTTCATTTTTCAAATTAATTTTAAAAATTGAAATTTCAATTTTTTTTCAAAACTAAAGGCAATATTCGGTTTTAAAACTCAAAAATAACCTATAAACATGTATCACATGTCTGTATTATTTTTTTGGTTTTTTTTTAAATTTTTTTTCGGCCATTTTTTAAAAATTTAAAAAAAATTAAACTTCCCCCCGGCCGATTTTGGCCGATTTTTAGTATGTTATTATTGAGGTCATTCCTAAGTGAAAACCGTTGAAAAACCTTTTATTGCAATTTGTCCGAGGTTCGGCCCTTTTTTTCGCTATTTTCAGTGGACTATAAGTGTTTTATATAATACTCTTACGTAGCTCCCGATTTTCGCTATATTTCTTTTCCACGGTTGGCAACATTCAGTTAGTTTACACTTTACGAAAACCAATTGACGCCATATTTACGATGAAACAAATTTAATTCACGTTTTAAAATGTACTTTAAAGTACGTACTTTCCAAAATAAATACCTTTCAAAGATTGAAAGTATTAGAAACTTACAAATATACTTTTTGTTACTAAAATTTTACAATTTTTTACTGAAATTAGGAAGACTGAAATTAATTGTTAGTAAACATTGAGTGTCTCCTGTAGGTTTTGTCTCTTATAATTTTCAAAGACCTTAAAGTTATTGTTTAATAAGTATCTCTCTATTCTAAAAAAAAGTTTTTAGTGAACGGTTTCCAGAGAAAGGCTTTTTAATTACTGAACCGAATGACACATATATGGTATCAAAATGCCCGGATTCTTTCCGGATTTCCGAGTAAGCCCTTCGATTTTTCAAAAAAATTCTCAATTTTAAAATATTTCCATTTTTTTAGATAACGGATAAGGTCGCAGTTATAAAGCAAGTACTGTCAATCAAATTATTATGCATCCAATCACAACGTCCGATTGACGCTTTATTTTAAGATGAAACATGTTTTTTCACCTTTAAAAAAAGTACTTTCTTGATGAAATATCACTCAAAGACTGATAAAAACATATTCTAAAAACTTACATGAACGCCATTTTATACTAAAATTTCACACTTTTTGTCCAATATTTATAATTTTTATTCTGATTTTATCGATGTAAACATAGTGATGTTTTGTCTCTTATTGTTTTCAATTGCTTAAACGGTATTGTTTAACAAGTCTGGGTTTAAAAAAAATATGAATGATAAACACTAGTAGGGTGGTCCTTATTTTTTAAGTTTGGAAATCTTAACGCGACGCCCCCCCAAATTGTTCCATCATACAAATAAATAGTTTTTGCAAAATATCAGCTCATTCGAATAATAAACACCCGTGCCCAGTTGCTTTGAAGTTTCAAAAAAATACTGATTTTTTCACAAAACATCCCAAAAACCATAGATTAAGCCCTCCCAACTTCTTCTTGATTTTTTAATGAGAATCTAATATAGTTATAGTTATAATGTTCCAGATTCCATTCTTCTATCACCCCTCTTTCGGTAGTAAAAATGTTTTAAAGTTAAAATAACTCTTGTAAAGTTGTTCTTCCTGCATTTTAAAAAAGCTAATAACT
Source organism: Tetragnatha versicolor (assembly GCA_024610705.1). Lineage (NCBI taxonomy): Eukaryota > Metazoa > Arthropoda > Arachnida > Araneae > Tetragnathidae > Tetragnatha > Tetragnatha versicolor. The sequence goes on along the minus strand of JANDEH010000014.1, from coordinate 6,019,790 downwards.
CCAGAACCATACAACTTAAAAACCTGAAATTTGTGCCATTTTGTTTGTAATTTTATTACCTTTTATTTGATGTGCAACATAACTGCCTTTTTAAAAAAAATTTTCTTCAAAATAAAAAAAATGGAGAAAAAATTAAATAAAAAAAAATTTTTGAAAAAAAATTTTATTAAATAAATTTTAAGTTTTTCCACTCCCAAAATGAACATTTTTGCTAAATTTCAAGTTGAAATTAAAATTTGATCATGTAGAAAAAAATAAAAGTTTGCGAAATTTTGGCAAGTCCCTAAACATTCCATGTAATTTAACAAAAAAAGGTGTTTTACTCATGGGGATTCCAAAAACTCCCTTGAGGGTGTTCATACGATTTGTACCATGCAAAAAAATTTACTTAAATATCAGAAAATACAGCTATTATCCGATTCGGAACAAAATCCTACAGAGCTAGTTTCCAACCTAATTCAATGTGCCTATATTTTACCTGAATTTCCCTTAGAATTAAATTTTTACGTTATTTTTTCAATTCCAACATGTCAAATCAAATTAAATTAAAAGTGTTTAAAGATAAAGGAATAAAATAAAATCATACCCCGATGACTACGCACAACGCAGTCTACCATTTGGTACCCGACAGGGCTCTGTAAGATTTTGTACCGAATCGGCTAGTAGTTGTATTTTCTGATATTTAAGTGAATTTTTTTGCATGGTAAAAATCGTATGAACACCCTCAAGGGAGTTTTTGGAATCCCCATGAGTGAAACACCTTTTTTTGTTAAATTACATGAAACGTTTAGGGACCTGCCAAAATTTCGGAAATTTTTATTTTTTTCTACATGATCAAATTTTAATTTCAACTTGAAATTTGGCAGATATGTTTATTTTGGGAGTGGAAAAACTTAAAATTTATTTAATAAAAATTTTTTTCAAAAATTTTTTTTTATTTAATTTTTTCTCCATTTTTTTTATTTTGAAGAAAATTTTTTAAAGAAAGGCAGTTATGTTGCACATCAAATGAAAGGTAATAAAATTACAAACAAAATGGCACAAATTTCAGGTTTTTAAGTTGTATGGTTCTGGAGTTATAAGCTTTTTTAAAATGCAGGAAAAACAACTTTACAGGAGTTATTTTAACTTTAAAAAATTTTTACTACCGAAATAGGGGTGATAGAAGAATGGAATCTGGAACATTATAACAATAATTGTATTAGATTCTCATTAAAAAATCAATAAGAAGATGGGAGGGTTTAATCTATGGTTTTTGGGATGTTTTGTGAAAAAATCAGTATTTTTTTGAAACTTCAAGGCAACTGCGCACGGGTGTTTATTATTCGAATGAGCTGATATTTGGCATACATTATTATTTTATATAGTGACACAAAACTAGGGGGCGTCACCACCGGAATTCCCAAAAAAAATTTTTACCATACAAATAAGGACCACCCTACTAGGCATATTATACTATCGAGTTACTTTAAAATAATATTTTTTGTTTGGTCCGAATATTGATAAACAATTAGAATTAGTTATTTTTATAATCATAGATTAAAAATAATTAAGATGAATATTTTTAAAAACATTTCGTTTAAATTTTTGATAAGTTCGAGTTAATATATACTCAAACTTTTAAGAAGTATATTTTTTTGAAGTATTTTTAATAAGTTGGTCGACGTTTTTTTCTGTAAATTGTTTAATTGTTTTATAAAGTGTGTTAAGTTCAACGAGTTGGAATTTGTGGGAATTGCGAAGCAATTCCAAAAGGTCCTGCGTCAGCAGTTTACGGGGGTTGGCGAGCGATAGCGAGCAGGGGGCGGTAGCTCCCTAGTGGGTTAAAACAAAAATATGAATGGTGAAACACTAGCGTCTTTTCGAGTTACTACTAGGTAAAATATAAGTATTACAAAATGAGTGCATTGTTTTGATTTGAATTTATCCGATTTCCGTCGCTAATGATACTACTTGATGGTCAAATGTGTTAAGAGGGATTAAATATTACTACTTATTGAACTTTTTAAGACATTAAAATTGGGCATTAATTTTTAAAAGCGATTGGTCACGAGTTTGTTAGCAACACATATCGCTGTTTTGATTTTGCCGACGAAATCAGCAGGCAAGATTAAGAGAGGTTTGAATCCTAATGACTCTAAGAATAAAATATGTCAAAAATTCCAGTAATCCGTCTAGTCAAAGAAAGCTCAAAAAAGGGGTTGAGGTGGAACAAATTGTAAAAGAAAGTTTGATGGGTGATTCTTATAGGAAATTTTCCGTAGAAAACGATGGTGAAACGTATACCAAAATTAACCTCGTCCTTTAGCCAATATGGAGGATTTTCCAAAATGGCGGACAATCGTTTTTAACTTATAACTTCCTAAAAAATGTTAATAAAATTATAAATTTTGCAGCAAATGATTAGAATTTAGTAGCAAAAACAATGGGACACTGTTTTTTTCTCTTACGATTTGTCATTTATCCAATATGGCGGATTTTCCAAAATGGCGTCCACTAATGTTTAAAATAAAAAAAATTATGATGATAAATTCGTAATTTTTTCAGGGTATGGTAAGAATTAAGTCATAATAATATTCATATCAATTTCCTTTCCTCAATGTATCAAATATGGCGGATTTTTCAAAATGGCGGACAATCATGTCTTACTAATATGCTAAAATTCGTTAATAAAATAAAACTTTTGCTGTAAATTATTAGAATTTAGTAGCAAAAATAATGTTGAACTGTTTTTTGTCTCTTACGATAAGTCATTTATCCAATATGGTGGATTTTCCAAAATGGCGTCCACCTAATGTTTAAAATAAATAAATTATGATAATTAATTCGTAATTTTTACAGGATATGGTAAACATTAAGTCATAATAATATTCATATCAGTTTCCTCCCCCTCAATGTATCAAATATGGCGGATTTTCCAAAATGGTGGCCACATATTTAGAGCCTTTTTATTTTTAACGTTTTTACATATAAATAAATTTTACTTTGGCATAACATAAGTATTTATATATTAAATTACCTATAAAATAGTATATTAACCAAGATTTTGCGATACATAGAAATAATTTCCAAAAAGACGGCCCCATATTTCAAACTTAGTGGTAAATGGTAATTTTTTAATTTATACCTACCATTAACATTATTTACCAGTAAATTTTAGTAAAATATAAGTATTCTGCTTATATTTTACCAAATAACATTTAATATTTCTAATTATTAAGAAAAAAAAATTAAAAATTAAAAAGGATCTAAATAAGTGGCCGCCATTTTGGAAAAATCCGCCATATTTGATACATTGAGGGGGAGGAAACTGATATGAATATTATTATGACTTAATGTTTACCATATCCTGTAAAAATTACGAATTAATTATCATAATTTATTTATTTTAAACATTAGGTGGACGCCATTTTGGAAAATCCGCCATATTGGATAAATGACTTATCGTAAGAGACAAAAAACAGTTCCACATTATTTTTGCTACTAAATTCTAATAATTTACAGCAAAAGTTTTATTTTATTAACGAATTTTAGCATATTAGTAAAACACGATTGTCCGCCATTTTGAAAAATCCGCCATATTTGATACATTGTGGAAAGGAAATTGATATGCATATTATTATGACTTAATTCTTACCATATCCTGAAAAAATTACGAATTTATCATCATAATTTTTTTTATTTTAAACATTAGTGGACGCCCTTTTGGAAAATCCGCCATATTGGATAAATGACAAATCGTAAGAGAAAAAAACAGTGTCCCATTGTTTTTGCTACTAAATTCTAATCATTTACTGCAAAATTTATAATTTTATTAACATTTTTTAGGAAGTTATAAGTTAAAAACGATTGTCCGCCATTTTGGAAAATCCGCCATATTGGCTAAAGGACGAGGTTAATTTTGGTATACGTTTCACCATCGTTTTCTACGGAAAATTTCCTATAAGAATCACCCATCAAACTTTCTTTTACAATTTGTTCCACCTCAACCCTTAACTTTCTTGGACTAGTCTGCAAACAAATGATGTTTTAAAACTTTTTTATTGTTTGGTTTATTGGAAAAAGTGATGTTAATTTTTGCTTCCTAAATAATGGCACGCTTCTAAGAAAGGTCGATTGCCTCTTTGTGTGTGTTAAGGTATTGAAATGCACATTTAATATATTAGGTCCATGTGTTGACTTTATTGGGTAAAAAAAGTTTGGCTATTCTATACATCTACTTTAAATGAAGGCCAATTCAGGTTGCTTGGCATCTAAATATTTTCTCATTACCAGTAAAAACGCTTAGATAAATTATATGCAGAAATTATGAATCATAACATCTTCACCCACCAGTAAATTAAATAAAATAGGGATTATAATTCTAAAATAATAATTGTAATCATTCACACAATAAATGACGATTAAATCATAGTCCTCTTGTAATCTCAGAGGGCTAATATAATATGAAATTTGTTGTGTAATTGGATTAGCAAGAGCACTTAATTTTCAAATTTTAAATCGATTCGTTTCTATTATGTGAGCTTCAGCTATCTATATAAACAATCATGGTAAAACTGCAAGTGACAAAACTAAAGCATTTCAATAGTGTACTACTCGATGTTACACATTTACCCTCTAAAGCAGCGGTTCTCAAACTGTGGTCCGCGGACCCCTGGGGGTCCGCGGCGCCTTCCTAGGGGGTCCGCGAGTTACCTTGAAGAATTCCTCAAGCTACTTTTAGAATTCCCCAAAGAGTTTCAAATTTAGATGAAACACTAGTTTTAAGTCACAAAAATTTCCCCAGCCCCCTCGAAATTTTGACTTCAATGCATAATATTTACCTTGAAATTTCCAGACCCTCACCTCAGAGACTTGGAGTAATTCAGGGGAGTAATAAGGGTGTGTGAAGGGGCCCTGAAATTTGGATTTGGTGTATCAAAACAAGTTAAAACCCTGTTTTTGGGATCAAATCTTCGAAATGGGGGAGGACCCCTGAACCCCCTTTAGTACTTGGTAAGTTATTATTTAAAAATTTTTTTAAAAGTTCATCAAAATTGAAATCCTACCTAAGAATATATAGTCTGAAATTCGTAACTCAGAAATATAGTTAAAGTCCTGTGTGTTTTTAGGGACAAATTTATCTAAAACTTCTCTGTGGATAACCCCCAGATACCTTTTTGTTCTTAAAACTCTATTTTAAACTATTTTTAACATTAAGTTCATCAAAATGCAAATATTACATAAAAATTTATATTCAAAAAATTTTAACTATAGTCCAGTCAAATAGTATTTATTTTGGGAAAATTTTGGGGTAGAAGATATTTTTCGCTATCTGTATGTTTTTTGGGGTGCTGAATCCAAATCTGAGGTTTGCCAACAAAATTTCGTGACGGAACATTGTAAAAATTCGAAAAAATGGCAAAAATTCGCCCCTTTTTTTCGTTTTCGGCCCATAGAACAATACCTTTGCGCTTCTGAGCTAAATAGTCAATCCAAAAAATAAAGAACACTAACCAAGCTACAAAAAAGTCAAGTACAACTTTTCTCTCAGACGCATAGTTTCGCCGATAGAGCACGTTGAAAAAGGGGCTATTTTCGTTCGATTGGTAAGAAATCCAAAAAATTTCACTAGTATCTCCAAAAAAACACATTTTTGGAACAGAATACTATAAAAACTGCCTAAATAATATTTCACATGAAATTAGCCATCTAAAAACTCCAATAATGATAACTAAATGCATTTTCGTTCGGTGATTTCTCTTAAGAACGAAAGTTCAACAGGAGATAATAGTATTTCTACAACTATGTTGCTTCTTCGAAATTACATGCAAAATTTTTCTATTGACTGCTCTATATGTTTTTGAGGGTGCCGAATCCGAATTTGAGGTTTGCCAACAAAATTTCATGACGGAACATTGAGAAAATTCGAAAAAATGCCAAAAATTCACCACTTTTGTTCGTTTTCTGCCCTTAGAACATACACTTTGCATTACTGAGCAAAACAGTTAACACCAAAATAAAGAAGAGAAAATAAGCTACAAAAAAGTCAATTACAACTATTCTCTCAGATGAAGGGTTTGGACGCTATAGAACGCTGAATATTGGGAAGTTTTTGTTCCATTGGTGGAAAGTTCATAAAATGTCACTCGTATCACCGAAAAGCGGCCTGTTTTGGAACAGGTTACTATAAGAACGGCTTCAATTATGTGTTATGCCCATGAAATCAACGTTCTGCATACTCAAATGTTAATTGATAAATAATTAAGCATAACAATAACATACAGCCATTAGGAACATTTTGGGATTACTGTAAAATTGCTCATTGTTAAAGGCTTTAATCAAAGAAAATATAACTTTAATATAGAAAAATAGGTACTACATGAAATAAATCGTGCATTTAATTAATTAATGCACGATTAAAGCCTTTAACAATGAGCAATATTACAGTAATTCCAAAATGTTCCTAATGGTCGTATGTTATTGTTATGTTTAATTATTTTTCAATTAACATTTGAGTATGCAGAACGTTGATTTCATGGGCATAACACATAATTGAAGCCGTTCTTATAGTATCCTGTTCCAAAACAGGCCGCTTTTCGGTGATACGAGTGACATTTTATGAATTTTCCACCAATGGAACAAAAACTTCCCAATATTCAGCGTTCTATAGCGTCCAAACCCTTCATCTGAGAGAATAGTTGTAATTGACTTTTTTGTAGCTTGTTTTCTCTTCTTTATTTTGGTGTTAACTGTTTTGCTCAGAAATGCAAAGTGTATGTTCTAAGGGCAGAAAACGGACAGAAGTGGTGAATTTTTGCCATTTTTTCGAATTTTCACAATGTTCCGTCACGAAATTTTGTTGGCAAACCTCAGATTCGGATTCAGTACCACAAAAAACATACAGATAGCGAAAAATATCTTCTACCCCAAAATTTTCCCAAAATGGCCTTATTTTAGGACAATTTGACTGGACTACTAGGGGTATTAAAACCAATTTAAAATCTGTTTCTAGTTGAATTTCTAAAAATTTTCTGGGGAAAGGCCCCCCAGACCCCCCTTTGTGGGTAGAACTTAATTACCCATAACCTTTTCATGTTAATTTCCCTAAGGCGCAAATTCTACTTACAAATGTACTAAAAAGCTTCTTTGACCTATGAAATATACATGGGAGCGGAGGGATAATTTTGGTCCCTCCCTAAATACTATTTCTCTGGAGTGGAGTAATTGTAAAATTTATTACAATTTGTATACTATTTTTAATTAATCATAAACACAGAACAAAAGTCTGGTTACGGCTTTTGGTGTTGGGGGTCCTCGATGCCTGGCTTCTAACATAAAGGGGTTCGTGATGATAGAAAGTTTGAGAACCGCTGCTCTAAAGTATTATTAGATTTTCTGTCTACTGTTGAGCCAACGATAGTAAAAGGGTCACGTGGTTTTTTGCTTCAGTATTTTTTATTTAATTTAAAATGTACTGATAATTTTATGGATATAGAGGGTATAACTAAGGTTAGAGGGAGTAAATTTATCTTCATCTTTCGATCAACTGCCCCTCAGCTTCTTCCTTTCTCCCCTCCGAGTATGTCAAAATCACATGACCCTTTTACTATCATTGGTTCGACAGAATATTAATGAATATTTCCAGGAATGGAAATATAGTGAAAACTTCGGCAAAAATATATTTAAAAATTCAAATAAATTATTCGGTGATCAGGAGAAATTAATAACTCGTGACCATTTTAATCATCTAATGTTTATTTAAGTCCTAAACTCTTCACATTCACCTTCTAATTGCGTTTCTGGTAAAATAATGCCTTTCATATAAACTAAGCAAGAGGGGATTAGCAAAACTATGATAATGTCAAATACAATAATCAAACCACCACTCAAAAAGCAGTCACTTGACAAGCGCACAATATCCCTGGCTTCACATTAATTGTCACATGGCAACGTTTTTCTCCGTAGCTGTTGTTGCCACCGACATAAAAATAAAAACAGATAAACTCCGATCAAATAAATAAAAAGGAAACACCCCTTTCTTTTTATTACGCTTCTTTTTTTAGAACGAATTCGTATTCTGTAATTTTTCACGGTACGCTGATTTGGGGAAAGTTCAAGGCAAGCAACGTAAAAGAATAACAAAAAAAAGTTGTTTTAATACTTTTTATTGAAGAAGAATACATCGCACTCGCTCTGGAAATTTTTGTTGCCTTTTTTTAATAATAAATTGCAATTCGTGAGGAGCGAGATTAAAGATTCGAATGAGAAGAATAGTACGTTCGAAATTGAAGGGAGGGGAGGGGGGACAAGGGTTAAGAAAATCTTCCGCCTTCAAACTTGGCAGCCGATTTTTCAAGGAAGAACTCTTATTTTGTAATATCACGCCTCTCTACTCTGTGTAATATTTTATGCATATTTCGCATAAAAGATAATATCTTTCTATTTTCCTTTTTTGGGGGGTTGTTTAATAATAATAATTTCTTGAATAGCTGGCTTGGGAAGAAATTATTTTGTCTTCACAAAAGACATGCAAATAATAATTCAAATGAGTTCCTGTGACAATAGTGTAGTCATGATTACTTTCATTCCTACAATGTGATTGCTTGTCTTAGAACTATTGTTATGTTAGGGTAGATAGAAAATTGGGATTCAATTTAAAGTATATAACTACGTGTATATGTCACTCACACACTTAATTATGTCTACAACAAACATAAATTTGTATTGTTGGTACCTACGTATTATCCTGTTGACAGTTCAGCTGGTTCAGCGACCGTCCGATCCAGCGGTTACAGTTACATGCTTTGGATATTTTAGGGACACAGACGACAAGCTGATACGTATTAGTATCACATAGTTGTTATTATTAGGGGAGACTGATTGTACCTAAGGACTAAGGACAAAAATCACGTTTAAATTTTTCTAATACAGGTAAAATCCCAATTCGATCATTTAACGTGTCCAATGTTTAATAATTTATTAAAGGTATAATATTTTTTTATTAGCTCAAATCTTCAAAATTATAAGAGCTGATTTTATGTTAGGAATTAGATAACATCTGTTTACATCCAATATCGACCATCAATTAAAATTTCCGGGGGTTTTTTGTTACAGAGTTGTGAATGCAAAGAGGGACATATAGGAATAATCTCCCAAAAACTAAACCAGGATCATATATATATTTTTAAATATTAGTTTGTCAAATAGTTTATCGAATTTTATAGAAATGGCACTGTATTTGAAAAAAAACGATTAATATTTTTACTGGAAACCGCTAACCAATAGCTTTATAAACAGTTAGATTTATCTTCAAATCGCTTGCAGAACTTAACCTACCGTAAAAAACTCAAACTAGCATGTCTGGCAAATTTAACCCCTTCCTCCCCAATGGAAACCAGGACTTCCCCTTAGCATGACGCACCTATCTGAGTACCATCATGTCACGTGACCGTCTGTAATTTTTGTCACTGTTGCCATAACGGGAGGGTCGTGGTATTACAGACTTCCGGTTTCCTTCCTGGCCGGTTCGGGCTTCCTGTTTGAGAAGCAGTCGTGATTTGTATCAGGGTGGGATTGTTCTTTCTTGTTGGATGATTATGTTTGGGAATGCGTATTGAAAATTGTTATTCGTATCACACACATAGAGTAGTCTTAACTCTGGCTACATGCTAATTCAACTGGAAAGCTACAAATCCCCGACGATCAGTTATCTTAGATTTTCTCCTGCTCGTCATGACGTCATTGTCCAGAAAGGTTGTGTAGTCTTGCATTAAATGAATTTGGGCAAAATAGTGCAAATAATTTATATATTTAAAAATGAAGCAGGTAAATACAGGATGGTCAAAAATATCATCATTTGGTTGCGATCTCGCAATTTCTTTGGAATTAGTATAATAAGCTGCAATTTTATTTGATGCAAACGCTTTGAAAAGTTTCCGTAGTCCTCGTTAAGCCAATCTGTACGGTGATTGGTTGAAGTTCTCAAAAAATAAAAACGCTTCATCAAGTTAATTTGTTTGACCAATGAGAAAAGAGATGAGGATTGGTTGACGAGACAGCAGATTCGTTTATCGCTTTGCACTAGCAAAAATTCCGTTCAAAGTACAGGTACTTCAAAAAATAAAAATATATTTTCAGTGCTAAACCTTATTTGTTAATCCAAATGATCTCGGACTAAGTTTTTATATAAGCTATAATATAGGTAGGATGTAGAAACTCCTACACAGATTATTTGCATTACTAATATACTTAGCATTAGCCTTTCACTAATTTCGTTACAAAGAGAGAAGATAATTCCTATGTGGCAACATAATAGGAGCGATTCGGATTAAGAAAAAAATATGATGAGAGTAACGTATATAGAAATTATTTTCGGGAGAGGTCCAAATACCCTTAAAATACTTAGCCATTCTTAGGCCCAAATAGTTTTTTTGTACTGGCGGAGAGGATAAAAAAAAGGTTTGAGATTTGTTTTAAAAAAGGATTCAAAATTATTCCCCATTTATTTTTCATTTATATTTAATGGATTCAATGTAGCTTTTTACTGCACTTTTAGAGAGGATTTTCATTCTGGTGAACTCTTAATATCAAAAAACAGAGAGTAATATGAGTTCTTAACATAAAAAGGGGTCTAGGGTTTTTGTTAAGTTTTTGAAAATATAAAAATAAATTTTAAGGGAAGCTTTTGGAAATTTAACCTTAAAAAGAGGGTTTTAAGTCGTTTTAGTACACCTTATCGGGAGGGCCCTCACGGTTCGCCCCCTGTGATAGTCTCGACTCACTTCTCCCGATGATAAAACGAACGAGTTCCAACCCCTTCATAGACCAATTTAACATGGTAATAATGGATAACTGCAACAATTTTCAATTTTACTTTTAAAGTGTTCCGAATGTCTTAAAACTTCTAGAAAACATTTTATTTCTTAGATTTACGCGCCCAATAATTAATTATTTGCAATTAAAAATCACCTAGTTTCGGAATCACTTTGAAAAGACAGTCATGTGACTTGAATGGCTGTGACGTAACATGTGCTAAGTACTCGTCCGCATGCGGTTTGTTTTAGTTGGATATCCATAGCGTGTAGTGTGTTTTATTATTTAGAACTAATTCTTCTGGTTATTCTCATCCAGAATTGGCGCGAATTTTTTTTCCTCTTTGAATAACTCTTCAAAGAAGCCTAATTAATTTTTTTGGGTTGTTCTGATCGGAATACAGCTGTCGGCAATTTATTTTAATGAGTTAGGTGAGCCTATGTTCTCAACAATGAAAAAAAGCAAGTATCGAGCTGTGATGAAATTCTTTTTAAAAGAAGCGATGTCACCAAATTAAAGTAATTCTAAGTTCAGAAATGTGTAAAGGGACTCTTTAGCTTTGTTTTATTGCCAGTGAAAAAATTAGCGTCAAAGATTTAACTTGGGTGTGAGAGCGTTCATTAAGAACCATAGTGGGAAAAGTTTAAAAAGAGGGACCATGCCGGAAATCATCGAAAAGTCCCCCCTAGAAGATTGATGAAAGAGGGGAACATTTCTAATACTCTAATCTAGGGGTATCAAAGGAACACGCAAATTATTTTTTGCCCAATTGCACTTGAAAACACTGCTCAAGATGGGTGCCGCGAATCCGAACTGCGGCACAAAAGTGTATTGACATGACGACTTAAATGCGATTTTTAACGCGATTTTCATAAAATAATAGCTATTTTATACGCCTATAGGCAAACATGGACATAACTCAGAACTTTTAAGTAAAATAATAATCAATGCAATGGATAAAAATCAGTTTTTCAGCACAAAAAGGTCCTATCGGTTGGCAAAAGTCATGGCGTAATAATTCTAGGATTTCAGGAAAATTTTGCCTATGAATTATAGAGGGAAGGCTATGAATAAAATTGGATAATACTTAACTAAACGGTTGCTAAGATTTTCCGAGAAAAAAAGACCTATTTAGCAATTCAGGGATTTGGATTAAAAATTTTAAAAACACCCATCCTGTCACCCAGATTTGGAATCTTCAAACTTCTATCTCTCCCCCAAAGTGACAATTTTTCTCTCTGGACACTGTTTTTCTTCGAATTAAGAAGTAATTGTGAGTTGAATAGGTTTTTTTGACGAAATTCCAGAAACACCCCCAAAAGAGTGGAAAATATGACCGGACTGTCCGTATAAGAAGTGAAGTAACTAAAAAAAGGAAGCAATGTTGAAAAATAAACAGTTCTTTAAACCATAAGTTATCATTTTCATCCACAAGAATCTGGATAAAATTAGAAGAAAATATAGCTAGAACTAACATTCTTAGCCCAAAAAAAGGTTAAAACACCAAAAACCATATATTGTACATTACATTTTAAAAAACATTTATGAGTATACTATATAATTTGCTTATAAGGCTATTTTTCAAGGATAACCCCTCTTTTTATATTTAAGTAGAATAAGGAATCAATGCATGAAATTTTAAGCTCAACAATATTAAGCAGTATAATAATTTAAGTTTTGTTAAATACGACTTAAAACACACTAAAAATATATAAAATATGCCACCAAAGTATTTTTATCCACATTTCTTGCTAAATGTTATTTGATATAAATAACATTTTTCTGGAACTTTCTTAGTTCCTTTATCTAGAATTCATTTGCAAGAAGTTTAGAAAAATCTAAAACAAATATTAAGAATTCCTTTTTTGGGGATAAAAATATTTTACCTTTGATTTCCACAGAAAAAAAAAGCCTTTTTTTGCAGTGAAGAACTGTAGAATCATAATTTAGAAAATTTGTGGAAATGATCCGTTTTAACTTTTTGAAATAAATCTTCCACTTCTTGTTAGAATTAAGAATTACTATTAAATAAAAATAAAAAGCAAAGTAGAAAGTCTCACACTTACTATATAAACAAAACAACTAAAAGCTTTGCTAGATGGATCGTGTAGCCATGTGTCTGAGCGAGTCATGGCACACGACACGTCACGATGGCAACAGCCAATCATAGTGCGTTTCTGATTGCATCACTTTTCGCTCATTTTTAATTGTTAATAATATAAGAACTAATTATTTTTGAGATTTAATAATGTGATATTCGGAATAAGAAGACCAAATTTTACTAAGAACAAACTAAATGAAGAAATTTTAATAGATGCTGCAGTTATCCATTATTATCAATATCAATTTAAAAGAATTTTTTCATTAAAATTCTTTCTTGGGTGTATTCCAAATAATTATCTTCCTTAGCCAAAAATTTTAAACATATTTTAAATAAATTATTTTTTCTTATTTTTAAAGTGGTGATTAACGTTTACTTTTACATAGGTTCATATTTTGGAGTAATTCACGTATAATACCAACTTACAAATAAATATTAAATGTAATTAAAATTAGCTAGTAAATGAGCAATTAGCTAGTACTTGGTAAATCTGAAAAAATATAGAATTGAATTTTGAAATAGTCTTCAAATTTGCCTTCATTTATTATTATTATTCATTTTGAATAGGCGGCTGAAAATATTTCCTTCCCCCACCGAATCGGTTACCATAGCAACTATCAACGTCAAAGTGACAAAGAGGACTTACTATTGGCTGCGCGAAACAGCTATAACTATAGTTACACTTTTACCGAGGGGGAAAGCACTACTTTTCAGCCGCCTATTCTAAATGAACAGAGTACAGCCGTTGAACTCTTTAATTTGAATAATTCTCACTTCAATGGTGAAATTCAGAAAGAAGAATCCTAATAATTACCCTTAAATATAATTATGCATAAAATGTTTTTGGCTGAGAAAAAGGTAAAGATGGTATTTTCATCGTGAGCATTTAAAAATATTTACCTAGTATTCCAGGAGGGTATTAGAAAACCAATGGGCTCGGGCTGGTAAATAGATACTCAAATCACACCTGTAATGGGAAAAATATGGTGAAACGGGGCAATTTGATACAAGGGCCTTTTGATACACTTTCAATATCTCAAAAAATTTTAAGGTTATTTAGGTTGTGTTTTAAGGAAAAGTTGCCTTTGTAAGTCTAAGCATCTAATATAATAAAGTAAAGTGTGGGTATATGGGTATGTTTGTCTTCTATACAAATCCACAGTTTTCTTCCGATCGGGACCAAACTTGGTATACCTACGTAAAACAAACCCAGAAAAAACATAGGCTATGTTTCAAAGTTCTAGAACGACCCCTTGACCCTCTTTTAACCGAATTTATAGCCGAAAACGCTTATTTCTCCATTTCTCTACCAGAGCAGATCTGCTCGACTCACTATTGTTAAGGAGATGAAAACCTTCAAAATTAAATATTTTAACAGGAAAAACTCGATAATTGTCCATTTAAAAACTATATCAGATGTAAAAACACCAAATTAAATTCAAATAATTAATTTTGAAACGTTAGTTTCCCCTATTTTAAGATATGTTCCTTTAAAATTTAAATATTTATGGAAAAGTGTAAATTTTTTTTCATGGAAAACGACTTAAAAATAAATTGTTTCAAATGAAGCGGTTCACTAGACTTTTCAATTTACTAGATCTTTTATTATTGTTTCAAATTTGTTATTTTAGTTCACTAGACTCATTAATTTACTAGGAAACATTGCCGAGAACACCGTGAAAAGAAAAATTACCTGGAACATCGGGATAGGAAAAAATACCGGGATTACCGGGACATAAAAATAACCTCCAACATCGGGATAGGAAAATTATCGGGAACATCGGGATAGGAAAATTACCCGGAAAACCGGGAAAAAGGAAAATTACCGGGAACACTGGGGAAGTGGAAAAATATCGGGATCATCGGGATAGAGAAAAATTACCGGAAACACCGGGATAGAGAAAAATTACCGGGAACACCGGGAAAGGGTAAAAATACCTGGAACACCGGGATAGAAAAGATTTCCGGGAACCCCAGGATAGGAAAAATGACCCGGAACATCGGGATAGGGTTAATTACCGGGAAAACCGGGATTTGAAAACTACTGGGAACACCGGGATAGGAAAGAGGTGCCTGGGATACCAGGTTGATATGTAATATATTGCTTCTTTACAAATTTATAAATGTATTTTAAGAAAACTTAAAAAAATAAACTTATACACTCCACCCGTGCAAGGCCGGGCATACCAGCTAGTTACATATAAAACCGTTAAGCTCTGTTATAAGTCTATAAATTTCAGTGAAGGAAACTTGTGAAGGAAGTGAAGGAAGTTTTTTTTTCGTCAAAATTGTCCAATTTTTCTGATTTCTGTCGCTAATGATATTTGCTGTTCAGTTCAAATGTGTTAAGAGGGATTACATTTATTTTTATGGTAAAATTAGTACGCATGAGTATTGAACTTTTTTATGCGTGAAGATGGAGCTTTAATTTTTTAAAGCGATTGGTAAAGCTTGTTAACACACAGTGCTGTTTTGATTTTGCCGATAAAATCGACGAAATCAGCAGACAAGCTTAAGCGAGGTTTTAATATTTACGATTCTGAAGAGTAAAAACGCTTATTTTTTTATTTAATTACGGGATAAAACGGTACCAAGGTACGTTACTTTGTACTGAAAGTTTGACCCATTTACCAAAAAAGTATTTAAGGTATTAATTACACAATGAGTCGTATTGTGGATAATTAATAGACGATTCCATTAGGGCTTCGCCACTCACATGTATGTAAATTTCTTTCGCATTAATGGAGATGAATAGCTCCTCCCAATCTGCTTGCTGGACTAACGAAGTTAGTAACCGCTTAGCGAGCAAAACGAGCAAGATTGCGAAGCAATCCTAGGGGAACTGCGTCAGCGAGCAATAGCGTATAGATATAATATAATAGTATATAGATATAATTTTAATATAAGAAATTGTCTATTCTGTTTTTCCACCCAATCTCCGCACAAGCACATATACATTCCTTGCATAAATAATACCCAATGAACTATACCTACGACCACCTATAGTTTTCGAGAAAACTGTGCCAAAAAAGTATGTCCTACTATTCCGGTTTAGACCAACAAATTCTTACTTTAGAAAACGTAAACATTGTTATTTGGATACGTTTACGGAGCAAGACGTTAAAAATATCCACTTGAAATGTAATCAAACAGGTAATTAGGTTTTTTGTGAATTACAGTTCTTAACACAGAATAACTACAGTTCTTAGGTGAATTTTTTATGCTTTCCACGCAAGAAATTTTGTTATTCATAATTTGGATGAACTGGTTAAAGTATCCTTATATCGGTTAAACATTTACTATTTGGTGATAATAATTGTCTATTTTTTCAGAGATATCGAATCTCCTCAACATACGAATCCATCCTTTACTGCTTTGAATCTTCAGCGTCTTCAGGAAGGAGCAACACTCCATAAGGTAAGGCTATGGAAATACATTTCTCATATATATCCACCATAATTTCATAGAATTCTGCCATAATTTTGCAGAAACAACAACAAAAAAAAACATTTCGATCTAAATGAAAATATATCATAATCCTCTTTACAAAAAACACAACGCCGCTCAATCCCAAGGAAAGACAGTATTGAATTTCAGATGATAAAACCAACCTTTAACCAAAAGAGAACGTACAACAACCAGAAAAAAATTGAAAAGCAAAACCGTAAAATAAAAAAATAAAAACTTTCGGAACATGACAATTCTCTGGAGGACCCACCTCACATCGCGTGTTGCCATTCCCCACGACACAAACTCCCCAAAGGGAAACTGCGAGCGAATTTAGATGACTGCTTTAGCCTCCTGGAAATCTTTTGCTCACGAATCCGGCGGTTTTTTCCTGGGGTAGGGTTAGGGAAAGGGCATTTAGTTATGTAAATGGACCATTCAATTGGAGGGGTGATTAAGTAATGCACCACGCGAAGAGGCTGTTATGCGGGCATTAAAAGTGATTCGTATTGTGGGGTTTTATGAGCCACTTAGTCCCGTTATGAATTATACGAATTGTAGTCTGGGTGCCATCTCGTCGGGGTCGCGATTGGACTGCAGGCGCCTAGGAAACGTGTGAAAAGTGTAATCCTGTAACAATTTTCCTCATTTTTTTCCAATGTTTCATTAAAAGATAACCACTAGTAAAAGAGGTATTAAATATATGTAGTAATTTTTTAAGTTAACTTTTTTTAAGTGATTTTCACCAATGACACTGTATTAATTATTTTACAAATCACCTAAGGGAACGTACCCATACTACGTGACCCATTTTTTACCATTTTAGACCCCCTCCCCCCTTGGTGACCATCCGTAGTATATGCCAAGACCCCCTCCCCCTCTAGTTTTCACGTAGTAATTCATAAATACGGTTTTCAATCAATTTTTGCAAACAGAAAGTTTAAAAAAATTAATTTGTCTAATTTTAATAATTAATTTGGCAAATTTCAGTAATTAATTTGGCTTAATTTGTCTTAATTTGGCAAATTTCAGTAATTAATTTGGCTTAATTTCGTCGTATTGACTAGAAGAAATTGTCTACGTGACGAAACCCTAAGGGTAGGCGCACACGAACAACTTTTGTCACCATGACAGTAGGCATCATTGTCACGTCGCTGTCTCCGAGAAAAAGTGAGTGGGCAAACGAGAACGTGACATTTTCCAAAATTACAGCATTGTGCGCATGGCCATACCGTGTGCGCATGGCCATAGAATCTATAAGGCAGATAAATCCTTTCGCTTAGGCCCTATCTTGTTAGCCACGGACAGAATTGTCATGAATGTGTCGCGTCGCACCATGTGCGGTCCTTACCTTTCACTCATAGCCAGAACCATTGTGACAAAACAGTTACGGTGACAAAAGTTCCCCGTGTGCGCCTACTCTAAGCCCCCCCTGTGACCGAGCGTGGTATTTTGAAGACCCCCCCCCCGAACGGGTCACGTAGTATGGGTAGCTTCCAGCCATGAATCGGTTTCTTTCTGGTTAGGACTCATCAGCACAGCAAGGAAGGCTATCTCAGAGTTCTCCTATGCCGTGCTGATGAGTCCTAACAAGGACGAGACCGGTCCTTGGCGGGAGGCGACGCTTGAGAGTTGTGAGTTTACACTTATTATCCACTAACCAGCGATACTGGTGAAATACTCCTTTCATTTTTCAAAAAGAAATTGTTATACATTTTTGGGAACTAGAAAGTTTTCGAAAAAATATTTCATTGAAACGAGGAATTTCGTAAAAACTGTTGGTCTGCTAACTCTATTGGAAATATAAATTTTTTTAAATCGCTAATACGTATGTTATTCTGGTTTTAAAAGATAAAGATATGGTAAAAAGCAATAAGGCGTATGGTAAAAGATTAAAGTTATCAAATTACAGAATGAGGAGATTTAAAATATGTATTAGTTTTTAAAAAATAATTTCTGATTGAAATCAAGAGAAATAAATAAATAAAAAATTACAAATAGAAGATAATATCTCCTCTAAAAATATAATACTTTTACCAAAAAAGTATCAGTTTCACAGACAAACGCTGTTTTTAATTAAACTGTAAAGTTGTTCTCTATGGAAACCTGACAAGTTTTTGAATTCAGAGTAGAATAAAGCCAGATCGAATATTTCAATCTACATTTTGAACGCTTTATCGTTTCCATGGTGATGTATTTACACTTTAATTTGACTTCTTTCCACCAGTGTAGTCACATTTCTTTATTTTAACTCTCAATAGAATGAGTGATCATATTTTAAGATACTCATACATGTTACGGGTAAAGTGGTAAACAGGGAATTATTAATAATGCCCTAAGGCGGGAAATATGATAAATTCAATGACATTTATCAATGAGTATTTATGACTTTACCCGAAATACGCGGTCATTATTTATAGTGCCCGGACTTATCGCATTGCTCGTAACATATATTTTTTAGTTTCCTTTACTTTTTACTTCATTTTCACAGTTGATACTGAGTACCATATGTGTTAAATAAACATAAACAATTTATTTTGAATCTTTTACATAAAAGCAATAACTAGTTCAGAACAAAAATAAATTAACTGCCAGTTTACTTAGTTTTTAAAGTTTATTGAGTAACTAAATTTGACAAAAAAAAATTTTAAAAACTACATATAGTAGGTATTTATTTAACGTTAAGTATTGTGACTTTTATGAATTGTGTTGGCCCTTGGTAAATATTTCACTAATCGTCTAAAGATAAACAGTAGTTATTACCGCATAAGAACTACCAAACACACAAATAAACTCAAATACTAATACTATTCTAGTAACTATTAACAAAGTAAAATAAATATACAAATTATTTATCAATGTTTAAACATGAATCGTGTGTGTTTACAAAAGCATCTTTTCTAAAATATGTATTTTTTTAAAGAAAAAACTAACGTTTCACAGAAGATAAACACTAAAGAGACACAATAGTAAAAAATTGGCAATAGTACCTCAAAACGCATATTTTAGGTGAAAAGAACTCATTATGTAAAACGAAAATACTTTTAAAAAGAAATATAACGCACCTCAGTTTTAACCAATCACGTTACTTCGTATTAATCATTTGTTACTTTAACTCATTTATAGTCAATCATTAGTTTAAGTATATAGTTACGTAGTTGCGTGAAAAGACATCGTTAATTATTTAACTGTTAGTTCCTTTCCCTAACCAATAAATCCTAATTATGTGATATGCATTTAGACTCCACAAAGGGCATATTTTACCTCGAAACTAATGATAATATTTTCAATAGGAAATTATTGCCATTAAATCACTGGTTCTCAAAGCTTTTGCTTCGTGACTTAGCTTGGTAGGTTGTGAAACATGTTTATTTTTCACCATGTATTCAGGGTGATTCAGAAATAATCATCAATAATTTGGGGGAAGGTAGAGGGGCCCTGGACAAGCATATTTCAAATAGGGATGGTGGGGCGCATCCTTACCGTTAAGGAGCTAGGACCTAATGTAGTGCTTGTGCGTTTCAAAAAGCCGTTTTTAGAAGGCCCGTGTGAAGAAACAGAACATAATAAAATGAAAAACAATATTGCATGAGGTACAGGAGTATCCGTACTACTTAAATCCTCAATTTGATAGAAATTGAACCACTTGCTAAACCGTGGGGTGAGTTTTAAAACGTGCAATATTAATCTCTTAGTCAAACAATGGAGTTCCCTTAATGGTATTTAGAAAAATAATAATCGGGGAAGGAATTTTCAATGATCAAATAGTTTCAAGAATAAATGTTACGATCATTGAAATTTCCTTCCCCGATCATCATTTTTCTAAATACCATTAAGGGAACTCCATCTTTGACTAAAAGATTAATATTGCACTTTTGAAACTCACTCCACGGTTTTGAAAATGGTTCAAATTCTACCGAATTCATGGTGTAAGAAGTAGGGATAATTCCTTACCTCATGCAATAGATTTTTCATTTTATGTTTTATTTCGTCACACGTACACCCAATGACGTCACGCCCGGTTTTTCTCCTTTGGAACAGTTAGCGTGTTAAAATTCTTAAATTAAATTAA
The DNA here is from genome assembly GCA_024610705.1 of Tetragnatha versicolor. Taxonomy (NCBI): domain Eukaryota; kingdom Metazoa; phylum Arthropoda; class Arachnida; order Araneae; family Tetragnathidae; genus Tetragnatha; species Tetragnatha versicolor. Next base: position 5,999,376 of record JANDEH010000014.1, on the reverse strand, counting down.
TAACTGGTTGTTCCTTTGTGATGCTATACAATAGTCAAATTCATTAACTTTAATATGTGTTACCTTTGTATTGATTGTCCATTATCTGTAACAATTGAAGGACCAGCAATTTTATTAAATTATTTTAATTTTATAGTTTAGTGGTGATTAATATATTTTTTTTAGCCATCGCCCAAAGTGTTCCTATAACGGGTAAGAGATTGAGGGAAAAGATTCTCACACAAATATCTTCTACAACCTCAATCTTCTCAATCACAATAGCGAACGAACAAATGGGGAACATCCTCCAAATCCGATAGAGGCAACGTTGACCCCACATGACGTCACGGGTAGGCAATAACAGGTGGCAATCGGATCCGAAATCGAACACGAAGGTCACGTTCGAACACAGCTTCGTGGAATGGGGGGAGTTTCGGAACAATACAAGGATGGGCAACGAGGTGCATACTAATTCAGTGCAGTTATCATTTGCTGACAATGCACCGTTTCAGCCGTTTTTAGAGGCCTGTAAGAATAGCTTGAGAAAGGGGAAATCCCCGCGTTTGGAGTTTCTTCAACTGAATTTTTCATATTTGGCAAAATTCATCAGAATTAGTAATACTATAGGCTGAATATGTGTAGAAATTGATTGTAATATCGTTTTTAATCTATGTTTCATGTATTATTTTAAAACACTTAAATTTCGTCATTAAAATATATTGTTCAATATTGATAGTAAGCGAATCCAGGGGTACTAGGAGGCTTTAGCTCCCCCAAAGGAAGGAGAGTTAACAGTGTGAAGGTTGAAATTCAGGGGCGTATGTAAAGAGGGAAGAATCTAAGTGTTCCGAAAGTCGAAACTAATTAAATTTTAGATATTTTGTGAGGGAGGACATCCAGACCACCCTTCATCGGTACTTGGAACTGCAACGTTTTTTCACAATAAGACCGTCAAAATGCAAAAATCCTTCAAAAAATGTATTCAACTCTTGAATATCTATGTCCAAAATTCGGATTAAGTGTACCAAAGCGAGTTGAAAAACTTTCTTTACAGATCTAAATTTCCATTAAATTTTCGGGGGGAGAGGACCTCAATAAGTAATTAAAACACAACTATTCGCAACCGTTTTAATATTATGTTCGTTTTAGAAGATTCTATTTAATTTAAAAAATTCTTAGCCCCTCGATCGCAAAACCAAAATCTGGATCCGCCACTGATAGTAAGAGTTTATTATATTCTGTTACACAGTGTTTATTCATAAACAAATAAGTGAGCAATAGCTTAATGTAATGATTAATGAACTCGGTTGTGATAGTTAGAATCAAACATTATTATTAATTAATAATAAATATATGTTTTTAATATTAACCATTCCAAATTATCGATTTTGAAACATTAATTTCCTTATTTCAATATTTTTATCTACGTAATAGTAAAATGAAAATCATATATCCATATGCCATAAAGTAATAGAAAGATTCGGGGATCCGGAGGGTTTTTCAATTTTAAGCAACTGTAAGTATTTTTTGATTTTTTTCTAAAATAAATTTTTTTCCATGATTTTAAAGTAGTCACCACCCTCTTTTACCCCCAAATGACCCCCTATTTCTGTCATCATCACTCTCTTAGAAAATTTCAACGTCCCCTGGGGGGCGGTACCACTCCCTATTGGAAACCACTGGACCAGAGCTTCACACATACACGAAAGACGTTGATAAATTTAAAATAAGTGTAGTTTGTCAAACAGTTTTCAAAGTGTGAACTTTGAAGGCCAGTGGCACCATTAAATTGTCATCTTCCGTGCCATTAATCCATTCGAAATTCGCAGACGAATTCCTCTTGTTGCATGCAGACCACCCCTGATCATTAACACCAACAAAAAATGTCCGTGTCGAACAATTAATCTGAAAAGGAATAAATGGCCAAGGACCCTTTTCCCATTAACAACGCGACACAGTCGCAGTTAACGCCCAGAGAAAAAGAAGTTTTTTAATATTCCTAATCGCAGGCAGGGGGCCCGTTTCTAGCACGAAGGTTTCGAAAGCATAGAGAGATTTATAAGGCGCATGGATAGATATTCTTTGGTAAAAACGACGCGATAGAAATGCTTTTAGAAATGTCTAGAATAGGATTGTAGCGATCTCACTCACAACTCAAAACATTAAATAAACAAGCTACAGGAGCGTAAAAACGCTTAGTTGGGAACATAATAAAATCCATTTATGTAACTATACCCTCATTAGGGTGTCTCAAAAAAAACTTTTTTTCGAAAAACGTCGCTCCCCAGGGCTTTTACCATTCCTTTTGGTCCCAAAAGATAGTGTGTTAAGTTTCAGCCCCCTAAGTTAACTCTAGGGTTTGCCTGTAGAGCCCCAAAGTTTGGAAAAAGTGGAAAAAAATGACCAATTATCAGAATTTTTAAAAATTATATTTTAAGATTGATACTGCGATAAAACTGGTTCAGATGTGTCATTTAGGACTTATTTAGATGGAATATATTTATTTATGTGTATTAACTGCACCATATAGCCCCTATAATTTAAGATTAAAACGTACTACTTAGGGACGTTGCACTTGCCAAAGCTTATAATGCACTACCGGTGGACGAAATTAATTTAATTTGAATTTCTTCGAAGGAACTCCCTCAAATGATGCCATTTGGAGCTAAAATGATATTATAAACTATAAAAACCAGTGAAATAACAGTTTTGGGCCCTTCCACTGAGCTTTTAATGTAAAAAGTGTTTTTCTTCAAAATTTAGCTGATCAAACCCAAAATTTATATTAAAAAAGAAGGTTGTTGCACTTTTTTAGATACCAAACATTGAAACCTTTATAAAGGTTTAATTTTTAATAAGTAAAATTAAATTTTAAACCGCACAGATCGGAAAAGACATGGATATTTCCTATACCAGACGTTAAAATCGACTTTCTTTTTTTATGTTTGGAAGTACTTTCTTTTAACGTATTAGGGGAAAAATTTAATTAAAAACTTCTTTCTTAAAAATTTCAACCAAGATTCACAAGCATTAAACTATTTTCTTAACTTTGAAAAAAGAAAATCCATTTTCACATCTGGTATAGATAGGAATGTTCCATGTCATTTCCGATCTGTGCGGTTTAAAATTTAATTATACTTCTTAAAAATAAAACCCCTATAAAGATTTCAATGTTTGGTATCTAAAAAAGTACAACAACCATCATTTTTAATATAAATTTTGGGTTTGATCAGCTGGAAAAGAGAAATTTTGAAGAAAATCATTTCTTACATTAAAAGCTCAGTGGAAGACCTCATTATTGTTATTTCAAGGGTTTTTATAATTTATAATATCAATTTAGCACCAAATGGCATCATTTGAGGGAGCTCCTTCGAAGAAATTCAAATTTAATTCATTTCGTCCACCTGTAGTGCATTATAAGCTTGGCGAGTGCAACGTCCTTAAGTAGTACGTTTTAATCTTAAATTATAAGGGCTATAGGGTGCAGTTAATACACATAAATATATTCCATCTAAATAAGTCCAAATGACACATTTGAACCAGTTTTATCGCAGTATCAATCTTAAATTATAATTTTTAAAAATTCTGAAAATTGGTCATTTTTTCCACTTTTTTCAAACTTTGGGGCTCTACAGGCAAACCCTAGAGTTAACTTAGGGCGCTGAAATTTTACACACTATCTTTTGGGACCAAAAGAAATGGGAAAAGCCCTGGGGAGCGAGGTTTTTCGAAAAAAAGTTTTTTTTGAGACACCCTAACCCTCATTCTGTTCTTCAAACATAACGTTTTTATGGTTCTGTAACTTGACATAGAAGTAAATACCAAAGATGAAATTTTTACAGGAGGATAATAAATACCTAAGTGAGGCGTAACCTGTGCAATTTTCAAACATTTAAACTTTGTTCCAACAGAGATATAGAGGTTAATATAGATTGAAAAACAACGTTTATTTTTACACAATTTATAAAATTTTTTTTTTATAAATTATAAAATTTAATAATATAAAATATTATTTATAATAATAAATATAAATTTAAAATATTTTATTTATAAAATTTATAGTTGTTTTTCAATCTATATTAACATTTGCACAAGATTCTTTTCGCAGAGATATAGAGGGTCGAAGTTTGGATTTTTTGAAATGTTCCAACTTTGGAGGTCTATAACTACAAAAAAAGAACAAAATACCAGAGTTGAATTTTTTCAGAATATAGTCCAGTAAGTAGGCTACACATTGTCTACAAAAAACATTGGGAAAATATAGATCTTTTGGGAATACTGCGCCTTCGAAAATTGAAAAATCATCATTTTTAAGGTTCTAATTTTGGGCTGCTTTTCTATATTTGGGACACGGTTATCCAAACATTTGTACCAAACGTTTTAAAAGATGTATCTTTCTGAGTACAATGGATTTTGTTGCATGAATTTAAGTTAAACCAGTCAGGAGTAACGAAAGCTAACAGAAACCCTTACAAACGCAAAAATCGGCTTTTACGATGGCTGCCATAAAAAATCAAATAAAGATAAAGAATTAAAGATAGTTTTTTTTGGACTCTCCAATGATATAAGAATCAACCCTCAAAAAATTATTTGATTCTAAAATGGTCGAGTGACCATTTCTGTTTTTTCTGGATTACTTGATATGGATTGACCCATAAACGAAATGCGAAAATCGTCAGCAATGTTTGTTTTGTTCATATATATGCTATTCGATAAAACAGCGGGATTTAATGATCACCACTTATGAAACAAAAATAAAATTTTTAAGTATTTTGATGCTGTAATTTTTTGTATTTTAAAAATGGATAATTTTAATAAAACCTCCATTTGGTACTCTGAATACTGAATGGACTGTTATGCTTTCTGAAAGTAGATAGTAATGTGAGTTGGCTAGAGCTGGATGGCTTAAAGCCCTGGATGAAGCTACGTTACTTTGCTATCCAGGGCTTTAGGATGGCTAACCAGTGCATACCATGCGCCAATAATATCAACAACGAGCTTAGAAGCACCTTAATACTCCAACACATATCGTGCTAAAGTCAACGTTTATTGTTGGTAAGGGGTATTCCCAAACCAACTTTGCTTTATGTTTAGCCAACAAAGTTGTTCCATTTTAAGGACTTTGACAGTTCGTTATCGCAAACATAAAAAACCTTTACAAACTTTTGAGTTTTATGTGTCCTAATTCTTCTATTTTCCCTTTTTTTCTGTGGACTAACTAATCATAAGTATAATTTACTTCTCAATTTAAGGCGTTTTCAACTTTCAACATGAATTATTTTCAAGAGCACAATATGTTTGACTATTGAATGAATGATTGTTTTGTAATTTAAATAAGGTCCTGAATTTCAAATAAAAATTTGTGGTTATAATATAACGATTTATGCAGTTTTTTTCTCAATTTTCTAAAAAAAACTATTTCAAAAATTATTCCCCTTTTCAAACTAACAGTAATTCAATTTTTCCTTTCACTTTCAATAAAACTTCTGAATTAGGATATAAAACGACACATTAAGATACCGCATTGGTCTTCGCCAGCGAAAAATGAAATACTAAAACTATACGATTTCCTATACACCCACAGGCCCCAGACATTCCAACAACGCTCCAATGGATCTAGGTCACAAAACAAGGGGGCGACGTCCCCCTAAATAATTCATTAACCCCCCAAACGATTTAAACAGTGGTGTGGAAGGGAATTCGCCTTCAGTATCAAGTGACAATTTCGTTCTCGGGGTTCCTTGCTTAAAAAAAATTTGGATGGCATAAAATGGATCCCACTATAGGATGAATACAAAACGTGCCGAATTAGTCTTATTTGGAGACGATTTTTAACTAACTTGATGAGAAATAGCAGGGTTTGAATTTAATAATCACAATTGATCAACAAGTGATCTGATAATCACAATTGATCAACAATTGATCTAATAATCACAATTGATGTAATAATCACAATGAGGAAGTTGCATGATTTTTTTAATCGATTCTTCATGCAACTACCCAAAATTTGAGGCCAATCAAGAAATTTTTCGATTGCCAAAAAAATTTTAAAAAATCCTCTTTTTAAAGCGCGTGAAAACGCTAAGAGTTTGGGATGTGACGTCATCGTACGATGACCATTGTTGGAAAGCAATGGAGTTGATGGTATGATTGTTTACGTCATCGTTACTTTTTAAACAATAAAAGCTTTCAGTCACGTGTTTTTTTCTCGACTTTTAAATTAAAATATTTAATTACCTGTACATTTTTTTTGAAAAATTGACTTGATATTTCATTTTACCATTCAAAAAACCATACGGAACACTTGTCTGTTTTTGAAAATCAGACACATGCAACTTCCTTATTATCTTATCAATTTTCCTTCGTATAGATTTTATGACATTTTTAACCCTTATTGTAAGGATCTGGACATTTTTAACGTTTATTGCTTTTAAAAAATTATGCGAAAGTGTTTTATTGTTCAATTAAAACTTCTTTAACCCCACTGGTAAATAGATTTGTCTGTAGTGTGTGTTGTTTTTAAATAAAAAAAATTATCGAAAATTTGTCAAATACCGCCATTTTGGCACGATTCGCAATCATCCTATAGTGGGATCCGTTTTTGAGTTCGAGAGGCCAATCCGGGATTGATGAAGTCAGTGGTTCCTCCTTATTAAGGGAATGAACACCGCAGATGTGGGGGAGGAGACTGGCGGATGAAATTCTATACGTTGGTCCCTCTGGGAAGTTCTGCTTCGTCGGAGGGGGGTTCTGTGATTTTTGACTTTCTCTTTTGATTTGGGGTGAATTCTGGTGATGTGTATATTGTTAGAAAGAGAACGAATTTGTCTTTTGAGTTGATCCACGAAGAATTGGCCTTTTGGAATAACAATGAATAGTGATATGAAAGTCTTCTTCATGAATATATAAATTAGCCTATAGTATCTAATAGCCTCTATACTAAAGGGTTTCATTATTTTGTTAAGGGGTCAACGTTCGATTTGGAAAGGAAGGCATCTAGTGGTCCCTTGTTATGAAAAGGTTGAAAATCGCTGATTGTGGAAACAAAACTCACCACTAAAATATTTTTAAGTATAAAATATATAAATAAAATATTAACCAAGGTAACACGTGTCAGATCCTAGTCTTGCAAATAATCTCCATACTCCACCACCATGATTACACAACGTCTGCATCCCCGATGACATCACTAATCACCTGTTGATGTTGACTAATTTCAGATTGTCCTTGACTAATGACTATTTCTTTACCATTTACCTGATGATGATAACTAATTCCACTTTCACACTACTTTTCTTTGTTAAGTTTAACTGGTCCACGATTACTTATGTCATTCTGAAATCAAGCAATTTTATTAATAAACAATTTAGACACCATTTACAGAAATATCACAGCCTCTTTCTCTCCAGAAAAACTGAGATATTCGGGAAACTTTTCAACTTTCAGCGTAAAAATTAGCTATATTTTTTTTTTAGAAACTTTTTTATTGGAGTATTCGGAGTTGTTCTGTCACTTCCTTTTTCGCCCCTCTAGAGTGGACGAACTGACAATTTTTGGATTCACTACCTTATAATATTAATCTTTGGGCAAATTCAGCTTTTGAGTAATTTATTAGGGAATTAAAAGCAAAAACAAAAAAAAAACGTTCTGATTCACTACGTTTTACGATATTAAACAATTTACAAACCAAATACAGAAAGATTACATCTAATCTCTCTCTTCGAACCTTCAAAGGCTCGAATGGAGAGAGGTTCCGAATCTGATGCAAACCTAAAACATATGCCCTCTTCTTACGCTCACAGCTAGGGATCTAAAAAATCGTTCGATTCGATTCCGGAATCGATTCCTGAGGTTCGATTCTTAGATTCGATTCCTGAGGTTCGATTTCAACCCGGAATCAATTCCTTAAGGCCAGTATCGAAAAAGTAGAATCGAACTTGTATATTTCAATCACAAATCAAAGATAATTACTAATTGTTTTATTAATTTAATTAATAACCAATAAAATACTAATTATCAACATACTAATTAATTAGTGGACAATAATGTTAACTATCTGTATTAATTAGAAAATTAGGTACGATTCCTAAGATTCGATTCCTGCTGCAAAATATTAATTATCAAATTACTAATTATAGAACAAAATTGAAGATAATTATCTGCATTAATTAGAAAATTAAGTACGATTCCTAAGATTCGATTCCTTCAAGGGTTCGATTCCTTGGTATCGAATCCTAAACATTCGATTCCGATTTGATTCTAGAATCGATTCTTTCAAGGGTTCGATTCTTTGGTATCGAATCCTAAACATTCGATTCCGATTCGATTCTGGAATCGATTCCTTCAGAAGTATTTAGAACCCTACTCACAGCTCAAATTATTTTCCCTCCAAAACTCCCCCAAATTCTTCTTCCGCATGTTCTCAAACGGTACCAAAGCCCGTTGCCAAAACTTACCTTTTAAACTGCATTCATATTCGGGACCCAAACGATCCTCTCGCGACCATTCCCACCCGGCAAACGATTCTTCCAACGACCCCCTCCCCTAGCAAATGATTTAATCTAGGGGAAGGTGGGGCACCTTTCAACAGATTTCGGTTTCTATTTTATTGTGAACTCACAAATTGACGCATCCCAAAAATTTCACTTGCATATCCTTCCGTGGACATTCGGACACATTGAGTAATTTTACCCAAGTTGTCAGAGAAAATTAAGTAGTCCAAAATTGCGTTTTAAAAAAGGTTCTCTTCTGTTGAAATCTGGCAACTGGGTGGGGCAGGTTTCAACAAGAGGTGGGGCAGGTTTCAACAACGGGTTAATTTCTAAATTTTAAAAGTTTCAATTGATTTAACTTTTAATACATTGAAATATACATTATAATAAAGATATTTTACTAGTTTAGAGTAAAAAATTTCTTAAAATTTTTCCAATTTTTTATGTTTTTCTGTTGTTTGTGTTTTTTTACTCAAATGAGTGTGTTTTAACTTTATTATTTCATTTAAAAGTTCTTTTGCGCTCTATTACAAAAATATATTGTTAATTCGAGTACTTTTCGATCAGAATTTGCGAAAAATTTTAGTTTTTAACCTCTTTTAATTTATTTAAAAATTTTGTTAGTTACTACTAATCAGAGAGAGGTATAAAATAAAAAGTTTTATTGAAATCGATGCTTATATTTACAAAAAATGCATAAACATTGTTTTTAAGACTCATATGCCTTAACTTTAAAAATTGAATGTATTTTAATATAAATAATATAAACCAATTTTCAGCTGTTTTTTGGTTAAAATACATTATTAACCATAATAAAATACTATTATTTGCTATAAAAATAATTTAGGATAGTTTACTGAAGAAAAAACATTGCGAACGCTCAATATACCAAGAAAAACGCATTTTTGGGGTGTTGAAACCTGCCCCACCCCAAGTGTTGAAAGGTGCCCCACCTTTGGTCGTCACGGTTTAAGACCCCTCATACCCTTCAGAATAAAGATATCGGTTTGAAAATGGTATACATAGAAGCAGAAGACTTTAAATATTAATATATGTAAAAATCACTCCCCTAAATTAATAAAAAGGGGGTAAAATCCGATTTTTTCAAAGAAATCAAAAAGTTACTTTGAGGCGTCAAAATCAACTTTACTCGATTATAAAAAATCAGAATGGTGAAAGAGTGGAAATACAACGGACAAATGTTCTCATGATTAAAAACATTATTAAACACCAGATGGCATTTCCATTAACCGCATAACTAAGGAGAAATCGATTTTAATTGAAAACGAAACTGTTGAAACCTGCCCCACTCTCCCCTACTTGTGTATTGTGTGATTCTTAACACATGTCTACTGAGATAATACTCACCACTAAGTTAGTTAAGTATTAAATTTTATATAACAACCAAAATATATTTGGGTGTTGTGTAGGGGAAGGTAAGGCACCTTTCAACAGATTTCGGTTTTTATTTTTTTGTGACCCAACAAATTGACGCATCCTAAAACTTTCACTTGCATATCCTACCGTGGTCTTTCGGACACATTGTGTAATTTTACCCAAGTTCTCTGAGGAAATTAAGTAGTCCAAAATTGCGTTTTAAAAAACGTTCTCTTCAGTTGAAATCTGGCAACCGGGTGGGGCAGGTTTCAACAGCGGGTTTATTTCAAAATTTTGAAAGTTTCAATTGATTTAACTTTTAATACATTGAAATATACATTATTATAAAGAAATATTACTAGTTTGGAGTAAAAATTTTTAAAAAAATTTCCAAATTTTGATGTTTTTCTATTTTTTGTGTTTTTTGACTCAAATAAATGTGTTTAACTTTATTTTTTCATTTAAAAGTTCATTTGAGCTGTATCACAAAAATATCTTGTTAATTCGAGTATTTTTCGATCAGAATTTACCAAGGATATTCTATTTTTAATCTCTTTTAATTTATGTAAAATTTTGCTACTTACTAGTCATCAGAGAGAGAATAAAATAAAAAGTTTTTATTGAAATTGATGTATATATTTACTAAATGCATAAAAATAGTTTTTAAGACTCGTACAGTAGCTGTAACTTTAAAAATTGTATGTATTTTAATGTAAATAATATAAACTAATTTTCAACTGTTTTTTCGTTAAAAATAAATTATAAACCATAATAAAATACTATTATTTGCTATATAAATAATTTAGGACAGTTTACTTTGTGAAAAAACATTGTGAAAGCTCAATATATCAAGAAAAACTAATTTTTATGGTGTTGAAACCTGCCCCACCCTAAGTGTTGAAAGGTGCCCCACCTTTGGTCGTCACGGTTTAAGACCTCTCATTCCCTTCAGAATAAAGATATCAGTTTGAAAATGGTATACATAGAAGCAGAAGACATTAATGAATATTATATGAAAAAATATCACACCTAAATTAATAAAAAGGGGGTAAAATCCGATTTTTTCAAAGAAATCAAAAAGTTACTTTGAGACGTCAAAATCAACTTAACTCGATTATAAAAAATTTTGAAGGTGAAAGAGTGGAAATACAACGGACACATGTTCTCATGATAAAAAACATTATTTGACACGAGATGGCATTTCAAACAACCTCATAAGTAACGAGAAAACGATTTTAATCGAAAACGAAACTGTTGAAACCTGCCCCACTCTCCCCTACCTCATTATCATTTATTCTAGCAAAGGGTGAAATAATTTTCCCCTCATTTAGAGAAAAGTTGTAATGCCAATTCATTCGCGCTGAACTTTTAATTGCTTAAATAATTAAGTAATTCATGACGAACACGAAAGGATGAGTTTTATTAATTATATTTATTTAAGAAAATGTATTTTAAACGTCCTATTTTTTTTATATAAAAAATACCCTGTCTTGAACACTCTTCTACTTTTTTTCAGTTCTTTCCTTTCTTTCTTGAAGGTTCAACACAAAACTTTGGTAAGCGGTTCAAAGTTACCCTGATTGGGTGAACCCAATCGTAAAACCCCAAGAAACATAAAATACCCTCTAATAACGCATAACAAAGGAACTGCAGATCAATAAAACAACCGGGCATTTCCCCTATTTCCGAACCCCACCAAACTTCATTAAGCATTTTAAATCCCTTTAATGATGAAAAAATCATTAAAATATTTCACTGCAAAAAAAAAACTCCTTAAGACCACGTTTAAAAAGCGTTTCGAAATAGAGTTCCAATATTAGGCTTTCTAAATGAATGGAGGATTCATTTATAAACGATTGAATCTCCCATTTCGATGAGAGGGAAACAAAATAGAAAATGTCGATTTTCTTGGTGTGGAGAGAGCTGTGACGCATGATCCATTGTTCTTTGATAATCTAGTCTAGAAGGACCTTCTGCTCTCTTGTAGAGGATGTTAGATGTGAATAAGCTGCAATATGGACATATATAAGGGGGGTTTAGGGGGTCCTGACCCCCCCCCCTTAACCCAAAGTAACAATTTTTAAAGCTGAATACCCATATTTTAAAATCTTGCGCACAGTCAAGCACTATAAAAGAGGTAGGTTAAAATCTACATTAGAAATAAAATGGGAGATGACAAACTTACTGGACTTCCCGGACATCAATAATGTGGGCAGAGAGACAACCCACTACCCAAGGCTTTAACTTCCACAAGGAGCTTCGAGTGGAACCAAAAAAGTCTCAACTGAGTTAATCTTATATTTGTTATTTTGAGGGTCAAATTTGAAAATAAAATTGTGGGGGAGAACCCCCAAACCCCCTTTAAAAGTTTGACGCCTGTTATACGGTGTTTTCCCTCGAAAATTCTACCGCTTGCCGGAAGCAAATTCATTTGGGTGTTCCCCAAAGAACTTAAGAAAGAAACGAAACACTAGTGTAAAAGGGTAATTTAAAAAAAAAAAAAGTTTCTGCGAGAGGACCCACATCCCCCTTATAACTATTTTCCTTTGAAAATTCTGTGGTTTACAAGGAACTATTCTCTTTCACTTAAGGGTCTCAAAATAAGTAGAAACACTATTTTAAGAGACAAATTTCAAAAGATTTTATGGCAGTGGCGGCTCGTCCATAGGAGCACAGGAGCACGTGAACACCCAATGAAAAAGTAGAACAAAAATCGAATGTAAAGATAAATAAATATCAAAGGAAATATATTATTAATTTCTCTTTTTTTTACTAAAATTATATTTCTCTCCCCCTCCCTCTCTACTCAATAAGAAAAATTTACTACCGGAAACGCGAAAGAAATTGAAAAAAGACTGAACTCTTATTTTTCTTTCCCTTTTAGCACGTGTTAGCGAAAAAAATATGAGAATCCGAAGAAACCCCGACTGTTTGCCGAAGAACATTTGAGCTTACGGCAACGCGCAGGAGATCTCCGCTAGCACAGATTTAGTGTGCCGAGGCTTTCACTTTTGATGCACATCTTTCTTTTTTGACGTGTGATAGAAGTGATTTTATCGGCTAATTGGAAAGTATGAGTGAGAGCACTCTTTAAATACAATTTAAATCTTTTCATCAAAATATTTTAATGCTTTTATTAATTATGATGTTTTTTTAAATGATGTAAAATTTCCGTGTTTGAGTTAAAGCATCTGTATTTTTCTCAATTGCCGCTAGAAAAAGTTGAAATAAAGAACTTGAGACCAATACCTCATCTGACCACTGTCCAAGTTACAGAAGGAAAAGATAAGGGACTTAAAGATGACATTTATGACATAAATGGATTAAATTAATGGAAATTTTCATATAATTGGTGTGAACACCCTATTAATTAACTCACGAGCCGCCACTGTTTTATGGGGTCCCCAAATATTTTATTAAACCTCCAAACCCCCCTCTCAAATTTTGACGTAGTATACATTGTTTTCCCCTTAAAAATATGCCGATTACAAGCTAAGCTTTTCCCTTTTAGTGCTTTCCAAAGACTTTGAAAAGAAGATATACATAAAGGAAATTTTCAAAAAAGTTTTCTGGAGGAGGACCTTTGGCTCCCTTAAAACTTCGACGTTCTTTAACTTTTTCCCTTGAAAATTCTGTGGTTTACAAGGACCTGTTCTCTTTGCCCAAATGGTCTCAAAATGAGCTAAAACATATGTATTTAAGAGGCAAATTTTCAAAATTTTTTTGAGGGGAACCCCCAGACCCCCATATTTACTTGGAGCTCACATTGTAAAATTTTACATTATGAGCAACATGTCATTAAAATTACTACTTTTAAGTGATCTTAAACTAAATAAATATAACATGACTCTTAATGTATAAAACACTCATTTGGGGGTAGGGGTACCTTAAAAATAAGGTTCAGTCAATCCTGTCCCCCCCAAAAAAAACTGCAACCAAAAATCATCTTTGTAAAGTGACAATTCTGGACCCCTCCCTTGGGAAAGCTATAGCTACGTCCGTGGCTTGCAATAACTAATACTCTCCACTCTTTAATATATATGTTTGACTCGGGAAATTTTTAATGGGCTAATTCCAAAATCTCATAAACGCCATATTTCTTGCTATAAGAAAAACTGGTTAGAAATATTAATAAATTATAAATTAATAAATTATATTAAAATAGATCTGTATATTCAAAAATCGACGTGAAATGTTTCAAAAAAAATTAGTTAATTCAATATTTTAAAATAAAAATCGACAATTCCTTTGCACTTGTTTCGGATTGAATGACGTCATATCTGTTTCGGTCTTACTTCAAAGTGTAAATTAACAATCGCCTTGAATCCAAAATCATTGATTAAAACCAGTGTTTCTGATTAAATGACGTCACATGCTGTTTTCGTGCCCTTTTATAAAGTCAAGTTTTGAAATTAATTTTAAATATAAATAATCACTGTTATTAAAAAAAATGCGTGCATATAATAATAATAATAATAATAATAATTTTTTTTATTAACAATTAAAGAAAAAATAAACATAAATACAGAAAAACAATGTTATACGCCAAGGGGAAATAAAAAAATCCCGTCCAGGCGTAAAAGAAATTAAATACATAACTGAGTAACGAAAATAAAGAAAAAGAAAGGAAAAATACATTAAAACTATAAATAAACACAAGAAAACCACGACAAAATCACACACAATATTATTGGCAAAAGGCTGAATAATATTTAAAATGAAAAATTTGCTTCAAAGTGAGAAATACAGATCCAGGTCGTCGATGTTAATTATAAATTCAAAAAGATTTCTTTTGAAAACAGAATAACTATTTGTTTGAATTAAATTTGTAGGTAAACTATTGTACAATTTAGGTGCAAGATAAAAGAAGTGTTTACGAAATATGTCCTTTGAAAATGTTGGAATTTCAAAAATTTCAGATGATCTAGTATTATATTGCCTGGTTCTAAATTTACAAAGAGATTTATTACGAAAAATATAAAGTAGAATGCGATAAAAAGCATTATGCCGTAATGGTAATAACTTAAGAGACCTAAAATTATGGGGACTAGATTGGTGATTCAGAAGTTTGAAGCATTTATTATGTATAGAAATTAACGGTTGAAGATTGGATCTATATTCCCCACCCCAAATGATAGCTGCCTCTCTAGCTATACCTCTCTAGGATACGTATATAGAATAAAAAAAATACTCAAATTGTTCATTTCCTTGGGATGGTGTATTCTGCATTCTAAACACTATTCCTTTAGTGTCCATTTAAGAACCCGAAGCATATTTTTAACAATAGCCGGTTTCATTCCATTTCTTTCAAAAGGAATGGAAGAGAACACCTTTCGACCCTTGGATGGGGTCATTGGAACCAAGCAGATAACGGAATGAACTTTCAAGTCCAACCCCTTCCTTTCGAACCTGCACTGGCATTGTGTCGCAAACGATTCTTCATAATCGTTTGCTCGTCAACCTCTTGATCTCAAACACCTGTTGTCACAAAACGGGTGGACTGGGGTCACGTGTGGAATCTAACATAGCTCTCGACTGAAAAGGTAACTAGACAAAAAGAAAGTGGTCAGAAAAGTTAACAACGATCCTTCTACAGTAGGCTACTTTGCAGAGTTAATCACCGCTAAATAAGCAAAAAAAATTATATGAAAGTTCTAATTGGTTATGGAAGAATATTGGTTATGGAAGAATACTTTTCCCTAATTTAAGGTTACGCTTATATATAAAGCGTAACTATACTTTGTTGGCAAAATGAATGTGGCGGACGGAACTCTGATTATTCACGAGAAATTCCGGTTCCAGGAGTCGAAATTTCATGTACTATAGTCCTAAAATTAATTTATCTTTCCAACATTCTGATAAATAGCCTTAGGATAGGTATGGCACCTAGGTATAACAAATTTTGAAAGCAAAAATTAAGGAATCAAAAACTTGAAAGCTCAAAATTTCATCATTTTGGCTTGTCCCATTACTGAATTTTAGTAGGAATTTTAGTGCACTAAAAGGATATTTTTCCGATTTTTTACCTAATATTATTAATCATATCTTATAGTATATGTATTTGTGGAAGAATGTTTTTTTAATTTTTTAAAATAACATTTACTAATTTAAACATGGTTGTCCCAGGCAATAGCGTTATTTACCTACCATGAACATTTTTGTTGTGTCATCCTACTTCCCATATTGATAAACAGGCGGCGCTAATAAAGCCCGCCGCCTTAAAAGTAACTTCAACTATAGCATAAGTATAGATTCCCCCGCCATAATCTGTCTTCAATGTCCGAGATGTGTTAGTCCCTGTATTAAATGTTTCTTGTTTCAAAAGCCGGTGTATTTCTTTGAGATAACCTACAGTCTCACCAAAATTTTAGTTAACTATGGGGCATATAAAAATGACAGAACAAATCAATTCTTCTTGTTAATAATTAATTACAATCAGAATACGTAGATATTCCCTTTTAGTACAATTATAAAGTGTTTTACTTAGAAAATTTTTACCTTGAATTGTTCAAAAGAGCGTATGCTTTTAAAAAGTCATTATCCTGGCATCCATATCTTCTAAACAAAATGAAGTAAAAAATTGAAAGTTGGATATGTTAGAGGTATCGTGATGTTGTGGTGAAAGTGAAATTTGTAGCCTTAAATATCAAAAAAAATAAAAAATGGCGAAGTTTATAGTATAAAAACGTCTTTATCCTGTCCCGTCATTATCCTGGCTTCCACATCTCCTGAACGAAAAGGAGTATATTATTGAAATTTGGATATGTCATGATTTTATGGTTATTGTGAAATTTGCAGGTCTAAATCTGAAAAAAATAAAGAAATGGCGAAATACTATAAATCATCATTTTCCTGGCGCGTCATTATCCTGGCATTCATTTATCCTAAACAAAACATAGTATATTACTGAAATTTGGATATGTTAGAATTATCATTATTTTATGGTGAATGTGAAATTTTCAGGCCTCATTTGAAAAACTAAAGAAATGGCAAAAACTTTCTTTTCAAAGGTTTTCCATAGTATTACCCGCTGCACTAAAATGAACCACTGACATCTAATATATTCAAATATGTAATAAATTAATATTTAAGCTAGTAAAAGCTTTTATATTGCCATAAATATAGAAGAAATTGCTGTTTTTCTGAAGCCAGTTCTCCATTTTAAACCGCCGCCGCGCCCCTCTGCACAGTTTTTGGGGTTACCAACAACCGGATTCGTATTTCTCAAGTCATTACCTTTCAGAAAAAGTAAACCTCATTACTCTAACATGAAAAACCGCACGTATCACCATTTCCTCCTTGACTAAACAGCCGATTTAGACTTAGATATTTAGATAAATTTTCTTTCACCTAAAATATTTTAAACTTTGCTGCCACTTATTGGATATCACTAAGTTGGCGGACATCTAACATTTTAAAAACAATCAGAAGTTTTGAAGGAAGTTTAATTTTCTAAAATGGTTGTTCTCAATTTTTCACATTTCTAGAGAATAACCCACCTACTCAATATCATGAATTTTGAAACACTTAAATTTCCTTTCAAATTAAGTGTAAAAGGAGCGTTTTAGAAATTTTTAACACGTTCTTGAAAAAGTGTTCTATTAGTAAAACTGCCTAGTCTACTAGTAAGTTGAGAACGCCTAGGAAGTTTTTGTCATTTCTACGTAAGTTGTTTCCACTAATTTTTTTGCTAACCTTCAAAAGCATTTTAATTTACACGGTGTAGAACTTTAAGGACGGGTAGGGTACACCTAGACGACATAGGAATAGGGGGTCGGAAATGAACCATTAACGACCTAGGGATTTAAATAAGCGGGTATGGTAGGTCGTATGACCCCCACTGGAACATGATACGTAACCTTTTACGATTGGATTAAAACCAGAAAAATCGTTCGATTCCAGCATTTATTACTAAAACACCAAATTTGGAGCTGCATTTTTAATAAACGTTCACCCAGACCAATCGTATTTTTTCATCGTTGAAAGCTTGAAATAGAGGAGATTAGTGAAAACGTCACTTCCGGTTTCTTGTTTTGTTTGGAAACGTTGATTCGATCCGTGATTGGTTACATACGGATCCGTACTGTCCGTACAGTTCACGGAACCAATCACAGACTGAATTTACGTTTCCAAACAAAACAAAAAACGTCACACTAATCTCGTCTATAAGTGATGACTTATTCTAAGAACTGAGAAAATACGGTTGTGATTTCAGTTCTAAAATTGCTTTTATGTAAAAACGCCTTAATTGAATGATTTCACTGGTTTCAATCCATTTTAAAATGGTTACGTATGAATTTACACTGGGGATTATATAACCTTCCATTGCACACTTATAAAAACCCCAAGGTTGTTAAGGGTACATTTCCGACCCCTATCTCTATGTGATTCTGAATCGTCTAGATTTGCCCTTACCCCTCATAGGACTTCAAAAAAAACAATCCTTTATAAAGGATCGATTTTATTCAAAATTCATTTGACTGATTATATTCTTTGAATACTGGGTGTTTCAGATAAGTGTTTCAGGGCACACCTAGACGACTGAGAATCACTTAGGGATGGGGTGTCGTAAATGCACTGAGCTAGGGGGTTTTTATAAGCGGGCAATTGGAAGTTGTAAAATTGACACACGTAACCTTTAAGATTGAATTAAAACCATCGATTCATGTATTTATTGCATAAAACCAATTAATTAACCAATAATTAATGCCCCAAATTATTTTCCTCATCCGCATCCAAAATATTTCAAGTTTACGTAACTGAAACTATAAGTAAACTAAATTTGACCTTACATGACAAAAATTGGATGAATTTGGAACATTGGGAAGTGGGACTTACAAGTCCCGTCGGGACATAAAGGGTTAAAGAGTTGAAATTTCAGCTCCCAAATTAGCTTTTGTGAAACAAATGCCGAAATTGAAAGATTTTGCTGGTTTTAATCCTATTTTATAAGGTTACGTATCAATTTCCACTGTGGATTATACAACCTCGCATGCTGGGTTATAAGAACCCCTAGGTCAATAAGGGTGCATTTCCGACCCCCATTCTTGGGTTAATCTGAGTCGTCTAGGTGTGTCCTATCCCTCCTAAGACTTTTGAAACACCCTTTATAAAGGATCGATTTTATTCAAAATTCCTTAGACTGAAGAATTAGTATTTGAATGCAAAATAAATGAATTCTAAACGGATTTTTTGGTTAAACTGCAATTTTACGTACTAATCGCAGCTGTCTCACTCACCACTTCCATCTGGTTAGGACAGAACTCTACCGTTATGTCCATTTGTTTCTAAAGCATCAGCACCCACGTTCCCAAACGCAACAATGACCTGAAAATCGTCTCTGAAGGGTGAGGATTGTTCGATTTTTTTTCCTAGATAGTTTGCTTGATGAAGTAAATCAGAGTTTATCGCTTAAAAAGAATGTATAAGGTCGTCCGGAAAGTTCAAATTGTCTTTACAAAGTTTCGTGTTTGTGTGTGTGTGAAAATTTGTTTTGAAAAAACGATAGAAGTTTGAGATTTCTCAAACAAAGGGGATTTGAATTTAGGAACGTTTATGAATACTAGAATGTATGATTTTGGTAGTTCTGGGGATATTTTTTCTTTTCAAAATGGCGTTTTAAAAAGTAGACCGCCAAGGGCGATTTTCGTTAGATTTTACTCTACTACTTTAAAAACTGAAAAGGATGCATAATGGACTTTATCCGTCTGTCGTCACATTATACCCATCATGTGACCTAATTACCACAGATACTAATCACTGGTAGAGTTTGTAGTGCGATATGATTTGATTAGTGAGAGTTTGTTTGGTTCTTACGTATTATGCCGTCGACCGTGTCGTTGAATCCGAAAAGTTATGAAATCATATTGACTGTTCTATAGTTGTACCGCTGAATTTAACGGCTGCTGAACGGTCGACGGTATAATACGTAAGTAACCGTTTGTTTTTACCCAACACGTGATTTTTATAGTCTCGAACCCAGATCGGCGCATATAGTCCATTTGATGGCTAATTAAAGTGTTGTATGTTCACTCTCAATCTCTTTTACCAACCGTACCCACAGAGTAAAGATAATTCAGAGAGTCCAAAACGCGATTTTACTAAAATAGTTCTACAGTTATCGCATAGTGGCGTTTCGACCCTCCAGCTGTCAATCATTAGTGTGGGCGGGGACTAAAGGAAACGAGTGATTCCCATTGGACTTAAAACTTTGTATGGAGGCTGCATTTGAATTTCTCAATCTTTGCTATTTTTCCCCTGATCAATGAAACTTTTCTCCTATGGTTGCAAACTTTCCCTGACAGTAACTAAACTTTCCCTATTATAAACATTGATATAGTTTGTTCTGTCGTTTAATATCTCGTTAGTGATTGTGGTCGCAGAAATTATCATTAAAATGTGACGATATATGTTTAAATTGTATTAAATGTGGACTTGGAGTTGTGAGTTCGATTCCAGAGTAGCTCCCGATTCATCGCCACTTTAAAGAAGATGAAAGATAGTGACGTCACGGGCAGATCAAGCATATATAAGCCAGCGAGAGATCTCCGCTGGCCAGAACATTGGGTGAGTCCCTGGAGAGCGTGACATCAGAGAGACTTGTAATGTCTACGAAATTATCCCCAGCGCATGCTCGAAAGAAATATACGCGCAACTGTTTTAATAACCGGGGAAATATATAAATTTTTTTTCCCTCTTTAGCGATTTGAAAGTGGGCGGGGTTAATTGAGAGAGTGTATGCGGCTGTAGCTCGATTGTAGAGAGTCAACAACGTTACGTTACGTCATATTCTCTGGTTAGTTCCACCGTTATCACATAGAAACGCCACCGTCTATGGGAAAACCCATGTTAAAAAAGTTGCCATTAGCGTCTATGGAAATGGACTCTCTGAAGTATCTTTGCTCTGTGACCGTACCAAATATGGTTGAGGAAATATGTAAAAAAGATTGATCGGCGAAAAAAATACTATGTAGTAGTAGTATAAGAGGTGGTTTTGGCAAGGTGTATAGTTCCCGGTGGAAATAGACACGTAACCTTTTAAAATTGAAAAATTGTTCGATTCTGATATTTATTACGCAAAAACCAGTTTAAGAGCTGAAATTTCAGCTCTTTAATTGGTTTTATGTGGAATAAATGCCTGAATCGATGGTTTTATTTCAATTTTTAAAGGTTACGTGTCTATTTCCACTGTAGATTATACAACCTCCCTCATACACTCATCCCCCTCATCACTGTAGATTATACAACGGGCTATGAGTCGTCTAAATGTCTCCAGAAGTTATGAAAACACTTATCTGAAACACCCTGTATGAAATAGCTCATACCAAATTTGTAAAGATTACGTAACTGCAACTAAAAATACGAAATTCGGCCTTGTATAGACGAAAACTGGACGAATCTTGAACATTTGCGCCGCTTCTCCCCGCATTCCCCATCGCATTAATCCAATGCCATCCCGAAGGCTAATTTCGAGCCTAAGCAGACAGTGACTAGTCAATTCCGGTGACTTATTCGAGCAGTGACGGATGCCTCCTCCTTCGCCAGTGACGTGCCCGTGTCTTCGAGGACTAACAAAGTGTGACGTGTCGCAGGATGGTTTGTTTCCTTCTGTCAATGCGGAAGCGGTCTTGATAGCTAGGGAGAATAATAGTAACCAAAAAAAAGTTTAGGAAGTTAGCAGAGCCCCTTTTGTTTTTTTCTTTGTGTTATTACTCTACAAAGTTGTTTTTTAAATAATTTTGCGGTTGAAGTAATTATTTATTAAAAAAAGTTTGTTTATTGTTTCTTTGCAAATTTTTAAGGAAAAGCTATCTTTACTCAATTAAAGTAATTACAGAAAAAATTCATTTTGGTGGCTACCTTTGAACCTAAACAACTAACTTTTGGAACGATCGTTGATTTTTCTGTAAATCTGATTCTTAAAATATTTTTCGTTTCATGATGAAAATGATTTTGATACACACGGTCATTTTCCTTTTTTATTTTTAGCAAAATAAATTCTTAAATATACGCTACCATACAGTAATGGACCGGACAAAGGACACCAGACAATTTGCATGAAATCCGACTGTATCTCAATTTTTTTTTACATTCCAATGCTTACGCGTGACCTGGTGAGGTTCCTTCTTAAGTTCTGCATGAAATTGTCTTGATATTTTGGAAAAAAAATTAATTTTGGATCTTAGAAAGGAAGTGATGAATCAAGTGGTCTCTTTAGAGGTAAGCCTATTCGTTCAATTTCGGGAGAGTTATTAAAGCTACGGTCAATTTTTGGTGTTGTAGAAAAATTACAGGAGTTGATACACTAATTGCACTTGTTGTTTGTACCTTAAAAATGACTTAATGGTATCAGCGTGTCTTTAAGTATGAAAATCGTAAAAACCACAAAAAAAACATTTCAAATCATCCAAAAGAAGTTTTAACAGGCTGCAGGGGTTAGGTCCTCTACAATACTTTGTAAAAATAAATGTTCGTCCTTAACATCCATAGTTCTCAGTGGCGTATATAAGGGGGGGGGGGCCGAGGGGGCCCTGCCCTCCCCCGAAATCCGGACTTGGTGTACCAAACAAGCTAAAACCCTGTTCTTTAGGGACAAATTTCCAAAAATTTTCTGGGGGAGGACCCCAAACCCCCCCTTTTTTATTGGAATTTTATTATTGCAATTATTTTTATAATAAGTCCATCGAAATTCTAATCCTACTTATAAATATATGTCCAAAATTAGGACTTGGTGCACCAAAACCAAGTAGAAATCCTGTTTTTAGGGTGAAATTTCCAAAATTTTCTGAGGGAGGACCCCCAGATCCCCTTTTCTACTTGGAACTCTATTATTTACAACTATTTTTTATATTAAGTTTACCCAAATGCAAATCCTATCTAAAAATATAAATCAAAAATTCTGACTAGGTGTACCAAAACAAGTTAAAAACCAATTTTTAAGAGTCAAATTTTCAAAATTTTAACAAAATTACTCACAACTTTTTTTACATAATAACTTCTTTTAGATGTAAATTTTCACAAAAAAATTTTAAAAAGTTACATTGGACGTAATAAATTTGCTTGGAAGGGGGTGAAAAATATTTTTGGCCCCTCCCGAAATAAATTTCTATATACGCCACTGATAGTTCTGTTGCCGCAAACAAGCCAAACGTCACATTATCTAAAAGGAAGACATACTTGCTTGGCCTTTGTAACGTTGTAACTGGACTTAAGGACCTGGAACTGAACCTGTGTTTTCAGGAGATGATAGAAATAACTTCAAAAAATCAATTTATGACAACCCCATAAAAACTCAAACACGCATATCTCAGTCAGTTTTTGAGATAGTATTAAGATATATTTTTTTGTCTTATTCAGGAAATAAATAAATTTTGACGAGTGGAAACTTGAAACTGCGGGGATCGTATAAAAATTTAATTTCTACATTTTCTTAATTAGACCCCAGTACACTAGTCTCATCTAATTTTTCTCCTTTATGATATTTTCAGCAATTTCCTTTTTTAGTTTATGTGTTTATAATGAGTGTTTCGTGCGTTCTGTTAAAATGTATGTTTATTGAACGGTATTGTATATTTTCCTTTTTTCTTTTTGTTGTTAATAAATTTGATTTAGAGAATAGTACCAACTGCGCAAAAGCTGCTTATTAGCAAATATTCTGTAATACATAAAAACCGTATGAATTCTATACTAAAAATTAATTGAATTATTGAATTATTAAGTTAATTCAATCATATATAAATTATTTTTAAAAAATTGAAAAGGCTCTGCCTGATTTCTTCCTTAGAAGCCCTGGCAATGGCTTATTTTTTCTAAAAAAAATATTAAAATTATTAATGAATTTTAAATTAATTTTTAATTGCTTATTTGTAAAACTTGTTGATTTTCGTTATCATCTCTCTAATGATGAAAATAAAGACTAGACACAGGATTTCTACTCAATGTGTTTAATATTGCTAAGTGCTACAGGTGACATTAAACTGTTCCAGAATGGACATATATGTATATATTTATATATAATATATATAACAACACATCTGTCACATACTTAGCAATGCAAAATGGGTCGTATGTCAACCGTAGATTTAAAAAACATCAACAAAAAAGATTATTTCACATCGTTTGAAGTTGTGATGGGCAAATGCGATTCTTTCTTCTGTCTATCTTTATAAGGTTTCGAATACTCTTAAGAATCTATTATAGGATCAAACATTTTTTTTAAGAACTGGATTTTGAAAGCAACCTTTCCTATCCGAATCGGATCATTCAAAATTATGATTTTAGTTTAAATTTAAAGAAATGAAATGGCTAAAAGTTTTCAAATGAAATTGTTATAAGTCTCAGTAGATTTTATTATTGAACCTAAGAGCAAAAAAATAGCACATGTCCAAATTTGACTTTTTGAGATATTTTTGCGGTTAAAAAGCTTAAGTTATCACGAATTGTATTTAAAAATACCATGTTGAATGTGTTCTATTCTGATTTATAAAAATAAATCGATATTTGAGTATTCGATACTGAAAAGAATCGATTCAGCCCATCACTACTTAGAACTGGATTTCTGCATATCTCGATTTCTTCTTGGGTGTGTTGGTAGGTAGATTTAAAAATGGTCATTTGTGCATGTTAGCGGCTTTGTTGTATTGAAATCTAAGTTCTCAGGTTGTCTCCAGTGTTCTTTGTCTTTGGAGTAGACGAAATGGCGTTAGTTTTCTTCTGTACAAGATTTCTTTCTGTTTGGCCAGAAAAATGGGCTGGTATACTCTATTCATTTTGAAAAGGCCACTGAAAATGTTTCTCTCCCCCACTTCCGAATCAGTAACCATAGCAACTTCCAATGTGAAAGCGACGAAGAAGAAAGTTACTATGGTTACGCTTCTAGCGGAGGGAAAGCACTATTTTTCAGTGGCCTATTTTAAATGAACATAATATAGTAAAGAGGAAATCTTAGCGTAACGTAATACGGCATCAAATAAAACAGAGAATTCGAACATAAACATCTCGAAGAAAGTGTTGCAAATATTCCTGTATTACCAGGTATAACTCAAAACAATGGATAATTTCTAACTTTGAACCCAATATTTTGTAAATTTATTGGTTTTTAATTGTGCTTTGCGAATTAAAAAATCAATAGATCATTTTTATGAGGACTGAAGTGATAAAGAAAAAAATGTAACACCTCTGTTCATGATAGCGGGAAACCGATTTCTTTTCTATAGAAAAACCAGCGTGAATGAAGGAGGTTCAGTCAAGGAGCTAGTAGAGTACTAGCCATGACATCTATAAAAAATCACAATGTTTCCTTTTAAGAAACACAAAACGTTCCTGTTAATGTATTGGCAAATATATTATCAGATTACAAAAATGCAGACCTCAATCTCATCGTATACCGAGAACGTTACACTAAGATTTCACAATGGAAAGATAGAAATGAAAACTTAATACATTCAATTACAAAGTTGGTAAATATTCCACTACCACTCATTCTCCTTAAGGAGTTCCACATTCTCACTCATACACACACCATTTTGGTCTTGGTCAGCCAATGAGGTGATCGGGGTCTATATTACAGGGTGATTCTAAACTCATAGGTAGAAATTACAGGGTTGTTGACAACCCACAGACGATTCAGAACCATTCCCGTGACTTATCCTACAACGAAACTACTCGTAAAAAACCTTAGGAACAGCTTTAGAAAGATAGGTCTAGACATCTCAAATGATGACTGCAAAGCATAAAGATCTTAATTATCTCATTTTTAGACCCTAAAATAGTAATTAGTAGATTATTATTAGAGATAAAAAAAATAGCCCGGTACTACTCCAGAATCCAGGCTCAAGCGATGAAGTCGCCAATAATGATGCAACCGCTGGTAAACCTTGTTTCTGTTTCGGAAGGTCATGTGTGAGCAGCTGTCGCCAAAAAATCTGCTCGGTGTGATCTGCACCGCGTCGCTTAAGGCGCAAAATGACATAACTGCATTTTC
The DNA here is from genome assembly GCA_024610705.1 of Tetragnatha versicolor. Taxonomy (NCBI): domain Eukaryota; kingdom Metazoa; phylum Arthropoda; class Arachnida; order Araneae; family Tetragnathidae; genus Tetragnatha; species Tetragnatha versicolor. The sequence goes on along the minus strand of JANDEH010000014.1, from coordinate 5,973,546 downwards.
CCTATTTAGCAGGAGATGAAAAAAACAGTTTGGCTATTAATTAAAGAAAATAATATTATTATAGTTTTAAACCTTCATTTTAAGCCTTTTTGACCGGGGATTGAGATGAAACGCTTCTCTGTGGCGGCGTCCCTAACAATATCAATGAAAGGCGTGCAATTATGTCATTTTGCCTTACGAATGCAGTTATGCTAAAATGACAAAATTGACGATTGCAGCGATTTGAGTCATTTTTTCGCAAAATCGTTGGTGCCAGGTGATCCGGGGCCGGGATTTGCATAAAGATTGATGCATAACTCAAAATGACCAAAATGTCAGTTATGTCATTTTGCGCCTTAAGCGACGACCGGTATTCTAGAGGAGTACCAATAGCACTTTTATACCTGTATGCGTGTAACATTTCATGCTGCGGTGGGAGCTGTGGATAAAAATTGCGACTGGAGGACTATATTTCTAAAGCTGTTCTAAAAATTCTGGAAGCGAATCCGGTCCGCAAGCTGAATTTGGCGATTTTTTTGTCGCCAAAGTGGAAAACCGATGGCATCCGAGCATTGAATTGTTATCGCCAAATTTGGCGCTGAAAATCTGCGGGCCGGATTCGCTTCATTAACCAAAATTTTCACGGTCGAAGTCTAAAATTTATCCTCTACCCGGAATTTTTTAATTACATTATATAGAGCAGTTATTATTGTTGACTATTTGAGTGGTGAGCAAAGGCCACTGCGATGCCGATTTCCATGTTTTAACTTATTTATTATAACAACTAAACTATGTAAAGAAGACCATTTAAGCACCAAAACTGTGTACAGTTTTTATAAATAAGTTAAAACAAGGTAATTAACACTGGATATTTGTTTCTACTCTTAACTCTTTGCCCTCACTAACCTGTTTTTCATTGCACTTATGTCTGTACTATCGCTTTAACAGCCGTATTCACCACTAGCGTGACCTATGATTAACCTGGAAGCAAGCTTTTTCAACAACTATGATTGGCTTAAAACAATTTTCACTTTTTTCCAACAACCAATTAGAAGTTTTCATTCCAGGTTAACCTTATGTTAATTTAGTGAGTTATGACCGCATTCACCGGTAACTTGACTGGCGGTTAAACAACGACAGTCAAGCTTCTAATTGGCCGTTGAAGAAGGAAAACTAGTTTTCCACCAATCAGAGTTTTGATTCCCGATTAACCGCCGGTCAAGTTACCGGTGAATACGGCCGTTAGTGGTGAATTTGATTGTAAGGAGGGTGGTTCTGAATGGCCTTTGGTTAGTCGACTCTGCCAACTTTTTACCTATAGTTTTGGATCACTCCATGTATATATTCTTTGTACAAGTGCGCTTGGGTGCCCCACAGTGGGATGTTTTGTATAAAAAGGATGAAAAATGTTTTGAATTGATACAAATGATGAAAATGAATCGAGGAGCTTGCCTATCATTCCAAACTTGTTAAAATATTGAAACTCCTGGAAAAATCATCAGCTCAAAAGAGAAGGAGTATATTATCATTAGTTTATATTCAGATTTATGAATAAAATCCTTTGAGAGCTTGAATGAAATTATTAATTATATATTTTAAAACAAAATGGAGTTTGCATGTCAGTTGATAAAGATAAATGTATCGTCATTAAGAAAGGAGAGGATCAAGCCTAAACGCTAAATTTTAGTAAATTGTGTTTACATTTACTACTTAAGTTCTGTTGTAACAAAGAATTATCTTTATAGTACGAAATTATAATATCGAGTGGAACTGAATCGTCAAGACAATTTAACTAATATTAATGGAGTCAATCATTCTCAGTATATAAGTAAAAATTTTACTTTTCTGTAATTGCAAACAAACCTAAGAACAAAAGGATTAAAAAGAATTAAATTAAAAGGTAAAATTGTAAAACACTTATTCCATTAGTTATATAAATCTCATAGAAGTCTATATAAAATTATTATTAAATTACAATTTCGCTTTATTTCAAACTAGTTTTTAGTAGCGAAGTAGAAATTAATCATCTATTAATCAGACCAATGAAAGTATTCCTAGAAAAAAAAGATCACCATTATTTCTAAAAACATAATAAATATAAGAATAAAGTAAAATCGCATCAACCTACAAGTCTTTTATGATTATTAAGATCTCTCTGAAAAGAGTTATCACTTATTAAAGAAAGAAAGCTGGCGCAATGTGCACGCAACAATTCAGTGTTCGGAAATAATTTATGGTATCCGTAGTACACCTTTGACAATTTTTTTTTAAATTTTGATAATAACCTAATTTTTTTCTTTAAAATATCATTAGTTACCCCAAAACTTAGGTGTAAACCCAAAAACATTTAGGAAATTTTTTTTTCCGCAATTTAGGGTCAAACAACAACCATCACGCATTTTGAAATTACACAAAAAGTTATTAATGTTTTTTACTTCTGTAAATTGGATTTCAAAGAGTGATATGTACTCTTGGATGTAGACTAAAAGTTTTGAAAAATATAAAGTTTTTAGAAGCTTTTGAAATTGAAATACATTAAAAATGATAAGAACAATATAAATAATGCTATTATATAAGCTGTTAATTTTTTTTGCCCAACATATTACCATGATTTTAGTCTAGATCCAACACTTATATATCTTTGTAGTGGATACTCACGCATGGAATTAGCCCAGATCATGCGAACTCCAATAAAAAATAATTTTCCTAGCGATCTTTGAAATACTACAACACTTGATAAGATAGAGAAAACAAATATGCCCGTTTCGATATTTTATTTTCTACTTTTTTGCAGCTATCTGACAATACATTGGATGTGATTGGCCAGCACCCCTACTGAATATGAAATACGCATCACAGAAAATAGTACTGATGTATTCCTGATGAACATTTGAATGAAAAATGAGAGGTAAGTTGAAATACTTATTACTCTTTTTTTTTCCTGAAAATCGAAAGAAGATTGTTAGCTCAAAATATTGTACCAAATGCAAAAGCGCATATCTAGCATTATGCAGCAAATAATTTTGCTGCGTTTCATTCTTGGTTGTTGCAATTGGGAGTTCGTTATTAACAAAATATTCGTGTAAAACAGATATTGTGTAAAGCTATAAAACATGCATTTAAAGTAGTTTTATAGACTATTTATTATAAAATAGTTTAATCTGCCAAGTAATATTCTTGTCAGTCAAGTTTAGGGGATGGTTAAAAATCTATAAAAGGCAAAATGTTTGGATTAGATAATTGTCTACCATTTATTAATAATTATTTTATAACCATTTTCAAAAGTCGTTATTATTATTATTTTTTTAAATTTTTGATATATTTTTATACCAACACTATAAACCTAAGTTATATTCAAGAATATTTACCCTTATTAACCCATAAGATTGGAAACAAAAAAATCAATGCCAATTTGTGGCATAATTCTTTGTATGAATTAAATATCTAAAGTTATATAATACTATACTTCATGCAAAGTACAAAAAAGTTGTTTTAAATAAAATATATAAATATTAGTAATTCATACAGCGACATCCAGTATTTTTTATTCTTATTCATATTTACTTTCCAAGACGCATTACAAAGATTAATATGCTAAGGAAAAATGCTAACTTAGAGAAATTGGGAGTGTTTTCTTTACTTAGTGACCACTGACTAGCAATAAAAATATTTATTTACTAGCTGTTATACCCGGCCTTGCACGGGTGGGGTGTATAAATTTATTTTTTAAAATATTTCTTAAAAAACATTTATAATTTTGTAAATTAGCAATATTACAAATCATCCCGGTATCCCAGGCGCCTCTTTCCTATCCCAGTGTTCCCGGTAATCTTATCCCGGTGATCATGGTAATTTTTCTAATCCCGGCTGCGTTCCCGGTAATTTTCCTATCTCAGTGTTTACGGTAATTTTTATATTCCGGTATTCTGGATGTCTTTATGGTAAATTTCCTATCCCAGTGTTCTCGGTAATTTTTCCTTCCCGATGTTCTCGCTAATTTTCCAATCCCGGTGTTCTTGTCACTTTTTACAATTCCGATGTTTCTGATAATGTTTAATAATATCTTGGTGCCTTTATAAAATAACAAATTTGAAACCGTAGTAAAAAGTCTAGTGAACAAATTAAGAAATTTAAAACCAGTGTTTAAAACTAAAATAAAAGATCTAGTAAATGAAAAAGTCTAGTGATCTGTGTCTCATTTGAAACAATGTTTTATTTTTAACTCGTTGTATGACTGGTAAAACAGGTTTTTAAACACGGAAAAATAAGTGAAAAAAAGCAGGAAAAACGGGAAAAAAAAGAATGAAGGACTGATTTTCTCTTTATAAATTATAGCCTATGTGTTATTCTGATGTATAAGCTACATTATGGTAAAATTTCATTAAAATCCATTCAGTAGTTTTTGCGTGAAAGAGTAACAAACATCCGGACAAACATTCACAATTATAATAGTAGTAGGAAGTTTGTTATCTAAAGATATGGAATAGAGTAACTCGAAAAAGCAATATCATGCTCTCGAGTTTCTAACATATCGGCCTGAATTAAAGAAGCTATTTCTCTGAACATCTGGAAAAAGTCCAAAGAACTTATTTGCTAAAAATACTGTCACAGAACATCAAGTTAAGTCTCATAAAATAACACAAAACTTCACTAAAAAGATTAATTTAGCGAGGAGTGCATTGTCCTTGAATTATTTTCGAAGAAAAATAAAAATATCTTAAATTTGGGGTTAAGGCAACTATAATACTATTTCATATGAGAAATTTGCTATTTCGATAAAAAAATAGGAAGCTTTTTGGAAAATATTATTCGGTTTAAATGGTCTTTGTTAAAACACCCTTTTCATTTAGAAATTGTACTTAAATATAATTGTACGTAAATTGTGCTTTTTTACACGACGCAATGAAAATAGTTTTATTTGACATCTTATTTATGAAATTGCCTGAATATACTGTTCTATTAAGATGTATCATGATTGGATAATTTTAATTTTTTTTTGTCATATCCTGGTGCAAAAATACATAAAAAGTCCTAAATTGGTTTCAAATTATGTATTTATATTTTAAATAGGATATTATACAATATTATTTAAGTATATAAAACTATAAAATCATGTTTCACAGTGTTACTAAAATAATTATAGAAGTAATTAGTTTCCAATCCTTGAGACATTCATTATTTTTGAAGATCCTTTAAATAAAGGATATTACAATCTGTTAGAGTATGATTAAATTATGATATTTATCTATTACAAACAATATTCTAATTATGGTGAATTACTAAGTAGTCTTGATTTTTTGGGACTTTTTTGACTGTTTCATTGGCTAAGCTAAGAAGAATTTTGTTACATTTATATATGTTATTAGTATTTTGAGCTTAGGGAATTTGTTTTAGGATACTAAAAACGAACCAATTATAAAAAGTTGTTATTTTATAAATAGTGTTGCTTTTAATTTTAGACTTTTCAAAATCTAAATTTACCAAGGATTGAATTAAATGTAACATTAAAAAAAATTGTTTTTTTTTTGTGTTACAAAGTATTTTTTTTATTCATGCAACTAAAAATTATTTTGGAAATTAAATTTTGTGTAATGCTAAAGAAAATTTCTATTTTAATTCAAACTTTTCCTAATTTGCCAAATTTTTGTAAAAGTTTAATTTACACTGGTCAACATATTGAATCAAGTAATTACAAACATGATCCCAGTTGATTAAATTAAGGTAAATGTTATGTTATTCTAAAATATACCTGAAATGTACAGTCTGTTAATACCACACAAAATTTCGTTTCCAGGCTCAAAATTTGAGCTGCTATAAATTTTAATAGAACAATTTAAACGATTACTAGAAGGCATCATTACATTATATCTTCTTGAATTAATTTAAATATTTAAAACTTTTTTTAAAAAAATATTCGACTGAATTTTTCTCGCTAATATTATAAAGTAATACTTGTGTTATATACTTCATATAACCAAAGTCCATTGTAGTAGTATTAGATAATTGAGGTATCCATACCATATACCGAGAAAGATTCTTTAAAGAACTTAATAGCATACAATGAAAATGAAGGCACTACGAACTATAATCTAAGCAAAAAATAATTTCATTCCTTGATTATCAAAAATAAGAAGATGCAAAATTAAGATCACTTGTTTACACTTCCATAGATGTGAATTATATAAAATAGTATTAGGTTTAAAAAAAATCTATATCTCGAAGTTTCGGATACATTACGAATATCCGCTTATTTAAAATTTAAAATAAAAAGTTTGTGAAGAAATAAGTTAAAGTAAAACTTTAAATTCTAGTTTAAAAAATATAGGATTTTGATAAATTCGATGATTTAAAGAGTGGAGGTGACTATTTAAATTAAATTTATTTCTGTTTGAAATTACTTTGGATATTTTCAACTTATTCGCATAATTTGTACTAACAACCCAATTACACCGATCTAATAAACTGGATACTAATTCTATATGTTCAAATGTAGTTGATTATTTTTTATTGATTACAACTTTTGAAACATGATTCATTGAAAAGTGATCACTATGTTAATGCCGCTAAAAATATTATAAGATTGTTTCTGAGAACTCTCTGGAGCCCTTTTATCAGGGCCATTGACCCCTATGTGACAATTTTAAAATAAAGAGTTAAAATACAATTCCAAATAGCTTTTTGAATTCCTCTACTACTGATTTTCCTCAAATATGTGTTGTTGATTTAAAATATATGAACAATAACATATAGGAATCCTGAAATTCAAATTTAATAATGATGAACCGTAATTTGAAAATTAAACCTGATTCGTAAATATATATATCGAAAGGAAATTTTTGAATAACCTTGGAATATCACATATTTTCAGTTTACGATATTAACCCCTACAAACCTTTACACAAACTTGAAGAATAATTCACTCATACAGTAAAAAAACACCCGCTTGCATTCAATCTTAAGAAAATAAAGCACAGTGTTTTAAGACTAGAATCCACTTGTTGGTTCTTTGGTATTTTAGGGTTTGAAATCGATAATTAAATAATCAATAAACAATTATCATCATGTTTGATAAAATAGTTTCAAAAATATTTTTCCTAAAAAACAATATTTAATTTACAGTAGAAAATGTTTTAAAAATATATATAAAAGAAATAATCTAACTATTATTGTTTTACTGATTCTGAGATTATTATGTTTATGAAAAAGGTTATATTTGTGCAACCGGAGAAAATACATTAACTATCGATAGTTTTTAAAATATCAAATATTTCCCTCTGTAGTTTCCAAAGTAATTAAAAGATCATTTGATGTCTCGATCCTCAATTTTTACGAGCTCTAAAAATATATTTATATTCCTGATCAGAAGAAGTATTCGAAAATAGTAAATAGTAAATACACTTGGGAAAAACTTAAGTTCAAAAGTATATATCAACGTGTTCGTTTTATTTTATACTTTTGTCTACAAATAATTCCCATTTAATCCTATTTTAAATTAATCTTAATTAAATTATTATTATTATTATTGGTTTATATATTTTGTAGCAAATGCGAGCCATGGGGCGATACCGATCCGAAGGTCATACGACTCAAGAGTATACCTCGTTTTCATGCTTTCTTCAGTCGGTATTTATAGCCTATTTGAATTATTTGACTATTATACTGGTGACTATATTCATCACACTATTATTTATCAATTTCAAACCCTTGTATTTTACTTAATAATAACAAACTATGAGTTCTACGATCCTTACAGAATCACTCATTGGCTGACCAACCGAACGCGAAACAACAAAATATATTTATATATAATATAATAATTTGTATAAAAGTTTCCCATTTTGGAATGGGCAGGCAGCTCGTGTACCCATCCGCGGTGGGGACACTTCACATCCGCGCGAGATAGCACACAAATTGTTAAAAGTCTGACGAAGCGGAGTAAAAGAGTCCGAATGACGGCAAAACGGTACAACAACAACGAGAGATTTGTTTGTAGTTTCAGAGACACAGTTTTGAGAAGGCAAAAAGAGAAGACGGACAACGTAGTTTGGAGTTGTGGTCACAGCAGCCGTATCCTGTTGATCTGAAAGAGAAAAAAACACCATGAAGTTTTACAAGAAATAAGAATGATTAAAAAAATTATATTTTTTGTAGTGATTAATCATAAAAGGAGTGCCGAAAACTATATTTTTTTATTTCCATTGGGCGGGTACGACTGGACATTATCCTTGACCACTGAAATGCCCTAAGAAGTACCTACTTAGCGTCACACAGCGAGCCCCTGTGGGCCGGAGCCACGGAGGTGAGGTACTGTTACCCGCGCCACACACACATTCACTCACTCAACTCCTTTTTACAGAGGGAGGCACAGCACATTCATTCATTACACTAGGACAGAAACTAACATCCATTCCAAACGGGGATTTGAACCCCAGACGAACGGCTTAGCAGTCCGATACTCTAACCACTAAGCCAGCACGTCGGCAAAAAAACTCTATTTTACAAACGTCCATTTTAGCATTTGGTTTTGTTTCTTGGCTAGATAAATCACGTCATATTTGCGTGTCTGGGATTCGTCATTCGGTCAATCCGGATGAACGTACCCCAACTAAACGCAACGGTACCTCAAACCTCATTTCTACCCTCAGCTAAAAAGTTCTTGACATTTCGTGTATATGTTACGGGCAAAGTGATTAATTGGGCATTATTAATAATGCCAAGAGTGGAGGCGGTCAAAGTGATAAATTTCATTGATAGTGCCATTGAATTTATCACATTACCCTCCGACACTTCGGACATTGTTAATAATGTCCAATTTATCACATTGCCAGTAACATACTATATATTACAGTCCTCAAGTGAGCAAGAAACAAGCTATAACATCAAGAAGTCTCAATTCTCCATCTCATTTAAGTCATCCATCATTTTCAAACCATACAAATAAAATCCAAGAAGCAAGCATTTTAAACGCGTTCTTCGTATAATAGAAAACACAGTACCATATTCAATACATTGATGGTCGGCAACATCGAATCCGCCAATTCAATTTTCATAAAAGCTCGCACATTTGTCAACCCTCGCCAAATGAGGCGTGCGTCACCAATACTTGGTGACATAAAGAACCCTGTCGTGTTGCCAGCGGAAGAAACCGAAATCACACATTTATTTACGTGTCATATTAAATGAGGCGTGGTGGCAGGACCTTTTATGGACTCTCAACAACGGATAAAAATAAATAAAATATACTTTTGCTAGTGAGTTTTTTTCTAGTTATTTTATTTTAGATGATTTTTAAGAAAGGGAAATCGGGCAGTGCTCAAATGGACCGTGGCTTGGGCTTGCCATAGAGACCAAGATGCTCATTTGGTGAAAAAAAAGAAGCGTTGGGTTCTTTGCTTGTGATATTCCTCTCGCGATTCAGTTTCTACAATAAGTTTCTTCAAACTTTTGAAGAGATCGGAGATCCTATTGAAAAGTTTTGAGCATATTATTTCTGCACTTCAAAAAGACATTCGTTGAGAAACAGAAAAGCGCTGGCATCAAAAGTTGCCAGATATTTCCTTTTCACGGGATTTTTATGTTAGCTTTATTTTTTCAGTATGCTACGAGGGATGGGAAACTTAAGAAGGGGTAAGTGGGTCTTACTTGATAAACAAACGATTCTGGAATCTATTTTATATTAGTTCTACAATCTTAAAACTTAAAAAGAAGTGAAACAAAATTCAAATGTATGCAAAACCCAGCCATCAGTGTGACAAAATATAACATGATCAATGCGAATAAGTCGGATAAGCCCTGTACATACATATTTAAGATTGAGGTGGATGACCCCAACCCCAACTATACTCTGTTCATTTTGAACTGGTGCTTGAAAATATTTCCTTCCCCCACCACCTATCGGTAACCATAGCAACTATCCTCGTCAAAGTGACGAAGAAGGCTTACTATTGGCTGCGCGAAGAGCTTAACTATGGTTACGCTTCCAGCGTGAGGGAAAGCACTATTTCTCAAGCGCCAATTCTAAATGAATAGAGTATACCCAACAAGAAAATTCCTTTTTTTTTTCAAATTTTTACAAAACTTGATTTTTGGACATAATCCCTTTTTCTAGCTAACGACTCAATCAACAACTGATTATACCAGCTCATCCGAACATGATCGCAAAACGCTTACTAATCCCCAAACGATAATTTAAACCACGGGATTGGCGCAATTAGAGCCTGACAGACATCTGTTCGACGAGCAAACGATTCCCCATCTGTTGCCACCGGCTGAAATGGCAACTTTGCGTGACCGAAGGGTTCGCTGTAGATTGAATCGTTTGTCTTCGAGAGGCGATTAAAATTGCCCCCTAAACCAGCCATCGATTTGGGAGTAGTCAATCGCAATGCTGAAGACGGCCGGAGTTACGGGAAGCAGAAGTTTGTTCTAGGAAGGGGAGATGTTCTGATGATTTCTACAATCTCAGTACAAAATAGAAAGTATTATGGGTCAATCCATAACAACTAAGGTGGCAATAAGTCAAGGCCTTTTTTTGTTGACAAGTATATGAATTTTGTGTCAACAAATAAATATTTTTACTATTACACAAACTACATGATAAAATTACCCTAATATTTTTAATTTCATGTATTTGATTATGTTTAGTGATTATTAAAAAAAGGGAGTCTAATACATAATAACAATACTTATTTCCAAGTCCAAAACTTATATATTCTTTTTAAAAATTATTTATCTTAAAGCATAAAAAAAGTTTGAAAAAGAAGTTTCTGGAAATGTTTTCCAGTGTCCAGTTCTCGTAGTACCAGCCCGCGGGTTAACAACATGAAATTTTATGTGTTACAAAACTTAAATCATGACATCCATGAAATTTCCAAAGAGAAACTAAAACCAAATAAAACGAATCTTACTTTTTTTTAAAATAAAGTCGAATCTGCTCAGTGTGATCACTTTTGTCCAAGAGTAGAATGATAACAATATCCGATTTATAATAATAACTGACTACATACTAAAAAGTTTGAAACTGTGTAACAACTGAAACATTCTTAAAGGAAAATATGAGTGTGGATCAGGTAACACTACTACATTAACGACACATTTTGTATATTCATTCATTAAAATTGGTCTTCCAACAAAAAAAATGAGGTTTAAGGGATTTCCCCAAATTTTGAAAACATTAAACGATATAAACAAAACGAAACATTTTGTGTTAAAAGTGATCGAGACCAGTCATTTTCGATAACATTATCCGATTGATAACATTAACCGTGATCACATTAAGCGGAATCGACTTTAATACTTAAATTAAACATGAAACAAATACTGCTCTCAAGAAAATCGAAACTATTACTTGGTTAGAACAAAAGTAAAATCCTTCACGGCCAAACACTTAAGAATTCGAACACAAGTCAATAAAACCGGAATGAAAGAACAAGAACAACTAAACTCTTCTCATTTTATCGTTCGGTGACACCCGCGAATCAGGTTATTCTGATTTGCATTCGAAAAAAATTTTTTTACAGTTCTTGAAGAATAAATTATTCATCCGAAATCGAAAGGAATCGAAGGGAGTTGAGAGGTAAACTTCCTTCTTGTGAAACGAGCGTAAATGTCATAGTTAATGAATGAATGCAACAACTACTTGACATGCATAAGTAAAAGGAGTTGTCATATTGTTCCCGCGATCGCGCCATTTCCGATCGTTTGTAGGTAAACTTTGCGCCAAAATGTTTGCCGTTGGAATGTTTGCACTGTTAAGGCCGGTTTACATGCAGGGGTTTGAGCGACACGACTGGGGGCGCATGTTATGGGGGAAACGGCGATAATATTTGAATCGTCCGTTTGAAAAAGGAAGTATGTCCAAAAATCAAGGTTTGAGTAAATCAAAAAAAACTTCATTAGTATACTGGAATGTTCGTTGTATAGCCACCAAATTTTTACTGGATATTCAAGACTCCATTTAAAGTAAAGAATAATAATCAAAACAAACACTATATAATACATTCAAAAATATATTACAGTTGAAAAACGTTGATGGACTTGTTCCCTTTTTCAACCTGATGGAGAAATGGCAAGTGAAAAATCTTAAAAACCACTTAATTGGCATTTAAATTAGATTTATGCTTAGATCACAGCACAAAAGTGAAAATAGAAATATCAAGACAAATAAAATGCAAAATTATTCTGAAACTTATACATTAAGGCAGTATCAATGGAGTAAGTGATTATGAATGGAGTCAAATATCCCTGGATAAAAGAAAGTTTACTGCATAAAGACAAATTAACTTTAATTCCAAATTAAATTAAAAAGCATGAATGGACATCGATTTCAAAAATTCAAGGTGCAAGTCTATAGGGAGAAGTTATTTTTCACCTGTTTCCAAACAAGTGTAGAACAAAGCTTGTTGATTTTTTTAAAACACAAAAAGTCAATTTGTCATTTTTTTTGGACGTATTCCTTTTTCAAAATGGCGATTAATTTCCTGATGCTTCAGAATCTGGTCTTGTCATTTGTTCTTAGTCCCATGACGTAGTAATTACGTCATCATTTATATTTATAGGGAAGTTTCGACCAGAGTCGCGACGATTGCTGCATGTAATCCCGCCCTTAGTGTTGGAAGCGACAATCATGGCGGATTATGAGATGATTTCTTTTAGTGTTTTTCAGAAGAATGTGATAAATTATTCACTTTTCAATTTGTAAATAAATTATTGGGAAGGAGATATTCCTTATTACGTATACATGTATTGAGGATTTTTCTTGAGGGGATATCTCGTTGTGTTTGTGAAATAACTATTTCACTTTTTCATTACCCTTGTGGGTTTAAACATACGAAGAACCTGTTCATTTCGAATCAAATGTTCTTTCGTAAACTCAGATATGTTAAAAATTGAATTATCTAGGAAAAATGGATGGAAAAAGAAAACATAATTAAAACACAATGTAAAGAAAGAATACAAACTCCCGAGTATTTTTGAGCTAATTTTCGTTTCCTAAATTTATTTCTTACTAGTATTAGCTCCGAGTAAAGTCCCCGCCACCTTTGAAGTTCTATAGACTAAATGGAAAGTTATTTATCGCTATAATACCAATAAGTAATCAAGCATTCTCTAAGAATTTCCAAATTTATCCAACTCGGATAAATTGGGAGAAATAGAAGTCTTTCTCATGTGCCCCACACCCCATCTTCCTGAACTACTTACTTTATAGCAAGCTTGATCCTTGCAAGGGTTCGATTCCCGACACCGCTGAAGACCCATCGAGTATATGCGGAGTACGTGCTCGTTAAATCTGTGGGTCCGAAAGTCCTGAGGTCGGTCATGGCGCAGTTTACCTTGGGTCCAGGTGTCTGGAGACTATTTCCCTCCCCTTCAGATGCATGGCAAAAATTGTGGAGGTGGCGATAGATAGTGGCAGCATCTATCATCTCATGAGGCAGAAGTCGGACTCCTGCCATTTTATGGGCCTCACTTTCTCAGGAGCCGCACCCCCTTTGCCTTGAATCCTTGTGGAGCTTGGGTATTCCAAGTGGCACACGACAACAACAACAGCAAGCTTGAATATTTATCCATGATTTTTTTTTACATCGAATAGCCAGGTTTGCAAAATTCAGATTCATTGGACTAGATGGGAAAATTTTGGCTTCTGCGTTTGCTGAAAATATATACTCGTACACAAAAATTAAGGATTATTTTAGTTTTTTGGAAATAATGACCCAAATTTCAAATCTTTACCGTAGTGGATCCAGGGACACGTGTAGGGTGCTAATTATTTCTGAAAGAATCGATTCTGGAATCGATTCTTCGAAAAAATGAAGAATCGATTCCAGCGGGAATCGATTTTTTGGAATCGTACTTAATTTTCTAATTAATACTGAAAGCTATTAACAATTTTTTTCACTAATTTATTAGTATTTTGATAATTAATTAGTATTTTGCAGTAGGAATCGTACATAATTTTCTAATACAGATAATTAACAATTAAATTCACTTATTAATTAGTATGTCGGTAATTAATTAATATTTTACTGGTTAGTAATTAAATTAATAATAATGACTAATTATCTTTGATTTGTAATTAAAATAGATAAGTTCGACTCTACTTTTTCGATTCCGGCCCTAAGGAATCGATTCCAGGTTGGAATTGAACCTCAGGAATCGAATTCAAGAATCGAACCTCAGGAATCGATTCCAGAATCTAATCGATCGATTTTTTGGAAAGAATGACTAATAAAGATAATTTTTGAATTAAAATGTAATTTTGAAGTGGTTAAGTGTGAAACTTTATGACCCAATGAGAATAAAAAATGAAGTTTATTTTAAAATATACACTTAATCTGTATTCGTGAATTTCCAGAAAAATGCAACCTTGGAAAAATGTAATACTTAGTTCTTAGTTAACCGATTAAAAAGTGTAAAAAAAATGAAAAGAAATTTTCAAAAATTATAATGTAAATTATCTTGAAGCTCTAATGCAAAACCTTGCAGCATATTTCGTACAAGAGGCATACACTCAAACCTGCTTTTGTGCGGTATATGTAAATGAAAATTTCAATCAAATTGCAAATTGGGGCATGGAACAAATATCTTGTATATCCGACTACCAAGCCATACACAAGCGTCTAATAAAACAACAGTCGCCACCGACTACTTATTTTAAAACATATTTCTGAAAATTTTATTATAGATTGGGCACTTCTTAATAAACAAAATTCGCTCGGTCAGCCTGCGCAAAGCGGTTGCTTTTATTAATTGGGGGGTAATCGAAATAGCCGAAAATTGCATCGAGTTTAACCGGAAAAACGTATACATGATTTTTACGTCATTCGAAAGGCTTAGACCCCCTGAACACAAATATTCTGGTCAGCCGGTCGAAAGCGGTTGCTTTCGAGGGGTCAGCTCGGGTCAAAATAGCCAAAAATTGCATCGAATTTAACCGGAAAAACGTACACATGATTTTACGTCATTCGAAAGCTTACGACCCCCTGAACACAAATATGCTGTTCAGCCGGCCGAAAGCGGTTGCTTTCGAGGGGTCAGCTCGGGTCAAAGTTTCAAAAACCCTATTCAAACCTATGTTAATCCTTTTTGGGGAAATTTCATTGTTGTAAACTCCACTATCACTATGCTTAAATCGAGAGTCCAAGATGTTCCAAGTGTTTCGGATTTTCCCCTATAGGGATTTTTTGGGAAATTTGGAATATCGATCAGGACACTATCTTCTACGTTTCTACCAATTTTCAGCTTGTTATTTTGATTTTCATCCAACATTTTAACCCAACAAAGCATTTTATTCAATAAATATTAATGATAATTCAATTAAGCTTTTTATTTCGAATTTTTTGAGGTTTTTGCTTAAAATTCACATTATTAAGCAAACTCAATCGGGCTCTTGGTTCAGTCGCTATGCTTGAAAACGCAATCCAAGATGGCGGTGGTTTTTCCAAAATGGCGGATTTTCCCCTCCACAGAATTTTTTGGAATTTCAGGGTATCAATAAGGACACTATCCTCTACATTTCCACTAATTTTCAGCCTGTTATATTGAATATCCGGGTCAATATGGACTAAGCTGATTGTTTAAATATGGCGCGTTGAAAAGTATCATCTTTTTGCATTAAGCGCACAATATCTCTATAACTATTCAATCAAATTGTCCAAAACTGTTACCGGTAGCTTCCTTACATATTTATCTTCAAATTAATGTACGGGTTTTAAATTTTGATTATCTCATTCCAATTTACAAGCAATTAAAATCAGGTTTTTTTCTCAAAATTTGAAAATTCAACTTTAAAAATTTTTATAGTTGTTAAAAAATTTAAATAAGTTTTTCGTTCTTCGTTAATTTAAAGATAAGTTTCTTTTGAATGTTCAGAAAAAAAAACCGCGGAAAAATATCGTTTACTTTTCTTAAAAAGCTGCGAGCAGTAAAATAATAGCCTTACAACTTCCAAGTACTTAAAGCGATTTTTCAAACACAAATTATTTTAAAAAAATTTTTGTTGGATATGTTTTGAATAAGAAGGTATTTTCGAAATAATTTCTCCAAAAATCTCATTGAAAGAAACATTTGCTAAAGAATTACATCATCTTAAAAATTCTTGTAGACTAAACATTTCAGATATCCCAATGGGAAAACCCATACTAACCATTTAAAAACTAAGATATTTTTAGAAAGTTGGTCGCTGCAAGTATTTCTTTTATAAAAACAAAAAAAACCAGCAAAATCTCACCAAGGGGGGAGGGGGGTCCAGATTTTGGAAAAACACCTCACGTAATTTATGGATGTTCCCTAACTGAAAAAAAGTCTTTGGTCAGTATAGATACGGTTTCTCAACTCAGCCATAGAGTGGGGATTTCATTACGGTCGGAATTTAAAGGATTTTTATACTCAGCCATATACGGAGAACTTTTAATTGTTTTCGAAAACACTTTTTTATAGCTAGCTACTTGTGAATTTCTGTGCGGTTCCTATATTCCGCCCAAAAATAGGTTTGAGTGTAAAACTTATTTTACACTCAAATAAAAATTTTTTTAAAATTTTTTTCCAGACTATTTATAAAATAGCTTTCTGGAAGAACTTTAAGTCTTTAAATGAACCGCTAAATAAAAAAAATTGTGTTTATATAAATTACTTTGTTTAAACTATTTACTGGTGACTAAGTAACCATACAAATTAAATGCACGCAAGTAATAGAACATCCAAATCACTAGCTCAGCATTAGCTGTTGAATACCAATCCAGTCGCAAATCCCACTTAGCTTGAGGGAGAATCCCATAATGCATGCATGAAACGTGGGTCATTAAATTCGAATTTCGCCAAATCAAATCCTTTTAGAGAGCAACAAGATTATTCCATTAACGAAGCCTGGTTTCGAAAAAGAATCCACTTTACTTAAAAATATTATTCTTCCGATTGAATATCTATATTTAATGGATATGCTAATTGCGCGAGTTCCCTACTCGATGCCAAGAAATGGAAGGAAGTTCTGAAATTAATGCCTCTAGACAGGAGTGCTTTTAAAACCCTCGAGTAGAAAAAATTTTATGGAAAGAGCGAAATGTATTTCGAAGATTTTTTTTACGTTTTGGATTCGCAGCTTTATCGTGATTTCAAGAGAATATTCGAAAAAAAAACGAATCTTAAATAATTTATTGCTCCAGGTTTATTTCGTTTTGCATGTTAAATAAACCAGATTGAATTGTTGCGAGTTCAAAAGATAGGTTCGGATGGCGGAGTATGAAATTTTAATGGAATCCTTTTTTGCGTTCGTTTTCAGAACGAATTGTTTTTAGATTGAGTAAATATGGTTCGCAAATAGGAAGCCTGATTCCGAAATATGTTTTTCTTCTTGGGATGTTCGATTAAGGAAAGGAAACCACTTTAGTTAAAATTCTATTATCAAAACTTAATAGTTTTCTTTGGAAGTTTTTTTAAAAAGCAGAAGGAAGGATCTAACCTGTTTATAATTTTTTACCTATGTTTTTCGAGCAATTGCTATTAAAATTTTATTGATGCTATTTAAGATCGATAGAACGAAATTTCACAATGCAATACAAAATTACTATTCTAAAGATTATTACATTCCTTTTGCGTTATTGTTCTTTATTTAAAATTTTTAATTGTTTTAAAAGTGTCTAAAATGCCGAAGATTACTGGTAATATTTTTGTTTTATACACATTTCACTTCCTATAAACTTTCAATTATCCTTATTCTTTTCAAAATTATATTCCATAATAATTAGTAAATGATTAAATTTCCCCATGCAAGCGTATTAGTGTTTACTACTAAGCCTAATTTAATTAAGCGTATTAGTGTTTAAGCCTAATTTATGAATAAAAATATAATTGATCTTTACGTTTTACTGATTCGATTGAAATATTTTTAAATGATTGATTCGTTTAACTTTCCATTCGTTCAACAACATTCCCTTTACTTAAGGTTATTATTATGTTAATAAGATAGAAAACTAAGGAGAAACTATTGTCACTCTTTGTTAATATCAATAATCCTTCAAACATCTATACAGGGTGTATCTGAAATGGTGCAACAAACTTTCAGGGATGATAGTACTCATCAAGACGAACAAGAATCGGTATAGAAAGGGGGTCCCAGACCAAATCCCAGGGAGTTAAAAATGGAGCGACTCCCCCAAAAAATCATTGAAAAATTCAATTTGTAGAAGAACTACTATTGGTAAAAACTTAATTATGGTCTCAAAAATTGTGGTTTAATGTGATCTTTAAAATTATCTCAAAAGTCTTAGCTTTAAAATTTGTTTTATTATGAAAAAAGTTAAAAAACACAAAAAAATGTGAAAATCTGCCAAAACCTTATTTTATACTTCGAAATCCTTTCTTTTGATTTGATAATCTGAAAGATCATAGTTGAAAACCCTTAAGTCCAAAGTTTCACGTAAATACAATCAATATTAAACGCTTGAGATCCTGTTAAAGTTCGTTTTTTGCGTGCGCTAACAGCTGTTTTGGAAACAGCTCTAGAAAACAGCTTGCGCACCCAAAAAACAAACTTTAACAGAATCTCAAGCGTTTAATATTGATTGTATTTACGTGAAACTTTGGACTTAAGGGTTTTCAACTATGATCTTTCAGATTATAAAATCAAAAGAAAGGATTTCGAAATACAAAA
The DNA here is from genome assembly GCA_024610705.1 of Tetragnatha versicolor. Classification (NCBI taxonomy): domain Eukaryota; kingdom Metazoa; phylum Arthropoda; class Arachnida; order Araneae; family Tetragnathidae; genus Tetragnatha; species Tetragnatha versicolor. The sequence continues at coordinate 5,954,921 of JANDEH010000014.1, read as the reverse complement.
TAAGGTTTTGGCAGAGTTTTCACATTTTTTGTGTTTTTTAACTTTTTTCACAATAAAACAAATTTTAAAGTGAAGACCTTTGAGGTAATTTTAAAGATCATATTAAACTACAATTTTTGAGACCATAATTAAGTTTTTACCAATAGTAGTTCTTCTACAAATTGAATTTTTCAATGATTTTTTGGGGGTGTCGCTCCATTTTTAACTCCCTGGGATTTGGTCTGGGACCCCCTTTCTATACCGATTCTTGTTCGTCTTGATGCGTACTATCATCCCTGAAAGTTTGTTGCACCATTTCAGATACACCCTGTATAATATCCCAATAGTTGAATGGTTTCTAAAACTTGAGAGAATTCTTGATAAAGAAAACCAATTTTTAGCAAGCAATCAAATTGCTGAAATTTGTACAAGAAATATGAACTCTCCCGTTAATAAATTGACATTTTCAGTCACCACTTTAAATTATTAAACTATTTTATTAAGTATTCATACTGTTAAGCAGTAACTGTTTACATCATAATTCCAAAAGAAAATCTAGAAATATCTCCAATAGTACGGAGAATTATTCATAACAAAAGAATGGCTTAGTTCTGAAACATGTCAAACGCCATTTACCTTGTTTTGAGACAAACGAGAAAAACTATATAGAGAGAGAAGCCCACAATATTTTAATGAAAATGTATAGTAATTTTTTTTCTTAAAGTAGGCCTCTTTTGGATATTTTACAGACAAAATTTTTTTTAATGTTTTTATTCTTTTCAAAAAAATTATTGCAATATTTGCATTTGACAGGTTTCTGCAATAAACAGAGTATTCATGCCTATTTTCATAGCTTAACTCTAATTTATTTCAGGATTTGGTATTAAAGTAGGAATATTAGTTGAAAATATTATTTCATTATTGAATACCAACCCATAAAATTATTATAGATTTCTTATTTGTTTCTCTTTTGGTTAGAAGATGTATAAATGTGTCTTTTTTTTATAAATGATTTTAACTCTAGACTCAAAAATAGTGGTCAGCCAATTCAAAATGTGAATATAGACATCTTCGAAGTCAATTAGATGGTGTTTAGATGTTACTTTGTGGACAGTAAAACGGTTTTGCTTTAAAAGTCGACAAAATCAGTAAATTAGTTCAATATTATTATCTGGGGTATAGGTTTGATGTTCCTTTTTAAAAAAAGTGATTCATAGATACAAAATCTCAATAATATGGATGTAATAAAGGGCCACGAGCATGGAAATTTTAAATATGTAGCTGCCAAAACGTCCTAAATCTTGAGATTCGTACAAAAAATTTAAAAATATATTTTTACTCTTCCTTGATAGACCTAACCTCTGAATCTAAAGAATGACTTTTCCAATCGCATATAGTGTTTTTATGCGATTAAATAAAAAACAGCGGTCCCAAACAAGCTGAGATGAGACGGCATGAACTAAATTCCCCGCTGTTTAAGTGCAGAACCAGTCAAGCGACGTCGTTTGACTTGTTTCGGCACTAAAGCTGAAATTTAACATGCTGGGAAAACTGTTTTAACATCACGTTATTTTTATTATTCTTACTCTTAATTGTGCTTTTACCCCTTTAGAATCCAATGACACCAATAACACATTTTTGAAAAAAGTGGCGTTCGACACGCTTCAGAAATGAGCGATTCGATTGAAAGTTGAGTTCTACATTATGTCGAGTAGCAAATTATGTACATAAAATTTTTCCGATTATTGCATTGTATTGAAAGTCCTGAATTTCTATCAAAAATTTGATGGTTTTTCAATGAAAGTTATATTACGTACTATACAGTTTTCTTTCGATATTCTATAAACATGGTTTCTGGACTTATTCCCTTTTACTAACTGACGATTTTTTTCAATACCTATAAGGTTATAATAACAACAATGCATCACATTTCCCCCATAAAATCCCCACCATAAACACACCAGACGCGCTTTTCCTTAACTTTCCCAAAACCCATCCCGGAAATCCACTATACACAACTTCCTAGATCCAAATTCCACCGCTACAATTTACGATGCCGTTGATAAAGCCATCTCAAACCTTCCAAAAAAACACTAAAACCACGTCCTAAAGCACATCAATTCATTAAGAACGGAGCGGACCTAATAGGGGGCATCCGAAAAAACCCAACAACCAAAAGCCAATCCAGACAGGAAAAAACTTTTGAAAGGATTTACGTCGACCAAGTCCGACAAAACATCACTCCTCACTCGTCGTAAAAACCTCTACGCAGCACAGATATACATTAACCAGGAACGGCTTCTTCCGAGAAAACATCCTCGCATATAAAAGCCAGAGAAACATTCTCCAAGGCAATAAAAATTACTTTTTATTTACCAGTTGCTCTTTGGAGAAGTTGGCGCTTGTTTTATTTTCGTTGGAAACATGGTAGGAGCCTTAACCAATTTCCAACTATTAGCGTGGGGATTTTTTATGTCGTGGCGTTTCCCCTAAATAGGGAAAAAGAGTCTAATAAAACGATTCTTGGGAGATTTTTTTTTCGGGCGACGACGAGGAGATATAAAACGAATAGCTGGCTAATTTTTGGGTCTGATTTATTGTTTGTGGCTTGGCGGGTTTACGAACCCGGCAACATGGGGTCGGGAAAGGGGTTTTTGGTGTTTGGAAATACAGTTCGGCCAGTTATTGCGAGCACGGATTTAACTTGGTGCTTATTTTAGCTGGTACATAAAAAATTAAAACAGTAAATACGATGTTTAAACTAATCTTTGATTTAAACGTGCGGAAGAAAATCAGTTTATAATGGGGAAATCCAAAATACAACGATATTCATATCGATATAAATCTAGTTTTTAATTAACTACCACTTAGAAACATTGGATAACAAATTAAAATTACAAAATTTTCTCTACCATTGAAGATACAAATTCCGCCTGGTTAAGCGTTTCTTTCAACCTAGACTTCTCTTTTTAATTTGCGCCTTCATTCATGTGTTTTCTATCTTTTTCTAACAATTTATTCGGGGCAAGAGCTATAGTAATGTTTTAGCTGGTACCCCACAATTAACGTCATTGAGTACCTACTTCGAAACAACTATTCCTGAAAGTTTAATTGAAATCTGAGATGGTCAGGTTTAGTGGCTACATTGAATGACACCTCTATTACGTTCATTATATATTTAATGACGGATTAAATTCAAATTTAAAAATATTGAACTAATTAATTAACCCATTAATAAAAAGCAAATGCCTGATTTTAAAGGTAACAAGAATAACTACACGATATCCCGTAATTGCCAAACGAAAAAAAAAATAAAATATTCAAAGACCCCCTGCCCTTAAAAAACATCGAAAATTTATTGTCAAATAAATGTAAAATAAAAAAACCCGCCTGTTAACCTGGTTACTATTAGAAAAAAAAATACGGAACACTTTCAACTTTTTAACAAAGCAAAACAAAATGGGATTATCTTTTAAAATTATTTTGTACCCAATTTTCACTATTACACTGTTCAACAAATTTGACCTTCAAAATTTTTTCCTTGATGAAAATGTCATTTCTTATAGATTTTGGGTCGCTGAATACGAAAATCACCATTAAAATTTCTCAATTGACTCAGGATTTTTGGGGAACAACAGCCCCTCCCCTTTTTACGTTTTTCGACGACTTTATAACTTTAAACTCGATTTTCAGGGTCAAAAAGCATTGCTTTAGTCTTCAAATTGCCCCCAGGGGACAAGAAAGGTTCAAATTAATAAAATATGATAAATTTATAAGAAATGGATAGGTTTAAAGGGTAATTACTCCCCTAAAAACGTAAACAAATTGTTAAAAATAGTGGGATTTGTTATACCCTATTTATTTTGCTTATTTCTTACGCAAATCCTCTTTGAAGGGTCCTAACCCTTCCCCAAGGACCCAAATTTCATGACAATATGCAGCAATAATTTTTACTAAAAGCGGTTGAGGTGTTAGCGTCCCAGAAGCCCGCGGAAGAGATCGGAAGACTCCCAGAATCGCGAAGGCACTCGTGAGCACAGGAATTTACATTGATTATTTTGAAGAGATTACAAATGACGTTTTTCTTATATTTTGGGACTATCCTAAGCAGAAACTCTTCAGTTCTTTAACAACTGACCGGTCCATGATTCAAGATATTAATAGATGCACGGTTGTGGATAAAAATTAGGGGGCATCCTCTTAAAAACTGAGGGTGATGGAGGAAAATGGTTGTCATATTTGACTTTAGCAGGTCATTTTACACCGAAATGAGCTGAAATTCAGTCGGTGGCATTTTGACTTTTACTTTGTGCAGCAGTTTCATACCAAGTGCGGCATTGAACCTTTCCGTGGGTTCTTTGGGGTCGTTAACAGCTGAACCACTTTTAGTAAAATCATTTCTGCATATTGACATGAAATTTGGGTCCTTGGTGAAGGGTTAGGACACTTCAATATAAAATTTGGGTAGAAAATAAGTGAAATAAATAGGGTATAACAAAAATCCTACTATTTTAAACGATTTTTTTTTGCGTTTTTAGGGAGTAATTACCCCTTAAACCTATCCATTTGTTATAAGTTTATCATATTTTATTAATTTGAACCTTTCTTGTTCCCTAGGGGGCAATTTGAAGACTAAAACAATGCTTTTTGACCCTGAAAATCGAATATAAAGTTATAAAGTCGTCGAAAAACATAAAAAAGAGGGGAGGGGCTGTTCCCCGAAAATCCTCAGTCAATTGAAAATTTTAATGGTGATTTTCGCATTCAGCGACCCAAAATCTATAAGAAATGACTGTTTTCATCAAGAAAATTTTTTCATTGTGTATTGTCCCACTATTAAGCTTGTTCAGCAAACAAATCTAGCAAGGGTTGCTAGACATGTTGCTGATATCCATTTTTTTGCATATTTTGAAAGTTTAGAGGGTCCTTCATAACCTGAGAAAGGGATATAGCTCAAATCCAGCTCATTCCAACCCAGTATTAGATGAAAAGGTGAAAACTGTGATCTCAACTGTGAAATTTCAGATAATTTGAAAATTTAAATGGGTGTCATTTATTTAAAACTCGTAAAGACACAAATATTAACTGGTAAACTGGAAAAAACAATTTCACACAACTTAATTGAACAAAAAAAACTGAAAAAAAAGCATGAAAAATCGTGTTTTTGCATCACAATCAGCTCATTCCAACCTAATTAGTGTAATTACGCCCAAGGTAATGCACCTGGAATGAAAATGAAAAACTAATCAAATTGTAGGCGGTTATACCTACAATTAAAAATTTTAAAAAGAAATTTAGCTTTAGACCTGTTGACGTGAGAAGTTTTTTGTCTCTCCTGTAAAATTTCAAAAAACGGAATGAGCTGGTTTTGATAACAAAAGCCTCACTTTTAATATTTGCTATTCTGGCATACAAAATCTAGCTAGTGTTGTTAAAAAAGATTTGCTACTTGATTTTTATTTTTTATAGACTTTCTTTACACTAAAGCAGCAGACTTATTCACCTAGTGGCCTCTATCTCCCGATGCGATGTCTAATTTGAAGAGGTAATATCGCAGTGCGTAGATGTTGGATCAGTGGTATAACGGAGTACTTTTCTTCGAGGGTGGATGAGGGATATTGGGAAATGATCGATTTTGGATAAGCGGTGTATTTTTAGACAGTGTCCACCGATAGGGCAAGTGTATCACGTCTACCCTGCCGTAAGACGATCTTGGAAATGTTTGATTTGGGGATTAAGTATCTTTAGTGTTATAATAAGGAAGACGTGATTTTTTTTAATGACGGGTTTCTGATATTTTTTTAACTTGATTGATATGGATGGTGTCAACCGGAAATAACTTACCGATGGAAACTCTTATTGCATTGTTGAAACAAGACTCTCTGTAGGGTTTATTTCTCCATCTTAAGGTGACGTCTTGCCACACTGATGGATTTTATTTCAATACATCTTAAATTTAAAACGAAATTTAAGACAAAAAAACATTAATTTATATTTATTAAATAATAAAAGTCATCAGAAAATTCAAATTACTGATTCGAAATATTATTTACTTTTATTTATAAATTTTAATTGTTCTGGTCAACTAGTAATCGGAGTTTTCAGCTTAAAGCGGAAGTTAAACTTCGAGGTGTGACTAGTGATCGGTTGACACCGTATATACAGCAGTGATTCTCAAAGGGGCGGTGAGAGGATGTTTAAGGGCGGTGAACCAGTATTGGGCAGTAGTTGGGCGGTGGGCCTATTTTGAGCGGTAAGGGAGCTATAATGAGCATGAATCAGTAGTGGATCAAAAGGGGGACCATAAGAATTAGCTTAAATTCACTCTTTTCATGATAAAAATCAAAAATTTTATGGGGGAGAACCCCCCAGACCCCCCGTACTATTCAATTGCTTAAAATTGGTGGTCCTCAGACCACAGGTGGTCACTGAGAGCTTCGGAAGTGGTCTGCAATTGAAAAGAAGTTGTCTGATGGACAACATACCGGCACTCATTTTACCACTACTTGTGGCTATTTTAAGCAACCCTAAACACATTATTAGTTTTAAATAGAAGGGAAAGAGAACACACAAAAGGAATAAAAAGTTCTTTATTCTGTTGCCATATTAATGTATATAATTATTTTTATTTAAAAGGGTATCAGCGGATGGCCAAGTTCAAATTTGCTGCCGAATTGTACTAATGATGATATAGTTAAAATTATTTTTAGTATTAAGTTACCGCCTTTCCCTCGCCTTTAGGGGGGCGATAAAAGATTTTAAACCACTGATAAAATGGTGTTTCAACAGGTTTTGACCAACTGATAAAATGGTGTTTCAACAAGTTTGATGGTTTACTAGTCGTTTATCACCAGTAAAAAAGTAAATTTTGATATTATAACAAAAATTTAGTAATTTAGTTTACCTGATATAAAATAAAGTTTTAATATTAACGCGCAATGTTCAATGGTTCAGTTGTGCAAGATTATAAAGAAGATCATTACCTCATAATTTTCGCTTTCTTTTTTAGTTTGAATGAAATGTTTTTTTAATATTTCTGAAGTTTAAACTATTTTAACTAAAAGAGGAGGGTGTTTACCACATAAATTAAATAAATGAAGAATTTTAAATTATTCTTATGGCTTTAGAAAGAAGATCTTTTTAAAACGCAATTTTTTCAATTTTCGCTAAGAACTTGGGTAGTACTATTGAAGATGTAAGTAGAAATGTTAAGAGTTGTTTTAAATATCTCTCTATTCTAAAAAAAAGTTTTTGGTGAACGGTTTCCAGAGAAAGGCTTTTTAATTACTGAACCAAATGACACATATACAGGGTGATTCAGAAATAATCATCAATATTTTGGGGCGAGGTAGAGGGGCCCTAGACAAGCATATTTCGAATAGGGATGGTGGGGCGCAGCCTTACCGTTAAAGAGCTTGGACCTAATGTAGTGCGAGTGCGTTTCAAAAGGCCGTTTTTAGAAGGCCCGTGTGACGAAACAAAAAATAATAAAATGAAAAAATCTATTGCATGAGGTAAGGAAGTATCCCTACTACTTACACCATGAATTCGATAGAATTTGAACCACTTTCTAAACCGTGGAGTGAGTTTCAAAAGTGCAATATTAATCTTTTAGGAAAAGAATGGAGTTCCTTAATGGTATTTAAAAAAATGATGATCGGGGAAGGAATTTTCAATAATCGTAACATTGATCATTGAAACTGTTTGATCATTGAAAATTCCTTCCCTGATTATCATTTTTCTAAATACCATTAAGGGAACTCCATTGTTTAACTAAGAGATTAATACTGCACGTTTTAAAACTCACCCCACGGTTTAGCGAGTTGTCCAATTTCTATCACATTGAGGATTTAAGTAGTACGGATACTCCTGTACCTCATGCAATAATGTTTTTTATTTTATTGTGTTTTGTTTCGTCACACGGGCCTTCTAAAAACGGCCTTTTGAAACGCGCTCGCACTACATTAGGTCCTAGCTCTTTAACGGTAAGACTGAGCCCCACCATCCCTATTCGAAATATGCTTGTCTAGGGCCCCTCTACCTCCCCCTCAATTATTGATGATTATTTCTGAATCACCCTGTAAAGTATCAAAATGTGCGGATTCTATCCGCATTTCCGAGTAGGCCCTTCGATTTTTCAAAAAAATTCTCAATTTTAAAATATTTTCATTTTTTTAGATAACGAATAAGGTCGCAGTTACAAAGCAAATACTGTCAATCAAATTATTATGCATCCAATCACAACATCACAACGACCGATTGGCGCTATATTTTAAGATGAAACATGTTTTTTCACCATTTAAGAAAGTACTTTCTTGATGAAATATCACTCGAAGACTGATAAAAAAATATTCTTAAAACTTACATGTACGCCATTTCATACTAAAATTTCACCATTTTTGTCCAATATTTATAATTTTTAGTCTGATTTTATCGAAATTAATTGTAAACAGTGTTTTGTCTCTTTTTATTTTCAAATGCTTAAACGGTATTGATTAACAAAAGTCTGGGTTTAAACAAAAATATGAATGATAAACACTAGGCATACTATACTAACGAGTAATGGTTTTTGTTTGGTCCGAATATTGATAAACAATTAGAATTAGTTATTTTTATAATCATGGATTAAAAATAATTAAGATGAATATTTTTAAAAACATTTCGTTTAAATTTTTAATAAGTTCGAGTTAATATGTATTCAAACTTTTAAGGGAGATTTATTTATGGAGGGGATTTGGTGAAGTATTTTTGGAAAGTTGGTTGACGTTTTTTCTGTAAATTGTTTAATTGTTTTATAAAGTGTATTAAGTTCAGCGAGTTGGAATTTTTAGGAATTGCGAAGCAATTCTAAAAGGTCCTGCGTTAGCAGTTTACGGGGGTTGGCGAGCGATAGCGAGCAGGGGGCGGTAGCTCCCTAGAAGTTTAAATAATGGTTTGAATTTTTTGGCGATATATCTTATAGTTATCGTTTAAAACTGATTTTTCTGCACAACGTACTGCCCGCCAGCCCTATATGTGTGGCCATTTCCCCCATTTACAAATTGTTTAACTATTTAATTCACATATTTCTTCGAAGTATCCTGTTTTGAACATAAAAATTAAGGGAAAATGTTTCTTAACTATCCTACAGAGGAGGATTTATATTCTGCCAATTCAATAGAAATAGCAAAGATGATGCAGGCAAACCATCAGATATGATTACATAAGGGATACGACGCCACCACCCAAGTGACAAGGTTTCTATGCATCCAATTTTTCCTCAATTTACTATTCAGATGAAGACACCATTGAATTTTGATCAACATTTTGGCGCTCGAAACACGTTAATGTTTTTCTCACGGCAACTTTAACTGTCACGGTTAAAGTTATGCAGGCCATCCTTACCCGCGAAAGATTGGATATATCGCCACCAACGAAACTGCAAACTAAGGCTTGTGTCATACCTGGCGTTATCGCTCCTCCCATTGACAGTGTGAGTTATTGGAGCGACTGCTATAAGAAGTCCGGTCTGTCATGACCCTAACATTTCCATTTTCCTAATTCCGGGAAACTTCCCTTCCCTCCACATCCAGAACGAAATAAAAAATTATCAATCAGAGGTCGTTCCAGAACACAAATCGGACGCCATTTTTTTTCCGCTCTTCCCCTCCCCTGACAAATGGCCAAGAGACATACGCGCATTCACGTGTTGCAATTAATCATCTGTCTCGCTTTCCTTCTTCACTTTACTTCACAAGGCGGTTTTGTTTAGGCTCAAAATCGTTTGGGTTTCGCTCGCTCTTTTTTTTTCTTCTCTTTCGTGGTGGAGCGTGTCTTGTGGGTTTTTCTGGGTGTGAGCATGATGTTCTAGAACAGGAGGGTTGGAACGTCAAGGGAGGCACCGACGGAGAATCTTCGAAATGTTCTTTTTTTCAGGGGTTTAGGATGTGAGGATCGGTTTACGAACTTTTGAAAAATGGATGGTGGAAATGAATTGTTGCAGAAAAGGTGATACTTCGTTTTGCTTTTGTTGCAGAGAGATACAATGACTTTTTTAATCTCAGTGTGTTGAAAAGTAGTATGCAACAGAATCTTGTCGCTGTCTGTTCATTAAGAATAGGCGCCTGAAACAGGATCTAAAACGCTCAATAACGCCAAATAACGTTCATCACGCAACTTCAGTGACAGATTCTTTTACAGTATTTTAACTAGTGATGGGCAGGTATCGATACCAAATACTTAAGTACTCGATACCTATAGGTATCGAGTGTATTCGATACCCACAAAAGTATCGATACTTTATTGACATATTTTGTTTTAAATTTTTCAATGAAGTAATCTTTATAATACCTACTGTAGATCAAACGCAGCCTGTTTCCTTTTTTCATTTTGCAACGCTCAAACCCAAGTCGTTATCATCCGCGAGAGAAATTTGACGCGGCTAGGTTTTTCCCCCGCTAAATCCTTCGACTCTATCCACCTCCAGGTCCGTAGCTACGGGGCTTTTTGATGGATCGCTTTCAGTTTTTTGAGTATTAGTCAGATTATGGATAGGCCCTAAAAAAATTGTCCCTTCAAGTTCATTTCCCGACATTGAAAAAAAGTACTCGATACCTAAAAGTACTCGATACCTATAAGTATTCGATACCAAAGTATTCGATACCTAAAATTATGGATTTTGCCCATCACTAATTTTAACTACTTCCGTTTAGGTTGCCTTGTCATTGCACAAAAACAATTTTTCGACGATAATTACAAATAGCAACTGCTTCTAGTAGAGTACGTCTCAGGCGCCTATTCTAAATGAACAGAGAATAGAAAAAGTGGACCTACTTTTCTGAAAGAACGTAATATTGAATGTATCTTTAAAAATAAGTCAACCAACATCTTCAAAAGTAAATGTTAAAATTGGCAAGAACAGGGTATTTAATTTGTGGTATCATAAATTTACTATTCTAAATATAAAACAAAGTAATAAGGAAGTTGCATGTGTCAGATTTTCAAAAACAAACAAGTGTTCCGTATGGTTTTTTGTGTGGTAAAATGAAATATCTAGTCAGTTTTTCAAAAAAATGTACAGGTAATTAAATATTTTAATTTAAAAGTCGAGAAAAAAACACGTGACTGAAAACGTTTACTGTTTAAACTATAAGATGACGTCAACAATAATACCATCAACTCCATTGCTTTACAACAATGTTTAGTATAAGATGACGTCACATCCAAACTCTTGGCGTTTTCGCGCGCTTAAAAAGGGGATTTTCGTTAATTTTTTTTGACAATCAAAAAATTTCTCGATCGGCCTCAAATTTTGGGTAGTTGCTTATTTTTGCAAGAGGAATCGATTAAAAAAATAAAAAAAAATCATGCAACTTCCTCATTAAATTTCTTCAAAATTTATTTTATTTTCAGAGTACTCAGTTGGATCTAGTGTAACATTATGTAAAGCCTAGGAATAACGTAGTTTTCAATAAAACTCAGTGCTTTTAATGAAATTAAAGTGTATTTTTTGTGAATAGAAGCTGTTGGTTAATTGTATTATGATTTTTGAACATTTGATTCTGTTTGAATTTGCAAGGTAATTTATTGAAAAAAATAACAGATATATTGCAAGTGGGTTTCTTTTACATTTCCATAAAAACTTTCTAGAACCATTCAGAAATTGAAACAACTTTTCGAACGACTTCTTGCACAACAAAATCGCTTTTAACTCCTGAAATTTAAGAGTTTGAAAATTTTAATGCAATAATAAGTAGTACAAAATTTGATATTGTACGATTTAAAAAGTGCCTGAATGTTTTAATAATTATTTCTTTATTTTTCTGTTTTTATAAAAGCCATAAATTTAATTAAGTAGCAGTTTTAGAATTAAAAAAGGAAAATACACTAAACTTCTTTAAGGGTTAGATTGTTTTTCTATTATAAGCATCCCAACCAAACTATATAATTTCTTATGTATTGCATATATTTTTTTCATTGTAAGATTAATCGCACTTAATTAAGCAATCGTTACATGAAAATTTTACACCGGATCAGTAAAATGATATGATTAATATCTCAAGTAAAACGAAAACTACGAATAATTCATGACAATACTTTAAAACAAGCTTGTAAAATTTTGATCAAAGTAGAAATTTGTCACAAGCATAAACTTCCAATAAATATTTTTTAACTTTTACATAAAATTAATGTTTTTAAGCATTAAAATATCCATATCCAAATGACCTTTTGAATCTACACTTAAAAGTTCCTCATCAAGCTTTCCACAGATGCACAACCAAGCAATTTATCTTTCAAAAATGAAATTCGTCTCCCCCCCATCCGCAGTTTCAATACATCAATTTATTTAACCTTCCCCGTAGCGGTTTTTGACATGTTGCAGAGCGCTATGCTTGTCACTAACTTTCCTAAATCCATCAGGCCGACGAACGGTTTCTGAGAAAAACTCGATAAAGCCAGTTTTAAAAATAGCATCTCCTTGTTGCCATTCGCGGATAAGTAAATGTTTCGTTGGAAATGACGGGATTAATCAATGTGGCTTATTTTTTTTTTGCTTGTGGGTATGCATGAAACATCCATCAAGCACTTTTGGAACGATTTCTGGCAAAATCGTCTGCATAGTGTTTCATGGAAAATAACTCCAGATCGATTCACAAACAAATTCTTATCAGTTATTCCATAGGGGAAAACATTTTATCGTCTCAATCAAAGTAGAATTATAGGTATTTGGTTACATCGTTGGACATATTTTATAAGAAGAAATTTATCAATTTATTAAAAACTAAGGTATTTTCAAGCATACAGTAAATTAGCTTGGATGGCCTTCCTAGTTAATAGTTAAATGAATAATTCGAACAATTTTAACAATTTATCCACTTGATATTTTTATTTTGAACCCTACTTGGATTTTCCCCATCCTATTTTTTCGAGATATGCACTTAAGTTAAATATTTCAAAATCTAAAACACAATACCATAAATGAATATTGCATATACGCGACAGTTTTTATCACAGATAATAAGAAAGTTGCATGTGTCAGATTTTCCTAAATATTCAAGTGTTCCGTATGGTTTTTTTGTATGGTAAAATGAAATATTTAGTCAATTTTTCAAAAAAAAAAGTGTACACAGGTAATTGAATATTTTAATTTCAAAGTCGAGAAATAAAACACGTGACTGAAAACGTTTATTGTTTAAAAAGTAACGATGACGTCAACAATCATACCATCAACTCCGTTGCTTTCCAACAATGGTCACCGTACGATGAGGTCACATCCCCAAACTCTTAGCGTTTTCGCGCGCTTTGAAAAAGGGGGTTTTTAATTTATTTTGCAATTAAAAATTTCTCAATGAGCCTAAAATTTTGGGTAGTTCCTTATTTTTGCATGAAGAATCGATTCCTCATTTCTTTTAACTCCCAACTTTTTATTTTCGCAAGTATATAAAGGACTATTTTTTTATTAAAATAAAGAAATTTAATAATAGAAATTTTTATAAATAAGAAATTTATTATTAAAATAAGGAAATACAAAGTTAATTTATTTTTCTGAGCTGTTTAGTTTTTTTGAACGAAATATTCTCCATCATTAATTAATCATTATTTAAGAAGTAAATATTAAATCATATCTCGTGCAAAAGAAATCAAGATTTTTTTCGAACAATCTCTATTTATATCTCGGTAAAAATATAATAAGTAAAGTATTAGTATTTATAAAACTATCTTAATTTATTTGAGATTTTATTCTGCTTGCTACATTTTATACTTATTACTATACATTCTTTTATAAAGTTAACTTTAAACTTTTTAACTTTTTTTATTCATTGCTGTATTTTTCTCATACTTTAATAAACGATTTCCGTATGCCGTGATAGCGTGCCCAATCGGAAAATTCTTTCTAATAGAAATTGTTCTGAATATCAATATAGTCACCACTTAATACGTCAAATAAATATTTATATTTATTACCAGTTACATAACTGGCTATAGAAAAATACGATATTGTTCTAAGTTTCTTAAAAAGTGGCTTATTATAGTCACTTTCGTTCTGAAATTAAAATTTTAGGGAATGTGTAGGGGTAACCCTTAGTTTACATATCAGCATGATAGTTAAGTACTGTCGCACCAACGATAGTAAAAGGGTCACGTGATTTTGACATACTCGGAGGGGAGAAAGGAAGAAGCTGAGGGGCAGTTAATCGAAAGAAGAAATACATTTACTCCCTCTAACCTTAGTTATACCATCTATATACATAAAAAATCAGTATATTTTAAATAAAATTAAAAATACTGTAGCAAAAAATCACGTGACCCTTTTTATTATCGATGGTTCAACAGTTCTACTATTTGTTTCCTACTTCTTTTAAAACAGAAATAATCCAGAAGCGCACTTATTCCTTATCTTATTCCGTTTTTCGAAGAAAAACGGCTTAGTGTCCATTATGTGTTTCAAGAAGTGGTCATACAAACGACACAAGGGTTTGAACAATAGAAGAGATATTCTCTTCAAAGAATCCTATAAATCCATCGAAGACCAAGATGCCTGGACAGATACAGAACCTTCCCAAGGCTCCCTACACCCTAATATCCCTACCTCATCCTAATCTATTCCTACCTTATCTATCTCATCCTTATTCCAAAGTTTGCAAAGACCCCACAATTAACTCCGAAGGCAATCACCATTAACCACCTCAGATGAACTCACTCAAAATGCATACTGGAATCATCCAGAAACTGGATACATCCTGAAAATCGAACTGCTCTCCCTCCCTCTCATTAAAACCAGCGTTCGCCCCCCTCCTCGGAAACTGCACGCGATTTATCCCGAAATTCCGTTAGAATCTTTTCCGGGAGTCGATGGAACGTTTGGATGGGTGTCGTCGGCACCCTCGATTGCGCTATCCGACGAAACGGAAATGAGTAGTACTTAAAAGTTGGATTTGAAATTGCTAATAGCAATTGTGGTGACGGAGAAAAACTCAATTTCGGATAGAAATTTTTTTTGCCTTTTTTAAATATGAGGGAGGGTTTTTTTTTAACCTTTTACCTGCCGATGTTCCCAAATGGGAACATCATTTTAAGGAATTTTTTCACCACTTAATTTTTCATGCAGGAATTTGATACTTGGTAGAAATCACCTCAAAGATATGAAGTTATTTTACATGCAAAAGTTTTTTACGTGCAATTTAATCCTTTTTGTAGAATTTACATCAAAATTAGAGATTTTTGGCTCTTCCAAAAGTTGCACAAGTTTCAACTTGTGAAAATTTTAAATAAATTTATTTTTAAATAATTTTGCTGTGTTTAGGTAGCTTAAGTACACATCTTCCCATTTGGCTTGACAGAATAGCTTCATATTCTAATTTTGGAGAGTAATTACCAATACAACGTATATGTTCCCAAATGGGAACATCGGCGTTTGGGGTATAGTATTTGAGGGGATTTTTATAACATGCAAAAATTCAAGTTATTTCCTATTTTCTTTAATTTTTTGAACATTTTTTGTCTCAAAGGATCTAAACAGGTTAAGAATGATGTTTTAAATAAAAAAAAAGTAATTTTTATTTTTTCATCTGATTTATGGAGAAATAAATTCCAAATCTGTATAGCAGATTCTTACACTTGTATATTTTTCTAACTCCCCGATCGATTAATTTTCAGTAATCATCAATGGGGGTAATGCAAAGAGCATATTTGGAGTGATTATGAGGATTTGCGTTTATATTTTTGTTCAAGTACTCTTTTTACATAAAAGTTTTAGGAATAAAATTGAAGAATTTTGAAAATAAGGAAAAGTGCGTACATATAAAAACACTCTTCTGAAGTAAGTTGGATGTAAGATATATGTGGATGAGTTCGTAATCTTCCATGAGAAACACAGCTTTAATGAATCAATGGAGATAATTATGATTATAAATTTTGAAAGCTAATTAGATTTGAATGCAATTAGTGGATTTTATGCTAGATATCCGTATAGAACCCTAATTAAAACTAATTTTTCTCACAGAAACGTAACTGTTTAGCTTTGAAGAGCATGGGAACACTCTTATGTATTTTTTACACCAAAATATTACTCATAGTGCAAGAAAAATTTACGGAAAAGCTTCGCGCACGTAATAAACATGTCAATTTTTTCTTATGAAAATCTATAAAATGTTACTCAATCGTCTAAGTATGGATAATACAAATGAAAAAACCGTCCACAATCATAAAAATGTTCATAATTATTGATTAAAAACCGATTTCAATCATTTTATTTGAATTAATTGTAAAATATGTGCCTTTTGGAAATCCCCCTAAAAACTTCCCCCCAAACGCCGATGTTCCCAAATGGGAACATCCTCAAAATCATACTTAGAATTTTTTTTCCACCAAAAAATGACTAGAATGGTTTTAGTAATGATAAAACAAGCCATTTAAGCCAAAAATCAGAACCTTTAATTCGAAATTTGAATTGCGACGTTTAAAAGGTTAATTTAACACAGATCGTCGTTTGGTGATAGAAAAGAAATCGCGTCTTAATCATTATTGTTGATTTCAATTTTGAAGATTACATGTGATCATTATTTTAAATTTGGAGATGGAGGACACAATTTTGTCAATAGAGCATTTTCAATCACATGACTCGGACCTAGCAACGGCCTTGGCAACAGATTGTTTGACCTATAGCAGTTAAAAGAAAAATAACTGGTCACGGAATGCTTCCCAGGTGGCACAAGAATATTATATGATATCATAGGAGAATGTCATATAACGTCAAACTCCGATAGAAAATGATATAGAAATGACCCCCTGTTTTCGTCGGATGATATCATTTTTCGAGATTATTTAACAGAATACGATATAATCCGATGAAATTTTTATTTTCTCTATGCCATAACTTGACGTCATTTTACATCATTTCTCGACATAACTTAATAGCAGCCTACGATGTCAACTGAGATCGCAGGTAGATTAATTGCTTATTTCTTGATTTTATGGGTAATTCCATGGCAGTGTAACATCAGTCACATAAATTCTCCCTTATTTCATACCAAGATAACCTCCTCCTGCCTAAAAACTGGTGGGTTAGACCAACCCACCAATTTTCAGACAGGAGGAGGTTATCTTGTATAAAATAAGGGAGAATTTATATGTGACTGATGTTACATTGCCATGGAATTATCCTTATATTAAGGAAAACATTAACTAAAAGTAAACTGATGTAGGAAGCTCTTATAGCGATTTTTAATCTATTAAAACCAACAAGAGTGGAGAAAGGGTACCTTTGTAAATTTATCACTGTTTTTAAAAGAACATTTTCCAAAGGGTTTTCCACTTCCTAAGTTCGTTTTATAGACTAAATAGTAAAATTTATTAAAATTGTTATAAAAGCTTCCAACTTCAATATACCTCTAGTACATGTTTTTCTTTTATTTAATTATCACCAATCATTATGCATATTAAGATGCAGTTCTATATGTTTGAGTAATACTGGACTATTTTAATTTTTCAATTAATAAGTAATTCTTGTCAGATCATTACCAACATTATTAAGTGTTTTCCAAGAGCAAATTAGAAGGAATATTTTACGATATATATAAAAAAGTGTATTAATATCTTAACCAATGAATTTCACATTATTATCCACAATTAGAAAAATTATATTTTAAAATTAACAATTATAAACTTAGCACAAAGATCTAAGGCAAAGATGGGAAAACACTAATTTAAATTTAAAAAAAATAAAACCAATATCCTTGGTTTATTAAGGTTCAGATTTTCAAGCATAAGATTAATAATTCATATTATAATATGTAGTTAAATAGAGTAGAACTCATTTTTAATATGTTAAATAATTATTTTATTTTGTTTCTTATGAAAATCAATTTTCTGGCAGGAATTAAATTTTCAATTTTCTGGCTTCCTGGATCACTGAAGGTTTCATCATTTTAGGGCAAGCACCGGAACACATTCAAATCTTTTAGCTACCACATCTAGAAAGAAATAGCACAGTTAGTTAAAATAAGAGTACTTAATTCATTTCACTAAATCCTTTAAAACTAAAATAGCAATTTGTTAAATTCGGAGAAAATTGTAGTTTAATTCTATGTATTGAACCTTTTTTAGCTAATTATCTGTCCTGTTAAATATTGCCACGCTGTTTTTAATGCCAAAGATTAAAAATGTCACCAAGAATTCCAAAAACCGACTGATAAAATATATGTTTATTTCATTGCCAGCAGGGCCAAGGGCTGTGGGGAGCCTAGTGGTTAAGGCATCGGCCTTGGGATCGGAGGATCCCGGGTTCGATTCCCGACACCGCTGAAGACCCATCGAGTATATGCGGAGTACGTGCTCGTTAAATCTGTGGGTCCGAAAGTCCTGAGGTCGGTCATGGCGCAGTTTACCTTGGGTCCAGGTGTCTGGAGACTATTTCCCTCCCCTTCAGATGCATGGCAAAATTGTGGAGGTGGTGATAGATAGTGGCAGCATCTATCATCTCATGAGGCAGAAGTCGGACTCCTGCCATTTAATGGGCCTCACTTTCTCAGGAGCCGCACCCCCTTTGCCTTGAATCCTTGTAGAGCTTGGGTATTCCAAGTGGCACACGACAACAACAACAACAACATTGCCAGCAGTAAATATTATACCACATTTGAATTTTTGATTTCTAAAATATTAAATCGTTTGGCACTTACATATTATCCCGTCAACCGTTCAGCAGCCGTCTAATTCAGCGGCACATCAATAGAAAAGTCAACAGGATTTGATAGCATCTTTGATTGAGTGGTATGGTCGACAGTATAATACATAAGAACCAATTCAGGGTTCATACAATTTTTCACAATTCAAAATCAAGGAGTTTTCAAGGAGTATTTTTTAAAATTTCAAGAAGTATTTGAACAGAAATTTTTTACATAGCTTAAAACGCATGCTTTGCCAATTGCATTCCTGAATCAGGTTTTAAAATCACTTTCACGAAAAGTCGAGATTTTTCCGTTATAACCCATTATTTTTCTCGAAAATAATGCGGATCAAAACTATTTTTAGACAAAATAAATTTATTTAAAAAATTTCAAGATGAAAATCAAGGAGTTTTTAAGGAGTTTCCAAGGAGCGTATGAACCCTGCAATTGTTTTTAATGAGACATAACAAAATTAAACCTTTTTATATCCACATAATTTAAAAATTTCAATACGTCAAGACAAAAAGATGTATCTTACTTTGAAACAGCAAAATTATTTCCTCGTATTAATCACTAGGAGAAAACCCCCATTAACAAGGAACACTAAACTGATTTTTTGCCATATTGAAAGGGTAAAACCCCCATCTAATAATTTTTCTAGTACATCTAGCTTTGGGATAATAGTTTACAATTTATTATCCCCAGAAGTACTTGAAAATATTGAAAGAAAATTTAACTGGATTTTAAGAAAAGGATGGGTAACAATCTTGGTACAGCTTTAGAAAGAGACCTCCAGCCGCCATGTTTACAAACTAATCACTGACAACCATAGAGATCTTATTATCAATATTATTTTTATTAAAATCCAAAATTAAATAAAAAATTAATTAAATAAATCTCTATGGTTGTCAGCCATCACTCGAGCTGTGGGTAAACATGGTGACTGGAGGACCTTTCTAAGGCTGTTCCACAATCTTTAAAAGCAGACTTCATAATTGAAGGGTTCTTAATTACTTATTTTCCTGTTAAACATTCAGTCACCATTAGATTCCAGTCTCAGATATGGAAAGGCTCTTCGGATTAAACGGGATGTCTTCGGGATATGCAGCTTCTACCACATGGTAAAAAATCCAATGCAGCCTCTGTATGAAAAAAAATTAAGAATACATTATTCTCCACAATTCATGATTCTAAGAGTCTGATTGAAGAAATTTACCACCCACACAGACCTGCCAACTTAAAAAAAACCTGAGATAATACGTATTATCACACACTCTGTACAGAGTGCGGGAAAAATACAATTCCCACTAGCGCCATCATTGCGCAACGGTAACAAAATTAACATTTCTTACATAGAACGGAAAAAAATGTTTCTTTCAAGACCAACTTGGTGCAAAAGGAAAAAAAAACTCGGAGGAAACACAAGAAAAGACAGAGTTTTAGCAAAAAAACCTGAGAGTTGTCAGGTCTGTAGCTAATCTTTAAGAATTGTTTATATTTGTTAACAATTTTGGGCAATATTTTTAGTTTTGGGAAAACTTAGTAGCTTGGCAATATTAAACGAAAATTATAGCCTAAAATGAATCCCATTCGCAGTTATGTTCTTCCTTGGGAGTTTCTCATATCCCCTCATGTAATATGTACAAAATTAAAATCTAATAGTCTTAATATTAATTTTGAATCAATTAGCTTCATAATTAAGCTGACAAACATTGGTGCAACGCACTTAAGAGATAATTTAACCCCTTCCCCCTCAAAAAAGAATAAATATGTGATTGTGTGTTGGGACTAGGCTCAAGTTAATGCTTTGCTCTAACCACTGGCTTAAACATCCTATGAAAGTAAAGATAGAAATTAATCAAAATCTATAACAAACAAAATTTAGAAATGAACTTGACACTTACCTTGAATTCCATGATAATTATTAAATTTAATTAAAACGATTTTAAAGTAAGGGTTAATTTTGTAAACAATTATAATTCTCAGTTAATCACTTCACTTCAGTTGATAGGCACTTTTTGTAGTTTCTTATGGTTTCTTATTTCTTATTTTAATGATAGAAAATTTCAACATTCATTTCAAAACTTAAATAATATATAGGATCATGTACAACTCAAAAAATTTCAACAATCAATCAGAAAAATATTTTAATTCACAAATTATAGCAGAAATCTAGTGGATGTCATCCGCTGAATAAATCTGGCATCCGAACATGTTCGGCATCAAAACATATTTATTTACAATTTGATTTTGAATTTTGTCTTTAACCTAATTTTTAAACTTGTTAAACCTAATTTTTAAATATTTTGAATAGAATTTTTAATAATCTAATCGCTATTTTTCTCTTGGAGATCATCTTGATGGACTATCATCAACATTAAGATATCCAAATTTTAAGACTTATGAACAATAAATGACACAAAAAAGTATTACATATTTAGTAATTTAGGATAAGCCAGTTGCAAATATCATACACCAAGTTTAAAAGTGTTCCAAAACAGCTCATCTAAAATTGTTGCTTTTCATATTAGTACAATGTCACCAGTATAAATCCAATCAGCAAATTGTGCTCTGGGCTTATCTAGTACCATACATTTATATGAAAGCATATGATTTATATTTCTTTTACAAATTAAATGAAATAGAAAACCTGTGCTTTAAAACTACCTTTTATATTTATTTTAAACTAGAGTCAGACATTGACATTGGTACAAGTAAGAATAATGTTGGGTACTTTAGGATAAGCCGGGTATAAATATCTCTAATTGGAATATATTAGTAACGTTTTATTATTTAAACTTTAAAAATATAGCAAAAATTAAATGAAACTTCTATTTGAGGTATTTTAACACCATAATAAATTGGTGTTTCATTACTGTTATGTATATATTGGACAAAACTTGATGCTTGCAACAGGCTAATCATAAAGTTTTTTATGCTATTTTATGACATTGCTTTTCAAACTGAGGAACACAACACTGTCAAAAATAATCTGAATTTCAACAAAATACAATTTCAATTCTGAAATCAAATTAAAGTACCTATCATCAGCTTACTGGAGAAATGAAACCTAATCACTTTTAATGAATCCTTTAAAAGCAGTGGAATAGAACCAACGAACGAGGAATACCAAATTGCATTGATTTAATTTTGTAACAGTCATCATATTCAAATTCTAGCTGACGTATAAAAATCATTGACAAAAATTAACTGATATCAAGTTTCCGGACCTGGAAAAAGTGCCTGAACCTATGAACCCGGTTCGGGGAAAGCCCCTGCCAGCTCCATAGGAGCAATACATAAGGTTTGGGGAAATTCTATTTGGTTCGGGGGAAAGTTACAACTTTTTCCAGGTCCGCAACTTTCAGAAGAAAGTTTAAGAGGACATCAATTGATGTCCTCTTTACGAAATTCTTATTAAGACATAATCTGATACATTTTAGATATACTTCTTCGATTCTAAATTTTCCTTTCTGTGAAATTCTTATTACGACGTAATCTGATATATTTTCGATATACTTCTTCGATGCTAGAATTTCCTTTCTACGAAATTCTTATTACGACGTAATCTGATATATTTTCGATATACTTCTTCGATGCTAAAATTTCCTTTCTACGAAACTCTTATAACGACGTAATCTGATATATTTTCGATATACTTTTTCGATGCTAAATTTTAATTTCTACGAAACTCTTATTACGACGTAATCTGATATATTTTCGATATACTTCTTCCGACGCTAAATTTTCAATTATTGCAAAAATAAGTAAAAATCTTCAAATCCATAATTTACTCAATTATTTCTTGCTAATAATGTCTTAAAACATGTTATTAACTTTCTTTGTCAATAAAAATAAAATACATGATATCATTTTACGTCATTTTAAGTCGTGATTATGATATCCGATGTTCCACGAGATTCAGAACATCGGTTGATGTCGAAAGGATATATATTGATATAGCTGTGCTACCTGGGTTCTATTGGAGCATTTGCAATCACATGACAGCAACAGATACCGCCGCACAGTGGGCAAAAAACCCAAAAAGCTGGCCAAAAGTCGAAAAAAAAGTTTTTTTTTCGGAACTTTTGACACTTGGGATAGTTGTAGGGATATATCTAACACCTATTTGCATCATTGGCAAATCACTGGGAAGTCTCTGTGGCTCAGAAGATCATTTCGTACGTGAGCTTTAAGCGAGTTGTTTAGACATCTCGAAGTACAACAAAAAGTTCATTAACTTTAAACGCGTATAGAATCATGAAAAATTGACCGATTTCGATTCTGTAAATTGGATTATCATCTTAAAAGTACGCATAAATTAGAACTTTTTTGTTAAATTTATAAATGCAATATATTGAATAGTTAATCAACAATGAAGATAGTCATATTTCTCAAGATAGCGTTCTAAGAAATCGTTATAAAAAGAGGAAAACGAAAAAACCCCCACCAGATCCCACTCTGAAACCAAGTGGAAGTTTGTAAACACATATTTTTTCAAAAGCTTGCAAAAAACTGGCTGCCTTTAGGTGCCATTTTGGCTTCTGGAGCGATTTCTATGTTGCTATGTATGGGCGCGATTCATTTCGAGTTTAATAAAACTTTCGATTTTAGTTCTCAATATTTATAAAAAATATATTTATAATTAAGTCAAAACGTGTAAATAATGATATTATATTTTAATCGATTCGAAATCATTTCAATTAAAGTAAACTATACGACTAAATTAACATTTTCGCCAATAGCTTTTAAAAATATATATCAGTTAAAAAATAAAATGAATGTAATTATGAAATACATATTACCAAGACCCTCTATAATCTATATCATGCCACACAACGCGGTCGTGCAACGTCATCACTTTCACTCACCTTTGACGTCACTCCATAGACTTAACATGGCGATTTTCACTCATGTTTGAAGTCCTCGTCCGGAGTTGTGTGGCCATAATATATAGAGGATCTTGATATTACACCTAATGTATTTTTATATTGATGACATTAATTACTTTTTGATTGTCATAATCATAATGAAAGCATTGCAAATATTTTTATACTTTATTGACTAAATACTTCGGCATTTTGGTACGAAATAATTGCTAAAAAGTTGCTTTTTTTTGCTCTGAGAAATTGAAAATATTCCATCCAAACCAAACCAACCTTTTCACCAAATAGACGTCCATGTTGAATTCGCCATTTTATTTTCTGGAAATATATTTTTCTGATTTGTTATCAGTTACCCGACCGGATATTATATGTTCAGGAGATTAAAAAAATTAAGAAATTAGTCTTCTCGTCAAAACAATTTTCCGCCCTTTTGGGTCCGCCATTTTGTTTTTTCATAAATTTGACTTCAGATTCATAATCAGCGACCTCAAAAACCCCTATAAAGGAATTTTCATCAAAAAACTTATCACTTTCGACTTTTGGCCAGCTTTTTGGGTTTTTTGCCCACTGTGCGCCGCACCTAGCTACGGCCTTAGCAACAGATTGTTTTACCTACAGCAAGGAAGAAGATAAATGGTCGTGAAGTCACCTGAAAACACACTATTGTAGTTACCACCAGTAAAAAGTAAAAATAAAATTGATTTTATATTTCTATTGTAATTTAGCATTGCTAGTAATCTATCAAAAAACAATTTCTAAAGTTCCCCGACTTTGTTCGGCGTGAATATGATAGTAAAACATATGGGAAATTCTAGTGCAGGATATCCATCTAGCCTCCAGGTAGGGTACAAAATTAATTCCACATTGAATGAGGAAGTTGCATGATTTTTTTATATTTTTTAATCGATTCTTCTTGCAAAAATTAGCAACTACCCAAAATTTGAGGCCGATCGAGAAATTTTATGATTGCCAAAAAAAATAACAAAAATCCAATTTTTAAAAGCGTGCGAAAACGCCAAGAGTTTGGGATCTTCGTATGTTGACGTCATCCTACGATAAACATTGTTGAAAAGCAATGGAGTTGTTGGTATGATTGTTGACATCTTTAAACAATAAGCGTTTTCAGTCACGTGTTTTTTTTCTCCACTTTTAAATAAAAATATTTAATTACCTGTACATTTTTTGAAAAATTGACTAGATATTTCAATTTACCATACAAAAAACCATACGGAACACTTGTTTGTTTTTGAAAATCTGACACATGCAACTTCCTTATTGCCATGTTTCAAATCAAAATTGGGACATGTCGCGGCTTTAATTTTATTCTTTTGTTGATAAAAAAGTGCTAAATATTAGATTTTATGATTATATAATCACTAAATATTTACTTAACTCTACCACTCGAAATGAAACACAAATTCTACTCCACTGTTTTGGCAACAGGGAGAAATGAATAAATTTCAAACGACGCTCTCTTCGTCCATTAATCAGCAGTCCTACTTCCTGACTGTAGTGCGCATGCGCCATTTAATGGACAGCTAATCTGTTCTAATTCAAGCGTACGCTTGGGGTAATGTATAATCATTAAAAACAAGAGAACCTAGCAAACCACGAACATTGAACAATCAATCAGAGTATTCCAGTTTTTTTTTGTATTTGTTTATTACACCTGTTAGAGTCTTCAATGCAGGCGAATAAATTATTTTGAAGAAGACCTTTTAATAGTGGTACATTTATAATTGCCCTGATTCACACAATGTTCTTACAACAAATTGTGTATTTACTCTACTTATTGACAATATCTTTTAGCATTTAATTGGGGGAATATCAAGTATGACATTACATACTTACTAGAATTTGTTTCATGAATTTATTGAATTTGAAATTATTTTTAAGAGATTCTTCTCAAAATGGATTGAAAGTGACCTATAATAATTTTTCGGGGATTTTTTTTGATAGGATTTAAATGTGTTGATGATACTAAAAAGTAACTTTTCCTGATATTCAAAATTAAATATCTATTTCCAGTTTCTTAACTCAGCTATTTTTCGACTAGGAAGTCATCTTCCTGCTAAAGAAATCAATTGTGGGATTCCAACAAAAATAATTTGGATCATGCTTTATTTATACTGTAAAAAACAAAAAATCACGATTTAGAATGAGATAGAATTAATTCCCTTTGTGTCAAGGCTATAAAATATTAAAAAAAAACGACGTTAAAAGGACACAATTACGAAATGTAAACAACACCATTTGACCATTTTGGCTTCCGAAAACGCTGTAAGGTGTTTTTTACTTTTCGTATTTGTGTCCTTTTAACGTCGTCTTTTTAATATTTTATCTATACGATTTAGAATATTTTTGAATAAAAAATTATTTTAAACAATTTATTGTGTAACTGTGATCAATGTTTTGCACAAGTGAACAATAAAGAAATATCGGTGTAAGACTTTAACTTAACCCCAAGTGGAGAAACTCCCTATTATCTACTCCTTAACCCTTTATCTACTGACGGTACTTACAAGTAACACCCACTTTAAAATTAAATAGAATAATCATCCTTACGAATATCCTGACGATACTTTGCAGGGACACTCTCAGTTTTATTCTTCCAGGATAAAAGGCGGGTTCTATTATGAGTATTTTTGCGGAAAATCCGAATATACTGAATTGAAGTTGTGCTTTCAGCTACCATTTTGAATGGATCCCCATGATTTTCATTTTCGTCGCCTCAAAAGTAGTTAGTCAGTCAAAAGGAAAATGTATTATTTTTTAAAACTTAAAACTGCGATAAAAAATCCATGTGTTTTTGTATTGTGAGAATATTTTTGCACTACGTGTACTGACAGTACTCAAAAGTATCGATTTAATTGATCGGATCTTGCTGATAGGATTTTCCAAACACGATTATTTTATTTATGAATATCCCTTAGTTTTCAATTTAATGACTCAAAAAAAGTATTTGCACCAAAAAAATTATAGATAATCATAATGTCGTAGATAAAGGGTTAAAATCCCTTAAATTAAAGGGTTTTAATTAAAGGGTTAAGAATTAAACATTCTCATCAATACTTCTTACCCCCTTTGTTTTTCGGAATCCTACCCCAACCAACTTCACTATTATGATTTAAAAAAAAATCCTTCCCAATATGCCCCAAAACCAGTCCCAAGGTGACTTAACAGGAAAAATTGCATTCACAATTGACCCGTTGTTCTTTCAAAATTATCATCCTCATCTGCATTTTATCGCTATCTAAGATTGAGAAAAAAAATATCAAACCGCTGCCATTTTTGGTGGAAGTAATTCCCTTTTCTGAAGTGGAATGGGATATGAAACTAGGATTTTTTTTGCCTTGGCAGTGGCCTTGGAAGATAGGCTTTCGGTCCGGTTTTATGAATATCTGGAGATGAGGAATGGGGATAAAATTGCCTTTTGTTGTCTGCCTTCAATGACCAGATGAACCAGACAATTTTTCGAGTGTAGATGTTATTTTTTGAACAAAAAATGTATTAAATTATTCCATAATATGTACATTTGTGTTTGTCCTTTTTTGAATTTATGCTTCGCAAAAGATATCTAAATTGTAACTTAAATAACTTTATGTATTTGTTTTAATCATCATCTAGTTCATTCTTATAAATTAGATAAATGACTAGAAGTGTTTTTAGATTATGAAAACAGAATTTTTTCATTTTCGCTGTTTGAGAAGCGTTTTAAGACGTAAAAACTACGTAAACTCAAACTGATATTCCACTGTACCTACTCTAGCGGATCCAGGGGGGCTAGAGAGCTGAAGACCTACCAAAATGAAAAGTTTTACGCTACATAATATGGCATTTTATTCGCCAAAATAAGTTAAAACCCTGTTATTTTAAGTTCAAATTTTCAAAAATATCCTGGGGAAGGACCATCAGACCCCCTTGATACTTTTGTAACTCTGGTCTTAATAAACTTTATTTATTAAGTTCGTAAAACGCAAAACTTCTACCATAAAATCTATATCCGAAATTTGGATGAGGCGTACCAAAACGAGTTGAAAAAGTGGGGTGTTTTTACTTAAAATTTCAAAGATTTTCTGAGGGAGGACCCCCTTGGTACATTGTAACTCTATTATTATAACTCTATTTTAAGTTCTTAAAACCGCAAAATTTCTATCATAAAAAAATCCTACCACCCGAAATTCGGATGAGACAGTTGGAAAAGTGGTTTTTTACTTCAATTTTAAAAACATTTCTGGTAGAGGACCCCCAGACCCCCCTTTCAGTGGTTGGAGCAGGATAATTCACTACCTTTTTCATATTAAGATAATCAAGGAGATTCAATTGGATTATGAAACTTCTTAGCCCCCCAAAACCAAATCCTGGATCCCCCTTGTGTACCAATGCACGCACATACTGTGCAGGAAATTTCAAGATTCCATTCTGCTTTCACACAGAATCATTTCTTTTTCAAACAGAACAGTTTTATTTCCTAAACAAACTTTAATTCCTCCCTTAGTAGCAACTAAGCATCCTCATTCCAAAGATTCTCCACCAGTTGCCAAATTCCTCGCAAAAAAAACATAACATGCAGTGAAAAAAACGTCCTACACTAAAAAATATCTTCCTGGACTCAAACTTACGGTCTGCATCTGTAAACTCGGGAGAAAACGGAACAATCACCAATGGGGCTATAATTGGTGGAAAATTTATAGTTTAATGACATCTTGGCTCGTAATTTTGGAGAACTTTGAACAAGGGCTTCTGATAATGGTTTTTGTTGTAAGTAATTATAGATATGAGAAGCAGGAAACTTGAACGTAAATGAACACGTTGGTTAGATCACTGATATATTGATCTAGTTTTTAATTCATTAATTGAAAAAAAAAATGAATAATGAGTATCTAAGGAAGCTCCGCGTAGAAGGTGTGTAGAGGTAGACTTACGGAACAAATAACATAGAGATCTTATTTAGCTTTATATTCTAATGATTGACAACTTACCATTATTTTATATTGAAGTTATTATAAATAACAACTTCAATGCAAAATCTGTGCTCCCTCAAGTATCCCCCCCTTGATTTTTTTATTATGGTGCAATTTTATTTTTTGATGGAAATATTTTTCATCGTGAATTGATGATTATTAAGGAGTAAAACCCAAATGCGATCATGGCTTTTAATCAAAACTCCAACTGCATGGGATCACAAAGTTTTAAGCCTAAACTCAGGCACGATTTTTAATTAGGAAATAACTCAAAATTTAAACATCAAACCACGTTTTGGAGATCAATGGTGATCATTAAATTGAAACCCTGTACAAATGCATTAATTTTGTGGTTTGAAAGTTAAAATTTGTCCTTATCAAGTTACTGAATTATGAAGTTTTACAAAGAAAAACATACAGATACCATTTTACTCATTAAGCAATCACTTGCCCAAAAGCTTAGGCACGAGGCAAAGGAACAATTAAACTCCTGTTCACGGACCGAACTACTGACCTCGAGTATCCCAAAGGGGTCATCTATTGTACTTTCGAGCCTGGTCACGGACAGTGGTCAGGTGAAAAACGATTGCCTTCCTTCCTTCCTATCTTAATTGACATTCACTTCGTTGCCATTCGATCGAGAGGAATTCTTATCGGCAAATTGATCTAATTGCTGCAGATGATCGTTTGCTGAGAGTTCGATGAGTATAAAAACTTGTTCCTTTTCTTCTTCTTGAGAACGAATGGATGGGATTGTATATTTACTTAGAGTGAACTTTTTGATATGATGTTTTGATGTTATACTTACCAGTTTAAAAGTTAACATTTTACTTTTAAACTATTTTTCTGATTGAATATGTCTTACGGTAACTGTCATGCATGAAGCTTTTCAACACACAGGAACAACTGGCCCCTGCGGAGCTAGTTGCTCCATGTAACAATATACAGTCGAATCCGCTTAATGTTATCAAAATCGACAGGTCCCGATCATTCCTATTTAATTTAAAGTAAAATACACCGTTTAAATGTGATCAACTATCAATCATCACTCCGCTTAATATTATCAAAATTTGTCCCTATCCCCTTTAAAACGACCCCTTTTGAGTTCGAGTTTCATTTTGAAGGTCAATTTTTACAAGTAAACATGTGCTCCATAAGAACATCTGGCGCTTCTTTTTTCTGAAACTCAGTATGGGTAAGAAAAATAAAACATTTCGTATACTATATTGAAAGAAAACGGTTATGGGGGGGGTCTGAATCCATACTTGTGATTGGTTAAAGAAACACCAAGATCCACGGTTTGCAGATGTTTTTATAAGAGATTTTTATTTTCCCTTGTTTAATAAAATTCAGATTATGTAATAAATAAGTGGTATATTGGAGTGGAAGGATATAATGGAGTGGAAAAAGAGAGACCTTTCTATAAAAATACCCAGTAAGCAATTATTTTAATTTTATAAACTGAACTACTCTTATATTTTCCCCCTTAAAATTTTACTTAGAGTAAAAATAGGGTTTTGAATACATTTATTACGATTACATTATTTTGATTTTAAAGCAAACAATCTAGTTACACTGTTTGCTGTTTTTTATATGAGATCGCTTAATGTTATCGATCGGATAATTTTATCAGTTTAGTCTCGTACAATTGCGATCACATTAAGCGGACTCGACTGTAGAACCGAGTTTCTCAAACTTTGGGTCGCCAGTAAGGTTTTGGTGGGTCACGAGAAGATTTTAAATTTTTTTGAATATATGGTAGTATGTTTTTTATAATTTTTACAAACAGTTATTGACTTTTGAATTTTATCAAATTACCATGTAAAAAAATAAGAGATATTTGAGAAAAACTACCCTACTTGGTGTCAAACGGAAAAGGCAATTAATGTAAATACATACACTATGTGTGTCACTTTAATGTGCCGATAATGCAAAACTAGTCAGTTATTCAAATAATATTTAAAAAAAAAAGTGCTTCTAAACGTAGGACACCCCATCCACACCGGGGGGAGCAATGCAAATTTTAAGAAATTTCTTAGGAAATAATGCAACTGAAATGTATCCCATATTACTGAAAAAACAAGTTAAAACCCGGTTTTTAAGGGTCAAATTTCAAAGTTTTCTCTGGGGGAGGTCCCCCAGACCCCCTTTTTATTGCGGGGCTCATTGTTAAACAACAATTAAACTATTTATAAAGCTCAAATTCAAATAATACTTTTTCTTTTCTAAAAAGTAAATTTCTCTTCTAACACTTGCACGATGTAGTCATTTTTTGCTGTAACAAATTAGTTGGTGAACAACCCCGTAGTCACGAAGTTAGAATACTGTTTGGGGGCATGAGATAATTAAGTGAAGATGGGGTGGGTCGCGTTATATTTTGTTTCTAAAAAGTGGGTCACGATGTTCAAAAGTTTGAGAACCCCTGATATAGAATATATTGTCACTGGCAGTGTGATTATGTGATTAATCAGACATTATTAATATTGCCCGAAATGGAGTAGGGCAATGTGATAAATTCTATGGCATTTATCAATAAAATTTATCACTTTATCTTTCTCCACTCTGGGCATTATTTAATAATTCCCAATTAATCACTCTACATTATAGGCGTTTGCTATCAAAATTAGCTCATTCCATTTTTGGAAATTTTACAGGAGAGACAAAAAACTTCTCACGTCCACAGTTCTAAAGTTAAATTTTTTGTAAAATTTTAATTGTAGGTATAACCGCCTAGAATTTAATTAGTTTTTCATTTTCATTCCAGATGCATTACCTTGGGAGTAATGACACTAGTTAGGTTGGAATGAGCTGATTTTGATGCAAAAACACGATTTTTCATGCTTTTTTCAGTTTTTTGTTCAATTAAGTTGTGTGAAATTGTTTTTTTCCAGTTTACCAGTTAATGTTTGTGCCTTTACGAGTTTTAAATAAAATAGTTTTTTAGTGAGTTTTAAATGACACCCACTTAACTTTTTCAAATGATGTGAAATTTCACAGTTGAGATCACAGTTTTCACCTTTTTTATCTATTTTTGGGTTGGAATGAGCTGTATTTGAGCTTTATCCCTTCGTCAGGTTATGAAGGGCCCTCTAAACTTTCAAAATATGTAAAAAAGTGGATTTCAGAAAAATATGGAATGAGCTGGTTTTGATAGCAAACGCCTCATTTATTCCATGAGGTAAGGCATTTCGATGAGTCCCTAATTCAAGATGGCGTCACGTTTGTAGTTTTCTTACTACCATCACTCAAAAACAGGTTTTGAAAAATTGAAAATGTTTTTAAGGTAGGAGAAATAAAACTTGTAATGGGATCAAAATTTTTATTTGCCTACTTTTGACTTTGTAATTTGTGTAATTTTACAAAAGTTCCTAAAGAAAATAAAAATGTTTACCTATTATCTTATTTTTACCTAATATAACTGATGTGTAGAGCAAAACTTAGAGAATTTTTTTTACCGCCAAGAGAAAATTTCCCATTTTTCAAACACTGTCGATTCAATTCAATAGTTGTATGCTTCCTACCCGCAGTTTCATTGGTAAGGGATGATAACCATGTGACGCTACTAGGCTACTATGGGATTGTATAAGGCCTCCCAATACATTATCACTCTATGGTTGAGGTGAAGCTAAATGGAATAATTGCCTTCAGGAGGATTGGGGATAACATGATCTGACACGTGGTCGAGGGTCGCAAAAAAGAAAAACAGGGGTCGAAGAGAACGCGAATCTGTATTCTTTATGAGGAATTGTGTAAGTGTTCAGATTTTATTGGTTTCTTTTTAGTACCCATAAAACATCGGATTTGAGAGAACCCTTATGACGAAGAAGCTTTCATTATTTTTAAGAGGCTATATTTGGACATGTGGTCCATGGGGTGTCATTTGGGGGTAGATTTTATGCTTTTCTTTTGGACATACTTGTAGTTGCTTGACGGTATGGAATATTTAGGCGGTTCTTCAGTAGATTTACAGTAATCTTTTAATAATAAGCACTACAAGTGTGCAAAATTTTTTTTCAGTGTGGAACCCTGAATGAGTAATTCAAAATTCATGAATTGGTAATAGTACTAATAGGAAACCTTTTCCTCATACCCCAGTGTTAAAATTTGCACCAATTCGAGAAATAGTTGTATTACGTCTGTAAACTTTTAATGCTCCAGGTGTAGCAGTTTTTTTATTTTTCAAATGTGGAACCCTGAATGAGTTTAAAAGTTCATGAATTGGTAATACTCATAGGAAACTTTTTGCTCATACCGTAGTGTTGAGTTTTGTGTCAATTTGAGAAAGAGTTATACTACGTCTTTGTAGTATTAACTTTTAATGCCACAGGTGAACAATTCTTTTTTCACAGTGTGGAACCCTGAAATGAGTATTTTGAAATTCATTAATTGGAATAAAATAGGGATTTTTTTTTCTCATAACCCAGTGTTGAAATTTGCGCTAATTTGAGAAATAGTTATATATCTGTCATTTTTTGATTATAAAGGTTTACCACTTTTCTTTAGTATTTCAGTGTCGGACCTTGAATGAGTTTCTCAAAATTCATGAATTGGTAATACAAATAGGAAACTTTTTGCTTATACCCCAGAGTTAAAATTTGCGGCAATTTGAGAAAGAGCTGTTCGTCTATCAACTTAAAATGCTGTATAAACTAATTTTTTTTATCTTCAGTAAAACCTCAAATTAGTTTTTCCCCAATGTTCACAAATTGGTAATAATACGCAACTTTGCTACCACCCAAAATCGAAATAAGAACTACCTCCTTTTACGCTTCACCATATAACATCCAGAATAACTCCTCCCATTTGGCTCTACGTCATAAAACCCCGCCCCCTAAAGCAATGACGCACAACAAATACTACACAATCAAACCTTTTCCCTCATGTTCGCAATCTCTAAACATTTTCTCAAAGATTACTCAATATAGCCAAGACTACTTCATCCTAATTTGCCAATTTCCCGGGGTTTATTAAAACAACTACAAGAAAACATTTCTCAAAACTCCGAGTCCTGGCTCATCTATTAAATCGTCGTTAATAACAGCCGCATTTCCCCTATACAAGTTCCGAATAATCCCTAACTTTTCCCTCATAATAGGGCACAACGTCTTAAACGTAACGCAGAACCGTTATTATACAACCCAGAGCTAATACAGGGACTCCGGATAATCCGCTTAAAAGTTGCAAACCCTGCCGTTCTCTGATTAATTAACTGCCTCATTAACTGTCTGGAAATTAATTCGGTGTATTTACATCAGCATGGGAGCAATTATTTCCCAATATTCGGAAACGAGTTCGAATATAAATGAAGCTTCGTCTGCTTCCGAGAGTTTCCTATGAGTTCTTTCTTTCCATCCTAGCCCGTCCGATATTTTCATTGAATCCTAAAGGAAATTTGGGGCGGTCAGGGCTTAAAGGGATAGAAATCTCTCTCCTTGATTATGATGATGCCACCGGAGCTGTGATAAATTAATCGGGAGTTTTCGTTTTGCGCGTTTTTGGAATTGTGTTGTTAAAATCGTTTGCTAGGTTCGCGTGATAATTATTAGGTTCGAGCTTTCGGGGGGCAATGAGTTTTCAAAATCGATATTAAGTACTGTAATACCCTAAATTTAAACCTTTCAGTCGTAGCCCAAGACCCTCTATGTACAAGGCCTCCCAACTCCGGACGATGACGTCAAACGTGAGGGAAAATCGGCGAATTTGCCGTGTTAAGTCTATGGAGTGACGTCAAAGATGAGGGAAAGTGATGACGTTGCACGGCCCAGTCGACAGGCCTTGTATATAGACAAGGAGGGTCTTGCATAGCCGCCACAGTTTTTAATAGGATTCAAAGGTAATGAGGTATTTGCATGAGTGATGGATTTTCTTGATTTTATACTTTTTTGATACATTATGGTTTAAAACTCCTAAATTTCTGATTTTTAAGTTCAAAAATTTGTTTAAATAATTTAAAATTCAATTTTATTTTTTCCAAAACGTCAGAAAAGTCACGTTATCAGAAACCGGGCTTCTATTGGACGTGACCTCACAGCGCAAGATTTGTGATTTAAAAGTGTTTTCGGGCCCAAACAAAAAACGAAATTTCAAAAATTTATATCTCAGAAACTAGGCTACGAAAATACTTGATGTAAACGTCATTCTTCATGGTTTTTTATCTGCTATTTTAATAAAATATAATCTCAAAACGTGAGAATACCTCATTTTGGCGATGCATGAGACTGAGAGACAACTGCTTTACGTCAGATTACATAATTGAATTAAAATCACGATGATTTGGGGGGACCAAACGCATTATTAGAAGTACAGTAATTTGTAAGATGAAAGTTTTAAGTAAAATATTAGGGTGAGCAGGGGCTAGGACACAAAAATAGTCACATTTTAACTTTTATTCCATATTAAAAGAATAATCTTGTGTTTTTTTTCTCAAAACGATGTGGTATTTCGATGTTTTTACCTAATGCTTCATGTTCTACTTTTTAATAATTTGTTTACTCTATTTCTCGTACAATATTGTTTTTTTAATTCAATGCTTTTTAATTTTCTCATTAATTTTAATTTAACTAATTATTTTGAAATTGTCTTTAAAATTATGAAATTTATAAAAAATAGCATTCTCTGGAAAAAATTAACCTTAATAAAAATAAAAATATAAAATATGTATTTTTAAGAAGCACTCTTGAAAATTATACACGTACTTTCTTATCACCAAAAAATATTTTCCATGTGTTTCCGAAGTATATAAGTTTTATTTATAAATGTATTTTTCTAAGTTTTCTTTCTTCACTCTAACATGTAAAGATAAGAATAGATTGTTTAGCATGTTAAAGTAATAAGTCGAAAGAATTGTGTCTTTTTATGATAAAGAAAAAGATTGCCACTCTATTGCCCCTCAGCTATTTTTAGTAATTATCACCAGTAAAAAAATAATTTCAAAATTTACATATTATAGGAGTTATTTTAAAATGATATATTTTCTTTCAAAAATAAATTAAATAATGTACCAATTTGTAATGGTGCAGTGTATTTTGAAAATGGTGTGTGTCAGGAAATTATTCTTCCACAACAGAAAGTTGGCTTAATTTTATAAGCTCCTAATAAGCCTGTAAAAACACCACCTATTATTGTTAGGCACTAGTTTCCCATCTTTAAGGTAGCGTTTGAATTTCTCCGAAAAAACAACTGGTCGTTTGAGGCTATCACAAAGAATCTGCCGAATTTTCGGCATCTTCTTAGAAATAGAAGTGCTGCTCAGCCACCCCATGTGGCATCGAATAGAACAAGTGGTATTATAGTCTGAAAGGGCAATGAATACAGCGGGTGGGGTAAGACTTCCCATTAAGTGATCTTTGTGGGTTTTTGCCGGTGTTCTGATAAAGGGGGCCATGCATCGCTATGCTACAAAACCACTTCTGTATTCTGCTCATATTTCTGTAGTTTTTGCATTAATGCTTGGCTCAAACACATCAATTGAAGTCTATAGCAATTTACCATGATAGTTTCGTTCGGTTTGATGATCCTATCAAATTCCAAGAAGCTTAGAACCTTGAATTTCTTTAGGTGTTATCTACGAGTAATCAATAATTAAATGAAAATTTAAATTTAATAGTTTTTCTTTATTGTTTACTAATTATAATCAATACCTAAATATGCATTCAAAATATAAATCGAGATATTTTTTAAGGATTTACAGATTCTTATTTTTATAGGACAGGTAAGGTGTTAAAGAAATCAATCCTATTCAAGTTCTCTAAGTCTTATTCAATACGATCTGTTAAGCATGTTTTAAAGTTTAAAACACAGAGAGAAACTTCAAAATTTAAACTCTCTCCTCTTCACCTTCACCTCAAGCAGTCCAAAATAGCTTACTGTTTCTCATAAGTAACTGGAAAACAACTTGTTACCCAAGACAAGTTAAAGAACGTGGAAAATCCAAACTTTCCCCATTAAGCTTCCAGAATACTTCGCTCCAGAACGAATCGGAATCCCTGTTGCCACTTAGAGCGAGGAAATAAACAAAACGCCTCGGAATCAAGGAAGCGAACTGATGCCAACCATTCTCAAAGAATTTCTTAACGCCCTGATCAATTAGACTCTTGATTTTTTTCTCTTCTCTTCTGAGTTAAACTAAGCCGTTGACAGACAGCTATATTTTTTGGTTCATAAATAGAATTGTTGCTTCGGGAGTTGGCAACACAACAAATCCAGGCGGTTCGGAATTTTCGCAGCAGGAACTGATTTGCAGCAGGAGAGGTTGCCGGGCTAAACTCCCTAGAGATTTAAAAAATATTTCGATTCTATTCCGGAATCGATTCCTGAGGTTTGATTCTTTCGATTCTTGGATTCGATTCCAACATGGAATCGATTCCTTAGGGCCATTATCGAAAACGTAGAATGGAACTTATCTATTTCAATCACAAATCAGGGATAATTAGTAATTATTATTAATTTAATTAATAACCAGCAAAATATTAATTCATTATCAAGAACACCAATTAATTAGTAAACAAAATTGTTTATTATCCGTATTAATAAGAAAATTAAGTACGATTCATAAGATTCGATTCCTGCTGCAAAATATTGATTAATCATCAAAATAGTGATTAATTAGAGAAAAAATCGTTAACATTTAGCTGTTTTAATTAGAAAATTAAGTACGATTCCTGAGATTCGATTCCTTCAAGGGTTCGATTGCTTGGTATCGATTCCAAGGCATTCGATTCCAGAATCGATTCCTTCAGAAGTATTAAGAAAATAAATAAATTGACGAAAATTTTACAGGCGTAAGAAGATGACTCAAAACACTTACTGTTAATTTCATTAGGAGAGGAGTTAATTAATTTTGAAAATTAGGTTCTGAGTTGCTAAACCTATTCAGTTAGCATCACTTGTAGTGTACTATATTGTAACTTGGTATAGTAAGTGTACAGTGTACACATCAATGTTTGTGTACATTGTAATTTCATATAAATTTCCTATTCTATTTGTAATCTGTGAACTGAAGTGTTCAGCATATTTTTACACGGGTGCTTTCTTTTGCGAATCTGTCTAGATTCGTGAAATAAAGGTATGTTATCAATCAAATTTCCTCAATCATTTTAATTTTTAATAGAATAATTAATGGCGCATTAAAAAAAGGGGTGAGGGAGGTAAGTTGTGAATGGCCGCTCTTTACCTTATCTTCCTTAAAGTAATGTGGAAGTAATTTCCAGTTTGGGAAATAATATGCTTGTACATATTTTTAGAAGTATTCAATAAAGTTTTATGACAAAAAATATTAAATAAAATTAAGTATTGGTCGAAACCAATATAACTTACGATTTCTTTTCTGGGTAACTAGTCTTATTTTAATAAGGTTCATATATGATGAG
Organism: Tetragnatha versicolor; assembly: GCA_024610705.1. Lineage (NCBI taxonomy): Eukaryota > Metazoa > Arthropoda > Arachnida > Araneae > Tetragnathidae > Tetragnatha > Tetragnatha versicolor. Next base: position 5,917,080 of record JANDEH010000014.1, on the reverse strand, counting down.
GTAATGGACAATAACCAGCCAAACTTGTTAAAATTGATTCACAGTTTCTGGCTTATAATAATTTACTAATAATATTTTAAAATCAAAATGGTAACGACTTCTCTATAAGTGAAATTTGTTAACATAGATCTGACGTTTCCTCCTAAATTAATTCAATTTTCACGATGCTATTTATGTAATAATTTACCATTTTATTTATCTATCTGAACTTAAAAACATTAGAATCAACTTTTGACATATTTCACCAATGAATATAGACACACACAGTAGATTTTTGGCCTTCACGACCGAACTAATTGCTCAGTTATTTAAATTTTTAAAGGTATGAATATTTCTTGTCACACAGCTTAAACTTTTGAAACTAAACATTATCTGGTGTTACAATAAAAAAATTTAATAGATTTTCTAAACTGTTTTTGTAAAAGTGTTTTACAGGTTTGGAAAATTAAAAAATTAAATGTGAAATTTCGAAGTTTGTAACATTTTTCAATTTTTAGGATAGGGTCACAAAAGATAATAGAGGGGTGATAAATACCAAAAATGGCGCCCTGAATGGATCACATATCTGTAACCATAGTACTAACACTAGCACAGCCGCTTTCGCTTTGGAAAATTAAGTTCTTTATATGAATTCTTAACAACTATTAATTGTCAACCAGAAATTGATCAAGCTGTTATAGGTGTAATTATTTTGTGTTAACTCTAATTTTTTATATTTAGTGGTGTACATAGCTAAAACATTTTTTTAAAACCAGATAAACGTTAAAATAATTATAAACTAACTTCTAAACCTAACTATTCTACCTATTGGCTACCAAAGTTTAACCTGTGAAAAAAAATGGCGTTGTTTCAGAACACAGTAGGAGTCTAGGATAAGATTGAACTTTTCTTTTATTCGTATCGCAAAAAAGAATATATATATTTATATATGTACAACAGCAATTGAAAGAGTCAGTTTTGTTTTTTGTTGATTCGAAGCTGGAATGCCACTGCCAAGAGCACGCTCAAGGAAAAGAGAACAAATGGATTAGGCTTAGCGCAGAGCACCAACTGAATGAAAACGTTCTTGTTGTGGAGCTATAACCATCAATAGAGATCATCATTGCACGTAGAGCGCATTGGCATATATCACTATGGAGGCTCCTGAGATCAATGTTTTTTTGGAGGCGGTTCACATGAAAATCGAGGTAGGGTGCCACGCATTAACTGCTTCATACTGCCGTAGACTCTGGTCCAAAGCAAACAATTATGTGACACTTAATTTAATATGTTGCATAAAGTTCGTTGAAACTTTTTAATAAATCCTTAACTTTAAAGAGGATGTATATAGGATGAATATTTAAAATTTTATATATAATTATTACTTTCGCTTAAAGAGTGGTGACTATGATTTTATTGCTTCATTTAGTAGCTTTTTCTACTGGTACAAAGGACTATGAAGAAGAAAACGTAGTGTAAATGGAAAAAATTTTAAAATTGAACCTGAAAACCATCAACGAATTTTTTAGTTTTTAATCATTCAAAGTAAGGTCATTTACAACAGTGTATAACCTAAAAATTTTTTTATCATTTAAACATAGTCGCGTTATACGGTGAACAAAGTTATTTCGTATTCATTTACCGATATCTTTTACATGAAATAGCGTTACACCAGAGTCTACTGTATATGACTAGTATGTTAAATATGGCTCGGATTTATATGACCGAAGAACAAAATATGAATGCATTTTTAAACACGACATTGCAAAATTAGGCTTAAGGATATGTCCATATCTGTCCCTTCAGTGCGTTTTCCTTTTTTTTTTCTTTTTTTGAAATAATACTTAAAGAAAGAAGAAGAAAAAGGGAATCTGAAAAATATAAGCAATAAATAATAATAATAATAATAATAATAATAATAATAATAATAATAATAATAATAATAATAATAAATTATTATTATTATTATGATTATTATTATTATTATTATTATTATTATTATTATTATTATTATTATTATTATTATTATTATTATTATTATTATTATTATTATTATTATTATTATTATTATTATTATTATTATTATTATTATTATTATTATTATTATATAATACTTTGTAAAATCGATCCATTTAATTTGCTGTAAAAATTAGAATTTTAAAATAATTTTTGGTCATTTTAGTAGCTTTATTTAGTAACTTTGTTATAAAACTTTAAACTAAAGGCTCATTTACACTATATTTCCCTTTCGATGATCGTCGTAAGTTATTCTCTCCGGTGAATTTTACATTTGCATAAAAATTCGAATGAGTGAAACGACCATTTCCACTTGTAATTTTGGATTATTTCTTCAAGATGAAGATCGACAGCGAAAAATCCAAATAAGTCTCACGCATATTGAAAGACGAAGTTACGTAATTTTTAAATTTTACTTCATTTGGATATTTATTGTAACTTTTATTTTTTTAAAAATAACCTATAGTACTGTGGCGATCTAATCACCACTTTAAAAATTTAAAATTTTAAATGGGTTAATATTTACTGGCCTCTTGTGAATGAGTCGGGATAGCCTATGAGATTCACTTTAATTTATTTGCATTAACAGCTAAGGAAAGCGCACTGTTTGGACAGAGATAAAGTATTACAAGCATCAACAAAGGCATAAAAAGCAGACATAATTAAAAAACAATTTCTTTTCAAAATAAATGAACAACATTACCCCACTCTTTAAGGCATTTTACGAGGGGATCGTCTTAAAAAAAAAAGAACTAAAAAGCTAGGATCACAATCTTCCATATTCATCGTAAATAGATAAAAATGCAAATCATATACAGTATAATTTGTAAAAGCAGAATCTAAGAAAAAAAATCAGCCCCATAACGAACAAATTCTATACTTTGATTAAAATTTAACAAAAAAGGAGGAAAAATTTCTTTCTCTTGAGATTCAGCTTTAAACAAGTTTTACTGTATGATATTAACAACTTAGGTAAGCAAATATTGTTTTATTAAATGTGGGCATCTTGCTAAAAGGTGGTCCCAAGACGATGAGTTTTGTTCACATATAGTCGAAAATACTTAAAATAGGGCAGACATACAGCAGGTCATAAAAATCAGAGCCTAAATGGTGAAATGCTAAATCTGCATCATGAGTGGTTGCTTGGCAACTAAGAGATGAAATTTAAAAAAAGGTAAAAACTTTTAAGTAAACTTTGGCAATGAGAAAACTTGCACATTCACGCTTTTAAAAAATTAATATATCTTGGGATAAGTGGTTTATCCTGACATTGAAAACATGTTTTCTAAAGCACTAAGAGAATATAACCTCAGATTACTTCTCATATTGATCGTGTAATGTTTCTTTGTCTCTCTTACATATTTATTAAAGCCTCTTTTTATACTTAAACAAACACTAGATGACTAGTTGAGGTTGTTCTGATACCGTGGCTGTTAGGGATTTTTGATTCTCGGGAGTGTTGTGAGTTTTAATTTGAAAAATTGAAAATAAGTACTACCATGTGGGGTAAAATTTCACTTGTTGATTTCGCTTAATTCTTTTACGGTGGCATTCACCGGTAACTTGACCACCGGTTAGCCGGAAACCAAGCCTCTGATTGGTGGAAAACTAGTTTCTCTTCATTAACAGCAAATCATAAGTTCGACTAACGGTAAACCGCAGGCGCTAGTCAAGTTACCGATTAATACAGCCTTTAACTCGATTTCAAGTATTTGATTCAGTTGGCTTACAAATTATATTTTTCAAGTTAGAGTTCATTTCCATTAGCAACGTGTCCTCAACTGAGTGTTAAATCAATGCGTGCTGTCATGGAGCTTGAGTCAAAAACTAATCCGATTTGTCTAAATCAGCGTTTCCATTGTAAAATAGAACCATAAATTTTATAATTTTATCATAAAAAAGACATTTTGCGAAAGTTTGAATGTGGCTTATTTTTTAGGTTAAATACCATTAATAATGGATGATTACAATAATATTTATACACGATTTTAAAATATTTAATATTAAAGTGGTGACTAAGTGTGGTCGTTTCAATTCGTTTTATTCTTAAATTAAACTTTGCATATGGATTACAATAAATAATGAGAAATAATCTGAAATAATCTCCCGCTACACATCAAGATCCCGTCTCTTTTTGCGGAGTGGCAAAACACCTCGATTTGTGCGTGAACTAGGCCAAAAAAGGGCCTAAAATTTTGAGGTTTTTACCACTGACATAATTGGCTATCGCTCCACCTTAACACCCAGGACGAAAGACATTCTTCTCATTTGACCACATTTAATTGGTAAATCGAAGGAAAAGTGTGCGTCTAGCGCAGCGTAGGCAAGTCTATGTACAAGTTTGGACAGATCTAATACTTGGTGTTTTTTTCTCTTTTGAAGTTCTCACACACTTTCCATTCAACCATCACTCTTTTGAATTTCCATTCATAATAGTATTCGATGTTGGAGTCTAGATTTCTATGACTTGAAGCAATGGTAACAGTTTAAAATAGACTAACGTCTCTTAGCAGCAGTGTAATCATACGGAGGAGTTTCTGCGCATGCTCCAGAACTACAATCTTATTTAGCTTTAAAATTACGCATTTTCTCTTGCATTAGGAAATCCCATATTTTAAGAATTCTTTTTCTCTCGTTTTCCATTTAACTAAATAATTTTTTTGAGCAAGAAGGTGAGAATTGAATTGGATTTTAATTAAATTTAGAAATTTACAATGAAATAAAAAAATTAATGGAATACGAATTATAAGAACTTCAATGTGTCATTAAACAGTAATAAAATATATACTGTAAGAATAAAAGCACTCACGACTTGAAGTTCTGGAGCATGCGCAGAAACTCCTCCGTATGAATACACTGCTACAAAGAGACGGTAGTTTAAAACCAAGCTAGCATTCGATGAGATTTAAATCTTTATGGGAAACATGCATGCTTATTTACATTTTATCAAGGAAACATATTTTTTTTATTTTTATCTGATTGTTAAATATCTATTTTATCATCTGCTATAAATAAAAGTATCTGCTATTATAATCTTCTATAAATAATTTCGAGTTTTATTAATAGGTTTATCTTGTTTATAAATCCTTAAAACACAACGGTTTACTTTAGGGTGGGAGAACAATCTTGGGTAGAAAGGTACTTCTTTGCCAACACGTTTTGGAAAGTCCTTTCTCCAATTCAGAAATAATTTGATATACAAAATTGAACGAAATTTATTATTAATTAAAATAAAAACCGAATCGATATTAGGACATGTTTCAGCCAATTAATAGAAATTACCTCTCTTTCCTGCCACTAAATCATATTTTTTAAAACTATAACATGTTTTGTATTTTAGATTTCGTTCCCAATTACCAGTTCTTAAAGTCACCGCATTTAAGTAACATTTTTAAAAATAAATATATGTATAAGATGTAAGCGCTGACAGAAATATTTCAAATATATTGTTTAAATAAAAGTAAGCTCTCATATGAAATATGAGCGCTCCGCTTCGGTTAAACTAAATATTAAGAAGTGTCACTTTCAAAAGTAAGAAATGGACTGGACAGGGTCACGTTTAAGTTACTACATTCAATGAAGCTTCTTTTCGTAGAATGTTCTGAAGAATTATTAATTCCGAACTTCTCAATTGAATCACTTAATTCTGAAACGTGTCAAACGCTACGCTTTCAAAAATGAGTTATTGGTGTCACGGGATTCTGTAATGGTAAACGCACATTTTAGTGTAAGAATAATCAAAATAACGTGATTTTAGAATAGTTTTCCAGCTTTAGTGCAGAAACATATAAATGACGTCGCTTGACAGTTTTATGCACTTAACTTCGTTTTACTGTCCACAAAATTACATCTAAACAACTATGTTATTTAAATTGGTTAAAACTTCCACGACCTGAAGAGTAATTTATTCCATTTTCCGGGATGGATGGTCGTGTTTCTTGGAATTTATTTCCATACGTTTCACTCTCTTCTTCGGAGAGCATCATCAGTGGCGAAAAGATCAACTACTAAAAATATGAACTATGTAATTGATTTCGAAGATGTCTATATAACAATTTGAATTGGCTGAGCCCTATTTTTGAGTCTAGAGTTGAAATCATTTACAAAAAAGGTATTTATACATCTACTAACAAAATGAGAAAAAAATAAGAATTCTATAATAATTTTATGGGTTAGCATTTAATAAGCAAATGTTATTTTCAACTTATATTCCCACTTTTCAAATCCTTAAATAAATTAGAGTTAAGCTATGAAAATAGGCCTGAATAGTCTGTTCATTGCAGAAACCTGTGAAATGCAAATAAGTCAATAATTTTTTTTATGAAAAGAATAAATATATTTAAACAATCCTTTTTGTCTGTAAAATATCCAAATGAGGCCTACTTTAAGTAAAAAATTACTAAACTATCTATAGAGCTTCTATACAGTTTTTCTCGTTTATCTCAAAATAAGAAAAGTGGCGTTTGACATATTTCAGAAATAAGCGATCTATCTCTGCTGTTATTTTTATAACTTTAAAGTAATTTACGTACATTTAATATTTATTCCACCTGATTTAGGCCATCCCACGAATGGGTTCTTATAACTAAATTAATGTTCTGATTCGTTATTTTCACGTTACGCTTTTAAAATTTTGTTTTGTATTTGGTTCTGATGTCGTGTTATGATAAGGCATATATATTTATTAGCTAATAAAGAATTTTGTTTGTATATGACAGTAAGTGTTACAGCTACCAAGTCATAGAATCCAAACGCTATTAGGTAAATCGATTCAACGCACAGATCGGAATACTCACCTCCCCAATCATTCTTACACTCACACACATACACACAAATTGTAAACAACCATTCAGGGTATGCTATACCTCGATCTGAATATGATAGATGCCCTGATCATGACTTAGAATTGACCATATTTACATGCTCGCAAATTCTGTAATGGTTCGTAAACCGAAGCCTTAGCTAAGATACATTTAACATCAACACAGTAGGGAGTCATTCTTGATAAACGTCAATATGATTGTGATGGGAGAAAAAATGATCCTATTGTAGCGTGGTGGATTGGGAATATTAACCATTGTGGCTTTAAGCCGTCTTATTTCATTGCATTTAGTTTATTAACATCGTTCAATGCAATTTGCAAGTACGGAGTAGTCTACTTTAACTTATTTTAATTTAAAAGCGTTGCAAATGTAGAAATTTTGTTAATCTTTGTCCTAGTGAACTAAAACATTCAAGTTTGTATTAGATTGTACTTTAAATATGTTCCTAATTGAACTGAAACAATCAATTTTATCTGGCACTATACTAGATAACAACCTTTCTTGTCAGTGACGTCACGGGTCGACCTAAGATCACACCACACATGACTTTTTTGCCAACTAGGTATCTAGAAATTAGGCTTACTAGAAATTAGGTTTTCTTTGTCAACCCGTGACGTCACCGACAGCAAACGTTTTAATTAAGTATAATTTAGTGGTGATTAGTCACTACCACAAGATTTTCTTTGTAAGTTCTTTTTAATGCAGGGAAAGAAAATATTGCTTCAACTGTAGAAAAGGAAAAAAAAGATAAATTAATGACGTTATTAGGAATGAATCCCGACATTCATGCTCGAAATAGTGTGTCATCCACTTACAGTTATTCATAAAATATTAAGAGTACAGTTTTTACTATGAATATTACGGTTGCTGGCTGAATTTACCCTATTGTATCATTTGAATCTTTCTCACAGAGGAAACTGTTCAAAACTATGGTTTACGTCATATAGAGGATTTCTAATTTTTTAATTGATTTGGAATGTAAGTCGATGACATTCTAAAGGCAGAGAGCATGCCGGATATTGAAATACCATTGAGGCACCGCCATGTTAGGCTTAGTATTCAACTAGACGAGTTTTGGCCGGCAGCAATGGGATTCCAATATCGTTAAAAACAAGGTTCTTGGTCTCCCGTAAAGGAGCCAAAAACTGGTATTTTGAAGGTATTACCTGATGCATTTATGACATGCAAGGCAACCGTTCACGTTTTTGTGCGCAAATTGGCTATATTCCATTAATTCTAAAGGATGACATTGATTTATAAAAAAGTTCAACTCTACGACACCAGGGGAGCTCAAACCCCTCTACACAGACAAATGGGATGACGTCAGCTGATGATACAACTAGTGGCACCTTACCCGATTCGCGTATGAGCACACTCCTGATGTACCGGCTTTGCTTCCATTGCTCAAAAAACACTCAAAAATTCATTCTTACACTAGAACAAAATCCGTGGCAGTCCGAACTCCATCCGTATCTTACGAAATCAGTCCTTTCCTGCTCTGGACACTAAGAAGGCACAGTAAACCAGCCTGTACTGCTCAGAAGCATTCGCAGGAAAGGGTTATTCTCACTTCAAACAAAACAAAATCGGTGGCACCCTTTCCCCAATTCTCAAAAAAGAAATTGGACACACGCACTGCATCATTTCACGCATCCCTCGGTTACGCCTCCGAAATGCGAACATCCAATCACAACAAACAGATCAATCACAGGGCTCCGCCCCTCTTGGCAATTACCTGCCGCATCTTGTCAAAGTCAAGGCAAGGCCTCCTCTGATTGGCCGCTTGTGACGCGGAGGCGGGGCTAGCGGCCGTGGTGCGGTGCCTTTTTCGCGGCGAGGGCAGAACGACGAGCTCGGTGGGCGGGATGTGCCTCGCCCAGCAAGGGGGCGTGGTCCGGAACTCGAGTGGGAGGGTCGTCGGAGGCTCCTCCCACTTTCGCTTTTCGCCTCCGTTGATGATGCCCTCGAGCTCCTCCTCCGAGCTGTGTGCGTCAGCGGAGGAGGAGGGGTCAGAGTCCAGGGCGGAGTCAGAAGGGGAGGAGCGACGGCGGGGCGTCACCTGATGGCGCTTGTGGCGGCGATGGGGCGGAGCTTCGCCGTTGCTGTGGTGATGTTGCTGGTTTGAGAGGTTGGAGGTGGTATGCCGCCTGCTATCCAGGTGGATAATACTCTCCATATCTGCATAAAAAGACACACGTCAATTTTATTATAGACACAAATATCCATTTTAATATCGTCGACTTACAGGAAAAAGGTTCCAAGTTCCTAAGTGTCATAAAGCCTCAACCATTGCTCACGTGATCAAGCAAGCTGGCCGGAATCGAACCGAGGACGGGTACAGCGCGTAGACTGCTAGCGTGTAAACGCACCAGGCCATTCCGTCCCCAGAGTCCACATTACACGTGACTTTCGAGCGGGAGATGTTTCAACACAAACACCGGCTCACCGCTATGGGGATGCGCGCGCATGTTCCGTCTACTTGTGTTCTAAGGTCGATGTTTGAAAGCGACAGAACGTCGCCAACGGACAAGCAAATCTCGAAATCTCGCCAAACTGAAACGTGATCAGTTGGTTGGTGAGATTGCGTGATGTAAAAGAAAAATAAGATTGAAATAAAGATAATTCTGTATTTGTGTTTTTTCCATTTGAATAAAGATTATTATTATTAATAAGGCCAAATTTGGCAGCATCTGGTGTACTGAATCACAAGTTATTTAGTGCCTCTTTCCTGTACGTCTTCAATAATCACCATTTTAGTACTACACATGTTTAAAAAAGTATTGGGTTGAAGACCCATGCATGACCCTAAGCAAGGAGTGTCCAAAGTAAGAAACGCGGGCTGAAATTGACACCAAAAATGTGATCCAAGGGAGCAAATTCCTATACATACTTAAGAGGTCAAAAATATTTGTGTGGAATTCAAATATTTTGATAGTAAATTTCTATAATTCAAGATGTGTTACAGCATAGTTTAGCATGAGATAACATGATAAAGCAGGTAGGTTTGCTTTTGGGATATAATATCCTGAGATCACTTTTCACAAACCTATAAGTTATGTTAAAGTTTAGGGCTCGACCGATACATCGGCTCGGCCGATTGTTTGAAAAAATATCCATCGGCATTGACATCGGCAGCCGATGTTAAAATTTTAAAAAATCGGTCCATCGGCCTAAAAAACATCTAGATGCCGATGTTTGGCCAATTGTTATCAAATTTTTGAAATAAATTTTAATTGATATTTCAATCTTAAAAAATTTATATGGAATATTCGTATTCAGCAGCAGTGAAAAATAGTCTATAAACATCATTCTCAAGTGAAAACCGTTAAAAACTAAATGTTGAAATGCTTAGATTTACTGGACTAAATTAGTTTAATGCAATTTTTACCATCGGCCTTTAGCATCGGCATCGGGAATCGGCCTCGTAAAGACCCATCGGCCATCGGCTTGCCGATGGAAAATTTTGAACAATCGGCATCGGCCCATCGGCCAAAAAAGTGCCATCGGTCGAGCCTTATTAAAGTTCATAGTAAACAAAAATATAAAGGGTGTTTCAACAAGTATATATATTCATGTGCAGAGTCTGGCATTGTATAAGACTGCCGCTCACTTACATTTTTGGAGCTCTTCGATTTCAGCACCTTCATCGTCTGACTCTGTCCCAGAATCCCTGTCATCATCAGACTGGAAAGAATGACAACTGTTAGCATACTTAAAAAAATAAATCATGAAAACTCATACATAATAGCATAAAACGGTATTATACTCATTGTATTTAAAATAGGTGTATCAATATCACGTTTTTAACCTCGTTGTCTTCGTTCAATGACTAGAAACTTGTACAAATCTTACAATGGGGGCATTAAGTGCCTAAAAGATGTGGATTTTTAAAGTAAAAGATAGTAAAATTGTTTTACCTTGAAACACCTCTTCTTTTTATAAGGAGTATAAAGGTTTTGCTTCAAAAGTATTTTTTTGGGGGAAACAAGTTTTTACCCGTTTATTGGCCATTATGAGAAGTAAAATGTGGTCCCATGTATTCCAAACGCAACAGAAACTCAATAGCAACGAATGCCCTGTGGCGTTGTGGTAGCGCTTTGCGCTCTCACGCTAAAGGTCCGGGGTTCAAACCAGGGCCTCAGGCCAAGACAGACTCAGCCTTTCATCCCTCCGTAGTCGATAAATGAGTACCATGGTTACTTGGGGAAATCAAGAGGCTGTTAGCATCAAGCTAGCGCGCACAGCTGACCCTGACATTCAGTCACACGTTCGGTAACAGCTCTGCATATGGCCTCGGCCAAGTTCTACCGGAGTTTAAAGGTCCATCGACCTAGATACTACCTCATCCCCCTTGATCAATAGAAACATTTAAAAGAAATACACTTTATTGATCCGACAGTAGTTAGAGCTGGTGACCGTGACTTGATTTTTTAAACCCCTGTTGTTGTAGAGTGACTGGATTTACTACTAACTTAACAATTTACTAATTTTTTTAACTGATTAGATACTTAATAAAATTAATTAATGGATATTTTGTATTTAAGCCTCAGGAAACTCGGCGACGCAATTGTTTAAGACCCATCGTAACATACAATATAAGCGTTCTCCATTCCAAAAACCCCGAAGAAATCGCTTGCAAATTCAGCTCACCATTCGACTACAACGCGGTCGCAAAACACTTCCTTCCCTACTCGCAAACGATAATTTTTCGTTCCGAAAAGGGGGAAAGACTCCAAGGGGTCAGCGGAACAAAGTCACTAATGAGTTCGAGGACACCTGCTTTGCATAATTATTCAATCATCCCTCTTTTGCAGGAACAAAAACGAACTTTGCTCGTTCGACGATAGTGAATTTATTCGTGTCCTTTGTCCTGTATCGCCTGAGCTATTTTACTTGTGAGGACGAATAATGACGTGTCCCCCTCTGCAATAGCATTGGTGACAAATACTAATATATTTTTCTTTTTTTAGCTAGGATAGTGGTGAGGAATACTGATTCGGGGATATTGTTTGGTGTGGGTTTTTGAGAGTTGTTCGGGAGCATGGCGGAGAGTGTTTCATCAAATACGCATTAGGGAAGTTCGCTTGGGTTGGGATAGTTGAATGGATGGACGGATGACGCAGGTCGAAGTCAGGCTGGGATAATACGGTGAATTTTCAACCGTAGTCACACTCTCAACGCTAAAATAGTCTTTTACTTTATTTTTAATCCACAAGAGATAATTTTAGATATAGTTTTCGTGCATCGACATGGATCTACAACATGGAAATTCACTGTAGCTCAAACGAAAAATAAATTAATTCCTTTCAGTAAATGTGTAAGGATTACAGTGAAAATCTTATGCTACTTATAATAACTATACTCTATTCATTTTGTATAGGCGGCTGAAAATATTTCCTTCCCCCACCACCGAATCAGTAACCATGGCAACTATCAACGTCAAAGCGACGAAGAAGGCGCACTACTTTTTTCCCACCTAACTTCCGTAAGCCGGTAAAATGTTAACATCTCCCTAAGATGCGCCTCATATTTTCTAGACAGCCTCAACTGCAGTAGAAAAATACAACCAACGAATCAGTCTCTGGGGTTGCGCGAAGAGCGTAGCTATGGTTACGCTTTTGGCGAGGGGGAAAGCCCTATTTTCAGCCGACAATTCTAAATGAACAATGTATAATGAAGAGCTTTTATAGAGGACTAACTTCAAGCTAACTAGCAAGACATCAAGTTAAGTTAAAACACGTGTGGCGTTCACGTCACGCAGGAAATGTCCTGCGAATGCACAGTATCGGAATATCTAGTGTTGCCCTAAACTGGGCACCTGAGGGCAAGCATCTCCCAAGATGGCGACGAGATTCAGAGTAGGGTTATGATTCTGATAGTTTTTTTTAAATATTCAAAATCCTGATGTGGCATTCGATGAGGTTTTGCCCATTTGTCAATTTTATTTGATTGTGAAAAAACCTTGCGTACACCTAACATCATTTCACTTTCTCATATAGCAATCACACACCACTAACTCAATCATACATCACTTAAGTTAAGTGCCCTCAGGCCTTAAATTGCATTTGCAAATACTGGATAAAGGAACCATCAGGCTACTGATGTGCCTCGATCCAGTATGGTGCCCGAATGGGCTGCTAAGCTTATGGAAAAGCTTCGAAACATTTGAAAAAGTAGCAAATCATAAACATCAAGTTTATTAATTGCAATTTACAAATTTAAACCATTTTAATGATTTACTTTCTGTTATATTCTGCTTCAAATAAAATTTTATTAACCGCTTTTCAGTGCTTCACCTTTATGCAAAATCTTGTTAGGTGTGCAAGCTTTTTTCACAGTTTTCAAAAAAAAGTTATTTTCAAGAGGTTATGGACCAATACTCATCTTTTGCTACCACAGGCTTTTAAATCTGAAAAAAAAATCATAACCCCAATGCCGAGGACAGTAAGAGATGAAAAACTAAATTGAAGGTTTTATTTGCCTCTCTTTTGCATGAAAAGAAATGATAGTGATAGTTTTCGTAAATTCATAAAGATATTATCCCACACATTCGGTCTCTTAGAAAAAAAATAAAGTACATAATAGTAAAACTGTTCGTTAAAATACATTGAGAATGCCAGATGCATTACGTTTTTCAAAACGAAATCAGTTTCTATCGGCCATCGAGGGTCTAGTCTAGACATTTATAGAGAACAACTTACTTAGATGATTGAAGCCAAAAATATATCGAACCACCAAAAAACTTTGTATTTATAAAAAAAGGACATTCGTGTTACACAAATTTCATTGTTTTTTCTTGAAAAGGATTTATTTCATTTATAAATGTTTATTTATAGATCATTAACATAACATCTCCAATTAAGCTTTATACATCTTGCAAAATAAGTCGATCTGCTCTTGACTTTTTCAGTTCTTATATTGTTCTTAATAAGCCATTTAATAATTGCTACAAAGGCTAAAAGTTATCAGACCTTTTCAAAGAATGCTATTTAAATTGACAACTTTATCACGAACAAAAAGCGAATTTTGTATTCCAGCATGCATTTTCCTCGCCATTTTTATTTCTATATAAAAAAATGACACATTAGAATTAATGCGCTCAGGCTACTTTTGGGAAGAGGATTATTGGATTATTCAGTTGCACTTGATGGGTGAGTTGAGAAGTGCAGCAGCAGTAATCGCTTTTATCAGACGATTTCTCTATTATTATTTTTTTTGTTCCCTTAAAATCGCCTTTTCTTAATCCGCTTTTCTGGGTAGAGCTTCACGGCGAGTTCTAGAATTATTTTCCGTGGTGGTGTTCATAATGATTTTTTTCGGGTTGATTCCAATACAAAACATAGTACAATTTTCAGTTGATATTTCCGGAAACTGCCTATTCATCTTATTTATCGAAATAGAAAGAATAAGTTTTTAGTCTTTATAAAAAAATCTGGTGTAATTTTGAATAGTGCATATGTAAATAGTACAACGAATAATACCCATTTTTATGAACTCTGTTCCAAAGATCGAAATACCCCTTATTTCCACTCATAAATCATAGCGATTGAGATAAAACGCTAACATAATCTGATGAATGAATGTGTAGGTTAAAATTAGACTTTCTTAAAGAGAAAAACATAATTCCGACCGTATTAATATCTTTTTAATTCCCTCATTGAAAACCATCAGATTAGATACAATCGAAGGTTCCGTTGACGATAACCAAGGATTTCGACACACCCAATCAATTTCGGGCAATGTAATCAATATTCATAGGGAGATATAACGTCTTTGATGCATATAGAAAGTGATTATGTCAAATCAATGTTTATTTTAGTCGTGGGATTCAAGGGTGAGGTTACTTAAGGGTTAAAACCATGGTTGGATTTTAATAATCGTTGATCACCAGAACCTGGTTTGTTGATTAAATTGTGAACATAAAATCTTATCTTTAGTTTGATTTGTTTCGATAAAAATCCATGATCAACTTTTGAGCGCGATGCGATTTTTCTCAGATAATAATGAGTAATTTACGATAAAAAAGGATTTTGATTAAAAAATATTAAAGTGACTTACTTTGAGTGTATAAATAAAAAAATATACAAATAAAAAGTAAAATAATGTTTCCCCTTTAATCATTTGAAAATTAATTTTTTTATGATAGCTCCAGGATATTTTTGTTTAGTGCTTAGTAAATTTCATAATCACCGTTTTCATTAATTTAAACTGTAAAATCTTGAGGTTTTCTTCTTCATATGTTGAACATTTAGGTTCATTCACTAAAAATAACAACACTTTGTAAAACGATAAAATAAAGTAACTGTTATAGTCAACATAGAAACTAATAGAAACAATGATACTATCTTATAAATGAGTCGACATAAAAAGGTAAGCACGACTTAGGAAGCTTCGGGATTTTTGTGTTGAAAGCTAGCTTAAGGGAAGAAGCGAATCAGTCAGATGTAGCTGAAAATTATTTGAGATGAGGACAGATGACAGCTGGTCACTTTGTCGAATTGCGGGAAATGAACAGACGGTTAAGAGACCAAGATTTATGTAACTTTGTTAGGATCTTTTCAAATTATCGAAAGATCATAACTTTGTGAAAATCAATCATCCTTTCTTGACTACTTTTTGATTCGTTTCTTAACATGAACTTTAAATTTGCTAAATTACTAAGCATGAATGAATAATATGCGAATTGAGATACTAGTCACCACTCTTAAAGTTAATTTCTTAAAATATATAAAAAAATCACGTTCTAGTTATTTTGAACACTTCAAATCTTCGTGTATTTTTTAAACAAAACCTCAAAAACGTGGTTGGGTTAAAAACTAGAGAAGCATAGAAATTTCTTCAAAATAAATTATTTAGTGTTGTGGGGAGTTTTAACCCATTATGCCCAACGGGACTTATAATTCTCACTTCCCAATGTTCCAAATTCGTCCAATTTTCGACATGTAAAGCCAAATTTTGTTTACTTCTAGTTGCAGTTACGTAAACTTGACATATTTGGGACGAGCTGTGCTACTAGGGTTAATATGAAGCTTATATACTTAATATAATTTTAGGGATAACTTATAAAAATATACAACCCAATTTTTCTGAAAAACATAATTTGGGACATAAAGGGTTAAAATCTTTAAGAGGTTTAAATAATTAAAAACATTGCTCTGAAAACAAATAATTCACATTTTTTTTAAAGCTTAAAAAGGAGATAGATACTACGACTTAGAGATACTTACAAGAAAATAAATTGACATACTTTCAATCCCTTGCTATTATTCCAAAATGTAAACAACGATGTTCCTTAATTATCCTTTCTTTAAGAAAGGATAATTAAGGAACATCGTTGTTTACATTTCGGAATAATGTTTCTTATCATCTTTTTACAACTTCATTGCGTTCTTGAGTGGAATTCTAACGCGTCCGAAATGCAAATCGAATTTCAGCGACACCCTTAAAATCTTCAAGAAAAGAAAAAAAAGCGGCATAAAATCAGATTTCCTTGACAAACCCTAACCCCCGGGCACCCATAAAAAATCACTTCAGTTAACATTTCGAGCGATTTTCTCTCACCTTATTTCTTTTATTAGTGGCAACGAAGCGACGAAACAAGAGAAAAAAATACCCTCCTACTCCTAACCCCATCTAGAACACTTCTGGAATCTAAATCAGCCCCCAATCGAAGCGGTACATAAGAAAATAAATAACGTCGGGAAAAGAACAAATAGTGGCTCTCGCAATAAGAGAAAAAGAACATTAATAGAAACCAGAAGCAGAGATGGGAAAAAGTACACGTAAAAAATAAATAGAAGGTGAAAATTTCCGATTCAGAACGTTCTGGAATTCCAAATAGCACTCGGCGCCGACTGGTCATGTTCGTCTTTTGGAACACGAACTGAAAGTCTATTGCTGTTGCCACATTTACGTGGGGAAATAGTACCCGACGATATCTGGAAATATATTCGGAGCTATGGTGGTTCGTTTCCTCAAGATTTCTGATTAAAAATTCAGGGAATATCTTCACGTTATGTTCGTAACCTAATTTTGTGTTATTTATGTGGTCAAGATAAGAATAGTAGTATGCTTTTAAATTCACGTTTATTTATTTTTTTATTTATCCCTCTTTTTTTCATTGTAATTTGGATTTTCCGAACAAGCAGTGTTTATTCTATAAATTTATAAAAGAAGAACCTTTTCAGGATTGATCCCTTTTGGGACCAACAATATAGGTCGTTTTAACTAAAGGACGTTGCAAACGAAAAAAAAATTATCATGGCAAATCAATCCGTATACTTTTATTACTGGTCTTTGTAACGCAGTGTCGCTATAATAAAGGGTCGTGTATAGATTTTACTATTTTAAGTACACGAATAGAAAATAATTATTCCCCTAAGGGGCCATTCATTAATTACGTAAGGACGATTTTGGCAATTTTTGACCCCCTACCCCATATAAGAGTACGAAAGATTTTTCAAACCCCTCCCCCTATTCTAACGTAAGATTCCATTTCGTTTTTCAAAACCAAAACTATGGATTTCTCTCTCTCTCTCTTTGCTTTTGTTTTGTTTCGACTTTTGACGACTGGAAGATGGATTCAACAGTTTTATTTTTTATCTTAACTTAATGCTACTCCAGTAAAAAAGATAATCTGATATATACCTTCATTTTTTTAAAATTAAAGCTTCAATAATATACCGAGATCGTCAGCATTTTTAAGTTTTTCTGGGGTTATTCAATAGTAAATTGATTAGAATAATTGGAATTTGTTTACATTAACTTATAAAATCTTACGTAAGAATGGGTTTGACCCCCCACCCCAAAGTAAGGGTATATACAGATTTTTCCAACCCCCTCCCCCTTTGGGACCCTTACATAATTAATGAAGGGCCCCTAAGAAATCGTAGTTTACATATTTTTGATAATAAAGCTGTAATGGTTCAGTTTTAGTTTGAAGCCCTCACATAAACTCAAGACACATCAGACAGGGACAGAATAGTATTATTTTAAGCAGATAATATTTGTTCAGACAGTTTTCTCAGAAATCAGAATTATTTATATTTTTTAGATGAATTTCTTGTGGAATTATGAAAAACGACAAAATTATGGAAAATTTCATTTCACTATAACTATACTTTCATTTCTTAGCAAAATCAATTCTAACAACGTTTATACTTTAGTTAGTATACTAGTAACATGTTAAAGATTACAATAGTCCGCATATATCGTAAAGTTCGTACTGTCAAGTTAACCTTACACTTATGTGTATTATAAAGGATGCTTGACAGGTGTATAATAGAAAATAATCCTAAATAAAACAGGCATATGATTGCTCAAGATAGAAATTATCTGAAATTTTTTGAAGCGTCTAGATAAGTTCCAGTGGTATAGAAATTTATTTCGGGAGTGGCCCAAATTCAAATCCCTATCCCCCTACAATAGGTTCAATTTAGCTTTTTAATACTTTTTTAGATAGGATTCTCATCTTACTAAACTCAATCTCAGAAATATTTTGAAATTTGACCCTACAAAAATATTCAGATTTTTTCCCACTTTGAAATATTAATTCCACACACAATTGAGCGGAATTCCGATTCTCAACACCTCTAATATACTCATACATACTACATACTAATACTAATACATATACATCATACTACATACTAATAATGAATACTCAAAAAAGTAAGTTATTACACGTTTTCTTTGTTTTTAACGTTAAAAACATTTTTTATCCATTCAAATGGAACAAACAAGATTTCTGTCAACTATCAACCTTGGCATTCTTTTTCAGTCGTCCGTCCTGATTATGATCCAACATGTAGTTACGGATACAGAATTAATCTAAAAAAACCTCGTAATTTGGGGTCAGTACTAATAATCAGCATTGAAAATCGGGAAAATAAAGGCCTCCTCACGTATCCAAATCAGCTTTCCTTCAGAATTCCCATAAATTGACTTGAATGACCACTTAAGATCAATGCCTGAGTCTTCTTTGATACGAAATTAGGTCACTCTTACTTTTGCTTCCTTTGGAAATCATTTGAATCCGTCCAGTGAAGACCCTACTTTGAATGCTGTTGACATGATTCCGAAAACTCATTAACTTAATTACGTAAGTAAAGAACAATATGGACAATCCGTGTTTCGATCAGCTCACGACGGTACGATAGTAATTTTTTTCATTGTTCGTAATTGCAAAACAACTTGTTATATTTTTGATGCACATCAATCGTTATGACATTGGTTTGTTTGAATAATTGAAAGACATCTGACCCAAGGATGCTTCAGTGGTGGATAAATAATTGTTTCTTGGAAGGGATTGTAACTGTTAATATTATCAATTATTTGCTGATGTTAGATCGTGCCTTTCTCTTGTTCGTAAATAGATAAGATGTAAAAGGAAGGTAGTTTGATATTTTTTATCCGAAGATCTACATTTTGCTGATTTGGGGGTTTTAGAACTGCATAGATTGATACATTTTCGAAACACATAAATTAATAATATAGTTCAAATATACCACAAAATAAAATAAAGGTATTTGAATATGTGTTCCATTAAGATTCTATGTGTACTTCGTATTAATATATAACACCACTGGTTAATACGTTACGTAGCATTAATAAATGGGTGATAATTCTTTATTTACAAAATTAGTTTTTTATAAGTATTGTTTAAATATCGCCCAAAAGTTAAACCAAAGGAATAAACTGCAAAATTAAATGTTTATTCAACAGAAATAAAATTCCAGCAATTTCTAAGTTAAAAACTTATAGATTTTCATCTGTTAAACTATTATTCTGATGTCTTTAACAGAAACATGTTTGGAGCAATATTGAAGAATCAAAGATTAGGAATTGTACAGCTACTATTCTTATAAAAAAACTCTTTTGATAAATGCGCAACCGCATAAAGATTTTACAGCTAAAACCAACAAAAGGATTTCCTTTGCAACTATTTTTCACTCTTTACATCAAACCCTCCATACTTTTTCCACGCACAGCTCAAGTGGTCCGTGTTTAAACAAGTGCTACCGAGATTAAGATTTAAAAAAAAATAATAATAAAGACCAACTATTCTAAAAGCGCATTATCCAATAATAGCCGAGAAAGAGTTCTCGACCGAACCACAACAACCTCCTTCACGATCAAAACCGTCCAAAAATAAACCTCTCAACTCGGGGCAATCGGAAACGACATCAAAAAACCCAACAAAGACTTCCATGGAGCAGCACAACCACTCAACTCTACTCTCTCATACACCAGCCGCCATCTTGACGCGGTGATAATTATTTCGGACAGAAGTGGCGAAGGATTGTCAAGCAATGATGGATGTGTTGCCACGAGTGGTTGCAGCAATCATTGCTATTATTATTACAGATGGGTTTTTTTTCGGTGGTGGAGGTGGCAGCTATTCTGAGGATTCTGATGATGCAGTCGAGTGTTTGAATAATAATTAAGGGCGTTATTGTGTCGATGGTTTGGCAAAGTGGTGAAGGGGCGACTGGTTTGAAGGTTTTCACCTACTATACAACGCCGATTTAGATTGTTTTGCCATTATTTCAAGTTTTGGGAAATCTTTGAAACAACGCAAGGTGAATATGGTCCCTATAAGAGCACAGCGAATACAAAATATGTCAAGTTTACGTAATTTCTAGCATAGTACTAGATTACAGTATTTCTTGACCCTATTACGTCACTACGTGGAAGAAAAAACTGAGTAAACAGAAACCTGTTGGGTTGCTATGTGGAGTTTCAGTACGCAAATCGTGATAAAATAAAAGTCGCTATATAATACAAACTAATCATATTTCTAAGTTGAGGTTCTTAATTTAACTCAAAATTCAAATACTGCGCTGGAAACTACTTTCTTTGTTTGCTTTCAGCCAGGGTCAAGTCACGTTAAAGTGCTATACTAGACAGCAACTTAAGTTGAACCTACTACGTCACTAACAACCAAAGTAGTTCCAATCGCGGTGTGTGAATTTCGAGAGAAAAAAAGAACGCCAATAATAAAATATGATTATTTCGTTAAACCCATGTATAAATAGTGTCTTTTTATCACGATTTGCGTATCGAAATTCCTCCTTTCAACCCAACAGGCTTTGTGTTTACTCACTTTCTCCTTCCGCGTACGGACGTACTGGGTTCAGGAAACGTTGCTGTCAAGTATAGTATATAGAGATTGTAGACACGTTGCAATTTGCCATTGTTATTACCACTCAATGAGTGTTTGAAATTTTTTTTAATTGATCGTCTCTAAAATAGCGTCAATACCAATTTGTCTACCTTTATTGCATTTTCTAAGATAACTCTTTGTAAAACGTGAGGCAGTTTACGACAAATCCAATCTGTAGTTTCTACATAGAATTGTCATTTAGACTTTAGTATGGTTTTTACAGGATTCGGACTCAAGTGGAGTTCTAAGTTTAAAATTTGTAGAGTAACAAATTTATATTTACTTTCCTTTTGCTAATATACTGGTGAGCATAATGAATTTAGGTAGAGCGCAGTAAAGATTTTAAGAGGCTAGAACTTAAAACTGTGACAACCCTGAAATCAACACTCCCTAAAATACGTTCATTAGAGGCGAGTATAATTTTCACACCTCTTAATTTTGAGCTTTTCTCCAAACACACTTTAAAAAACACATTTCAATCATTCAATCACAATTTTATACAATGAATGCACACGGAAGATATAGTTACTTTCATCACGATTTATTTTCTACTACAAAACACTTTCCTTTTCAAAAAAATTTGCATATATTCTCCAAATCTGAATTTGCATTAAACCTAGCTTTCACTTCCAAATTAAAAAGGAGGTAGGTGGAACCTGTTAATCTAACCTGTTTCTCTCACCCCTACACCTTCCCTTTTGGAACGGGCTCTCATCTATAATTTAACCTTGTTACTTCGCCGTGGAACAAAATAATACCAAGAGCAGGAGGAACCCCGCTTGGCATGCTGCCAGCTGGGCGAAAAGAGGGGTGATCTTTACTTACTACTGCGAGCCTCACACATGTACTGGTACGCTCTTCACATCCTTGTGTGGCGAACTTAACCACCAGTATAATAGTTATATAATTTAAATGCGGTATAAATACTAACTGAAGCTTTTATATGAACGTGGTATACTTTCGAATCGATACTTTCGATCGGTACGCCCCATAGAGTTAGTATACTAATATAGAGACAGCTTGGAACATCTGCTCCATTGTTCTAAGCGTGTCGGTTTTTCGTTTCGCCGCCACCCAAAATAGGTTTTTTTTACCTTGCCAATTTGGCCTCTAAATCCTTCTTTTGGCGTTTCTGGTTTTTCGTGTGCTTGCTTTTTTCGATCGCTTAATAGAAGTTGTTCCCAACCAACGGGCCCGCGCAGATGACTCGCACCTTTTTAACGTTTGTTTTATCTTGATACACACAAAAAAAAATTTAAAATTGAAATTATATTATTTATAATTTCGGAAAAAAGTTATTTTATTAAGTAATAACTAATGTTTTTAACACTTAAATTCATAAGTGAAACTGAGGAATCAGTTAAACATATTAGAAAATATTATTTATTAAATGTTACTAAACAAAGTTCTAAAACAAAATGTATATTCATAGAGTCTATTGACAGTCAAGCTATTTTTGTATTAAAATTTGTTAGATAAAATTAAAAAAATAATAATATCAAAATAAGTTTTTACCGGTGAAACGAATACGCGGAGTTTTTTGTGGCACTTTCTGAGCAGTTAAAAGCACAGCAACTTTTTACCATTTTCCTAGGAATATGAGAGAAACGTGTGATGGATTTAAACAAAGCTCATAATTCCCAAATTTAAAGCCCGATGATTGGTCTTGTGGTCAGATGTCACCAACTACCACCTGGTGTAAGTAGAGAATTACAGCTGCCCAGCTTCTTTGTACCTTAGATTGGCGGGAAAATCCATAGAAATAAGTTCAAGGAATACACTATGTCTTGAATTTTTTAAGGTAAGGAAGGTTATTTGTATGACTGTTCTTAAATTAAGTCTAAACTCCTCTTTATGTTTCTGTTTATTAGTTTAACTATGAAGTAAGTTAAAAAAGAAAATCCTTAGCATAGAAAATTTGTCCATAGCGTTTTTTTAAATATCGCGTGATACCATGGAAAAAAATTATTAACAAAGATTACTTCGCTGAAAATTTCCCCCTATCAAAAATAAAATAAAGAATTGTAAAAGAAGATAAGTGGTAAGAATTAAAAACTAAAATAAAAATTTAACAAAATTAAAGCTAATTTAGCATTTATGCGTCGAGATGCAGAAGTATTTCAGATAATTATGGCCTTCATAAATCAAAATCAAATCAGTAAGTTATTTCGCATGACCACGTAAAGAAACTACGGCAAAAACGCGCGCCAAGCTCAAACCGCCAAGCTATGCCAACTTCCAGTTTCTACCTCGGCCACAAAATCAGCAAATTTCTCCCTTAAATACTCGTTTAAACGAATTGAAAATGACTCGTATCAAATCAGGAGGGTTCATATTATATAATGTGAAGCTTTTATTAAAGAAATTCCCCCAGAAACATTATAAAAATACAGTTTAAAATTGTTTTTTTCCGAATCCGCGGAGTTTAAAAAAATCACAGATAAAAAACTAATTAAGATAGAGAAATTTTTTCTTCACTAAACGATTTGTCATTGGTTTTTCTCGAAAGGAAAATTGTCGGTATCATTTTCTCCTCAAATTTCTGTGAGGAAGAGCAGTTTTTATGCCCCAAAATCCACCCGCCTATGGGACTTCCCATGTTAAAAATTTCTTTCTGCCACCCAAACAGATCCGACAGTTTTCGACATGCAGGGTTGCTTTACGGAGAAGAGCAAGCTGTCTCTATATTTGTACTACCTCTATGGTACGCCCCGTGGCTCGCATGTGCTACACTTGCATTTGTTATGAGATAGTGATGAAGATTGAATAACCGATATTTTTAGGTCCGAGTTTCCAAATTTAGGACTGTGAGTTGAAAGGTGAAATTTATGAATGTTTAATTCGACTCTGAGGGACTTGATAGGAACTTGAGAATAAAATTTTTAGAGCTATAGGTAAAGTTGTTTGTATAAATCAACAACGATGAAAACAAAGAATGTCAATGTGTCTTTGAACATCAAATTATTTGAATTTCCTTCTAGCATGGGCTGGTTTCAATGATTTAGCTAAAGGATGCTATGTATAAAAAATAGGTTTTATTCTAATGAGAAGTATTTAAGGCAACTTGGATGACTTTGTAGATGTTTTATCATTGATTTATTAAGTGAAAACCTTGGATATTTTTCGGTCAATCATAATTTACAGAATATTTATCCCAGATTAAAATATTTTAACTTTTTTAGTGGTGAGTAAGCTTCACAAGTTATGCACAGAACCTCGTTTTGCATTATTTTGATCCTTATTAGTATATTCACAATCAATATAAGTTCACACTTTAAAAAATGTTAAAGTGACTCAGTTTATCCTTTTATTAGACCAAGATGGTAACATTAAATCGAACAATTCAAACAATCTTGCATCATTTTCAAAAATTTTAATACTAAATATAATTTGTTTACGTATTTTGGCAATCTTTCCAGCCTTAAAAACTATATTATCAGAGAAATTTACAAATATTTTGATTCAAGAACGTCCCTAGACCGTAAACAAACCTATTGAAGAAACTGGCCTAGAGCACTTTTACATGCAGAAACTAAAACGACGTGATCATCGAGACTCGTCAGAAATTTTACTATAAATACCGACG
This sequence comes from Tetragnatha versicolor, assembly GCA_024610705.1. Lineage (NCBI taxonomy): Eukaryota > Metazoa > Arthropoda > Arachnida > Araneae > Tetragnathidae > Tetragnatha > Tetragnatha versicolor. The sequence goes on along the minus strand of JANDEH010000014.1, from coordinate 5,892,512 downwards.
AATTTTCTACGTCATTACCCCAAAAACCAATGGAAGGACCAGATTCTACACCGATCTGGAGCACAGTAAGAAATTTTCCGCTTGGCGTCCTAATAGCGTCGCTTAATTCGCTGCATGTTATCCGCCATCATCAAACTGAACGGTGGCATATCTACTACTTAGAATTCCCAGACATTGTTGCAAGCACGACAGCATTGCAACATCGCAGAGGGACGCCCAAGTGGGAGGAAAAAGCCGACATCTCAACCTTCGATAACAGCGTTAATCGCCATTAACCTTGGGATTAACTCGACTGGCATTAAGCAAAAGGCTGCGTTGTGGAAAACAGAGGTCTACCTGTATGCAGATCGGCGTTAAATGCAAATCGTGGGTGATTGGAATCGTATCGGATATCGATGTTTTGGTATCGAATGCTTTTTTGGAATCGAAATCGAATATATGATAGGTGGAGCTAAAAAAGTGAGAATACGGGTAAAAAATTGACTTTTTTAACAATGCAGGTCAAGATCTAGTGGACTGGAATCAGATTGACCTTGTTATTGGGAAAGCGGCACGTGCCACCTTGTATTATCTGGTGATGTAGTAGTTTAAAAATATAGCTAATATATTCTATTGTTGGATAAATGTATGGTAACTTTTAGGAACTACAACACAACTTTTAGGAACACTAACACAAAATTCATTTTCCCCCTTGATAAAAGGATTTTGTTTTTCGGAAGTTTTTATTCGAACGAATAGTTCACCGATAAAGACTTTTGAAAAGTCCACACTGACGCCCGTGCAAAATATTTTGAAGAATTTCTTCAGGGATGTTGAAGTTTAATACTTTTATTAGCTTAAGAATTTTTTATTCTTTGGATAGGTTTTTGAATTTCCACTTTCTTACACTAAATATTGGGTAAAAGTTCAGATTCACTCGAATTCACCTTGAAGGGACTACATAGTAAATGTAAAATTTATAGTTAGATCCCACTGAGAAAGCAATACAAATAAAAAATGGAGTTGAACAGAGCCCCGAAAGAATTATTAAAAATTAATTAAATTCGCACGAGTGTTATTGGTGAGGCAACTGTTTTTACTATCCAAAATCAAAATTAGTACTACTTCCACTTCTTCCGTTCCCCCGAATATTTACTCCAATGCATTTTTAAAGTCGAGGTTAACACCAGTAGGTAGTTTTAACCTGTGTAGCAAACGAAATCACCAATAATACCGTTAACGAAACTAATACATCATTTAACATACATCCTTTCACTTTTTGTTTGTGAATATGAATTTGTCAAACAATTCATTAAAAAATTACAAGACACTTTATTCGCTAACAGATTAGGAACCTTTTTTGTATTTTAAAGTGGTAAAAGATTCACTGCTTAGGAATCTAAGCTCTTTTTCAAAGTGTTTACTCTGAAAATAAGCCAAAAAGCCACATTATTTTTTACTTCTCTAGTCATGTTACTTCTTCACAGTTTACATATTTTTCAGCATAACTTCCAACCCCAAAAGTAAGACATTTTTTTTAAAGATTCTAACTAAATTTGAACTTTAATTGTTTACTTAAACCAGTTTAGAGCATGGACTTATTTATTTAAAACATTTTTTACGTTTAGTTGTGCTGACATTAATTTCAAATTTTAAAGAGGGCACCATGAAGCAATCATATTGTCAATAATTATTTCTCCAAAATATTCCATACAAATTGAAATACGTAGTATTCAAATAACGAGTTAATCGATTCAATAAAGTACTCGATGCCTAAAAGTATCGATTCTGACCATCGATACGAGAAATTTCCAGCGTGGGTCGGAAAACGTTGTGAGGAAAATGTTTAAAATTCAGGAATGCGTTTAAGAACGTGTAATTAATTTTTTTTCGCGTTTAATGGGGTTGTATTTTTTCATGGGTCGTGAGTAGTAATTTGTAAGATGAGTCGTAAAAAGAGCATGGTGATGAATATTCATTCAATGAATGATACTTTTGATTATGTGCTGATACCTTCGGTATAGGTACCTTCTACGTCTATACGAAAATGGTGTTTTTCATCTAAAGGGTTTCCAAAGACTATAAGCAGTTTACAGACGAGTGCTGGATAAAAATACCTAATTATAAATTCGATGATTCAACAAATTAAACAAGTTCTCTTACACAACAGGTATATATTTCCTCGGACAATAAGGGGTCATTCATTAATTACGTAAGGGTCCCGAGGGGGAGGGGGGGTTGGAAAAATCTCTACATACCCTTACTTGGGGGGTGGGGGGTCAAACCCATTCTTACGTAAGATTTTCCAAGTTAATGTAAACAAATTTCAATTAAATTACTATTGAATAACCCCAGAAAAACTTAAAAAAGCTGGTATATTATCGAAGCTTAAATTTAAAAAAATGAAGGTATATCAGATGTATCTTTTTTATTGGAGTAGCACTAAGTTAAGATAAAAAAAAAACTGTTGAATCCATCTTCCAGTTGTCAAAAGTCGAAACAAAACAAAAGAAAAAAGATAAAATTTTTTTGTTAATCATTTCGTGCGCTAACATTTTATTATTTTGAAAACGAAATGGAATCTTACGTAATAATAGGGGGGAGGGGTTTGAAAAATCTTACGTACCCTTACATGGGGGTAGGGGGGGTCAAAAATTGCCAAAATCATCCTTACATAATTAATGAATGGCCCGTAAGTACTATACATCAAAACATACTGATCATAATTTTGCAGCAACTTGGTTACTGGAGATTTCTAGTGATTCTCAGAAAAGGCAGATTAATATTTGGATTATTTACTTTCAAGTCTTTATTTTTTTTAATTTAAAATTTATTAATTTAAAATTAAATAAATAATTAATTAGTAAATAAGCCATTAAAAAATTAGCTGCCATACAAAACACATTGATTTCAGCTTTCGAAAGCATAAAACTTTTTTATTTGATATCGAATCATGTTGTGCTTTAATTACACAGTCAAATTAAGTGTAAATGGTGTCCTGGTTTTGTGTATTTATATTTTAAGAGTTATTTTTGAGATTGATTTTTGTTTTTTCTAATTAATTTCAAGAAATTGAAACGGAGAACTATGAAGGATCTGAAAGTCGTTGAAAAAGCTTATAGTACATAATAGAGGTTTTTGGAAATCAAAAGAGAAAATATGCTGTTAGCAAAACATTTGCTATTTAACAACTGTTTTTTCTTCTTTGTTTTTAGTAATTCCAAGAGAAAAGACTAGGATCCAGGTGTAAATTTTATTAGTTATCAATTAGCAGTAGTAGAAATAACAAAAGAATGGTCCCTATTGAGATAATATTCAGCATTGATTTCAACACAGAATATTTATGCAACGTAAAATTACTAAAGTCTAACCCAAAAGGAGTATTAAATGGTTAAAATTAATATTTAATGGTTAAAATTTTTATTTTTTCAATTTTTAGTAGTTTTTCCTTAACAAAAGTTACAAAACAATGACCCCCATAGAGATAACATGGAGCTAAGATATAAATATAGTCTATTTTAACAATTTTATATTATTCCAATCAGATTTTTCCTCGGAATGGATTGTTAAGGTTATATTGATGAATAATTAAAATTGTTTATTTTTAAATATTACGTCTTAAGGGATTTTTGTCCTTTTACCCATAGATTCGTTGCACTGTGCGTTGCACGAATCGCTGCATAAACCCGCCTTTATTTGTGATTTGATAGAAACCTGCGGAGCCAACACAATATAAGGCCAACAACGAACTCACAATTTTCACAACCTCCAACGCGAAAAGTCACTCTCTCCCCGTAAACATTTAAAAAAAAGGCCCTTTTATATCCCCCTTACACTGCTGAAACCTCAAAGAAAACACGAATAACTCAAACGATAAAAAAAATAACATTCCACCACCAGCCTTCATCCAAGAAAAAAAAATTAATAACCACAAAACACCCTTTCATACAAACAGGTCAAAAAGCTGCTGGAAATAAATGGAACGAAGCCATTTTCCGATTTGCGAAAAAGAAAGAACACGCGAGCGTTATTTTAATACGAGATTTTTGGCAGCGAATCGAGGAGGTTTCGGTTTACAACACGGCGACCGCAGCGCCGCGGCTCTTCCCGCCCTTGTGACGTCACCACTCCACGATCGTAGTAGTAGTAGTAGTATTTCGCGTAGCGGGGATTTTCAATGGGAAACGAGCGGCCGCAGAGGATGCCGGGAAACGACCTTCGCGGTGATGCCAGATGCGAGTACAGCGTACCTCCCGCTTGGCAGGCCTTTTATCGTTCGCTCTCTTCTTCTGCTCCCTGTTGGTTTTTTATGCGCCGGCACTTTTACTTCCTCGTGAGGGGTCGAGTTGTTGTGTTTTGGGAAAGAAACTTAAATTTTAGCGGTAGGTCTGTGTTAGAGAGCCTGGAGTGTGTGAAGGCACTAGCGGCACCAATAGTTTATTTTCCTTTGAGTCATTTAAGCATAAACGCATATAAAAAAAATCTGCACATTATACTTTTCGGTCATTCATTAATAGTATCTCTATTAGCGCATATGGAATTATAGCAGAATTTTTAAATTGTTCTTAAATTTTACAGGCTGGACTACCGAAAACCTATAGTTTAGCGGTTTTAATAAAAATAGGGAATTTTGTTATTAACAATTATATTGGGTTCTTTAAATATATATATTTTTATTAAATTTAAATCTAGTGGTGACTATGATCTTTGCATAATTATTTCACCGGTATGTAATGAAATGCTGTATGAATAATTTTAACGATTTCCTATGCATTTTGGTGTGCTGACAACGGAAAAATCTTATACGTCAGGATTTAAAAAAAAATCTTACAGCTCAGGATTCTACACGAATCGCAGAATTATTTTCAAATCTGCTCATTTTTCAGTTATTGTATGTAGTACATTCCTAGCTCCCATTCATTTAAAAATTCGGAGCTGATATTGAATCTTGAGCTGTTTTACAAATCTCGACCAAATATTCCTCAGGTGTGAGAGACGGCCCTTTTTTCGAACGTTGTTAGCTCGTTCCACCCTCAGCCCCGGGAACGGTCCCGCCCTTCCAGCGTCCTTGGCGTTCTCGTTTGCTTTGCATTTTGCGGCCGATTATTTGCAGTGGCAGTTTCGTAACGAATGACACGAGCAAGCCGGTTCGGGTATCCGAAACTAAGGAATGTATATGTATATATGGGCGGTAGGAGTAGTTCAGGATTTTTCCCAGTCGAAGACGAAAAAGACGAAATACTACTGCAAATTTTAAATTTGGCTTCAAAATATTCATGTCTAACTCATATTTGGTCAACTATGGGATACCAGAGGCGAAGCTGCTACTGTTTTTGAACATTATCCTTCTTAGATAGAGATAATAAGGGATTATCTATCAACATAATATAAAACACAACAGGAAATAATAAGTAGTCCAACCATCACGGGAAAAACTTTGAAGGAAAAACAAACTTAGAAAAAAAGTTTAAATCTAAATGACAGATTTGGCAAAAAAAAGTTATTTTAGCGTTTATTGAATTAGCCTCTCCCTAAATTTGAAAGTGGAATAACCCGTTTCCATAACAACCTACAATCTTTTTATTTCAAATAAAATTTAAGTGATAGTTTTACTGTTAATTTATTTGGTTGTGAATAGTAGGAAGAGGCGTTTTATTTGTGGGTGTGTTCTATATCTCAAGGTTATATTTTGAAAGTACTGTTCGCCCAACGATAGTAAAAGGGTCACGTGATTTTCACAGACTTTGCACGGCCAATAGTTGGGTAACCGGTGATAGTTGGGGTCTTGCTTCTATATACAAGCAAATGTCTCTTCCTCTTTTGATCAACTGCCCCTCAACATCCCCCTGTCTCCCCTCCGAAATACTAGTTCCAGCGTTGTCAAAATCACGTGACCCTTTTACTATCGTTGGTTTAGCAGTACTAGTAATTTCTCATGGAGTATACTTGAGTTTTTCTCTTACTTTGGTGATGGTCATCTCTTTTGCATTTCGTAGACACGGAAATGGGAAATCAAAATAGTACATGATTTGTAACCAATAGAAAATGTTAAGTATAAGCTCCCAACGACAAAGATGCACCTTTACGATTGATTATCAAGGAAACGTTTTCATGCACATTTTACAAAAAATAAAACAATAGTCCTATGATTGTCGATGCATTAAATATCAAATGCTGCCAAATCCAGGAAACGAGTATCTGTCCGATATAACAGTGTTTATACCTCCTATCATTTAAATCATCCATTTATCGTAGTTTTCAAATGCATTCATACGATAAAAAAAGGACACTACATCCTACTACTTATTTTATGGGAATACTCTTCTTCAGTGACATCGTTTTACACGTTTTCTACAACTAAACATCGCGATTATTTGTAAGATTTATTGGCAAAGAAAAACAGTTAACATACAGATATCTCCGGGAAACTAAACCGGTATTACCTATCAAGGTCGCGGTGTGATGCTAGTTTTTCCTTTACGAATGACAGGAGATTTATTGCAGATAATTTTTTCAAGTGCTTTTCAACACGTTTGATTGTTTTAAAACTGGCCTAGGAAAGAAGAGTTAATTGGACACACCTTTTAACGGGAATCGCCTCAGGGTCAATTTGGTAAGATTTAATGGGGTCTTGGTTTTATGTAAGCCATGTCTCTCATAACCATAGAGGTATTGTTTATAGTTGAAGCTTTTAAAAGCTTTAGGGTAGACCGGGGCTAGTTGGCCATAGGGGCACGTTGGCCCAGTAGCGATATTTCTTGCGTTTCTCAATAGATGGAGTTGTAAGTCCAGTCAGGTGTGTATTGTGTGTCTATCTGCCTTCCCTGAAAGTTTCATTCAAATCGGAGCACCCATTGAAGAGTTATCGAGAAAAATCGAAATTCTGCTAAGGTGAGTAAATTTCATTGCTTACATATTGTTGTTTTTTATTTATATTTAAAGTGTACTTTGGATTTTGATTAACAGTATTCAGAAATGTAATTGTTTGAAGAAACTATTGGTCATGATTGCTTTTTGAAATTCTTTCAGAATAATTTTGCACACACGTGTAAAGTGAAAATGGCCATGTGGGGCAAGTTGGCCCTTTTTGCACGGGGCAAGTTGGTCCGGTATGGGAACGTGCCCCAGATGAGTTTAACGTTTAATTCTGAATAATGAATTTAAGTTGTCATGCCATATACCTCTCTAGCCTACTTAAACAATATATTTTTTCTGTGATTTAGAAAATTACTCGGTTTCTTATTTAAAATCGTAAATTATTCACATAATAGACCTACCAAATAAGGTTTTTATTAGGTAATTTTAAAAAAAAATTTGATATCATAAATGCTTGGTTACTAAAAATTTTGTTTTTATTGTAGATCTTAAAATGGTTCGCAACTATGTAAGAAAATCAGACAGAGCAAATTTTTCTGAAGAGACAGTGAAAGCTGCTGTGTTAGAAGTGGCCTTCATTACAAAATCATTTTTAAAACTTATTTTTTATTAAGTTTCTTCTCCTTTTAAATCTTTCAAATAAATATTTTTATGGAAAATAATGTTTTAGAAACAGCTTTCTCACTCATCTACTGTATTAAAAATAAAAAATAAAATATTTTTTTTACATAAAACTTTTAACAAAAAGAGTGGCTTCAATCTGGTATGTTTTATTAAAAATTTTAAATAATCATTGAGTTTTTGTTCAAATGAAATGAAAGTTAAACATTTAGGTAAGTTTGTTGCATTTCTGTAACTTAAATCCCATAAGAATATTGAATAAGCAAAGTGGGCAAACTTGCCCCACAGTTGGGGCAAGTTGGCCCATTAGACTAGGTGTGAGTTTCAGCCTTAAACAAATAATAAAAAATATATATTTCAGGTTTTTTCTTGGGGGGCTACATTCTGAAAGTTCATGGATAGTGTTGAGTCAAAAAATTTTAAAAAAGGATGAATTTTTAATCTTTTAGGGCTCTTTTTAGAAAAAGTGGGCCTACTAGCCCCGGTCTACCCTATCGTCTAAACTCACCACTTTAAAGTTAATTAAGTTTTAAAGTACAGTACGTATTTTCCTAGTATGGGAAGCAGGATTCTGAATTGATTAAATAAATACAGCACTACAACCGTAGTATACAGTAATTAAATTTATTACATTCGACTTAAGACCTGAAAAATACAGGGTGGTCCTTAATTCAAGGTACAAACTTCTAGGGGTGTTAGAGTACACCTAGACGAACAAGAATTGGTTTTTGGAAGGGGGGTCGCAGTTAAACCGTTAAAGAGCTAGGTCCTAATGTAGTGCGAGAGCGTTACAAAAGGACGTTTTGCCAAGGCCCGTTTAACGAAAAAAAAACATAATGAAATGAAAAAATTTATTGCATGAGGTACAGCAGTATCCGTACTACTTACATCATAAATTTGATAGAAATTGAACCACTTTTTAAACCGCGGAGTTAGTTTCAAAAGTGCAATATTAATCTTTTAGTCAAAGAATCACATTCCTTAATGGTATTTAGAAAAATGATGATCGGGGAAGGAATTTTCAATGATCGTAACATGGATCATTGAAACTGTTTGATCATTGAAAATTCCTTCCCCGATCATCATTTTTCTAAATACCATTAATGGAACTCCATTGTTTGACTAAGAGCACGTTTTAAAACTCACCCCACGGTTTAGAAAGTGGTCCAATTTCTATCAAATTTATGATGTAAGTAATACGGATACTGCTGTACCTCATGCAATAAATTTTTTCATTTCATTATGTTTTTTTTTCGCTAAACGGGCCTTGGCAAAACGTCCTTTTGTAACGCTCTCGCACTACATTAGTACCTAGCTCTTTGACGGTGTAACTGCGACCCCCTTCCTATACCAATTCTTGTTCGTCTAGGTGTACTCTAACACCCCTAGAAGTTTGTACCATGAATTAAGGACCACCCTGTATATTTCTACCCGTTTGTCGCAAGAAACAAAGCTATAATTTCATATCAATAAACGGCAAGGCTAAGTTAGAAAGTTCGACAAAGTCAGTTTAAATCCGACTAGCCCTTCAACTTTGAGATTTTTCTTGAAAAATTTAATTCAGCACTATATAAAAGCGAAGACTTTCACAGCCGAAATTATTACGATAAAACATTTTATTCGGGCTATAAGGCCGTGGTCGAGTGTTGAAAGGTTTAAAAGTCGACGTTTCGTCCACAACTGCGGTGAACATCTTCAGGACTATACTATATTTCAGGATAATAGTCCTGAAGATGTTCACCGCAGTTGTGAACGAAACGTCGACTTTTACCCCTTCGGACCTGGCGTCCGGTATACCGGACATCATTTTTAAACAACTATTTTTATTAAATTCGCTCAGAATCGAGAGATTTTTTTTGAAGTGAATACTCTCCATCCTTATTATGATCTCTGAAACAGTTAATTTGTTTTTCCCGAATGGCAACAGTGATGCTATTTGTCACAGTAGTATACTGTGTACGAAAGGAAAAAAATTTAAAGTAAAAATTTCATAATTCCGACTGAAGGGGTTTTAAACCTTTCAACACTCAACCACGGCCTAATAGCCCGAATAAAATGTTTTTTCGTATTAATTCAGCACTCTTACTATAAATACGCCGACGTAATGGCCTAGTGGTTAGAACATCTGACTGCAAAGCCGTACGTCTGGGGTTCAAATCCCCGTTTGGCATGGATGTTTAGTGTTACTGTCCTTGTGTGTGTTGAATTTACCTATACGGGTCCATACCTTCAGGTGAATTTGTACAAATTTTATAAAAAGTTTTTAGAAAATGCCTAAATCTCTCTTCATAACGGTTCGTTGATTATAAATTCTGACGAATTTAAATTTTCATCTTCATTTTCTTAAGTTTCATCTTCGTAAGTTCGTTCGTCTTCGTTCATTTTTTTGTAAAATAAGCTTCCTTAGCAGATTTTTTTCTACTTACGAATTATTCGGTCGACCGGTCAGAGATGGTTTAATTCAGAAGCACAACTGTAAAACAGTCAAAGAGAATTGATAACGTTTTCTAATTCTGCGGTACGGTCGACTGGATAATAGGTTAGCACCTTTTTTTCTTTCGCTTTAAATGAATAGGAATTACTGATAGTAATTATAGCTAATATTCTCTGAACACCTTGCTTGCCTGTATTGACTAGGTGAGGTTTTACTGTTATGAAAATGCAAATATTTCCTTCCGAAAATGTATAGGTAAAAGAATTAAAAATGGCTCTAATCGATTTACGAAGGGGTTCATACGGCATTACGTGAAGCTTTTTCAATGACGATTTTCTACTGGTCTATGGAACTTCCAATGCTACGGTTATCTATTTGGCCTTCAATTTTGGCACTTAGGTTTTCCAGACTAAAAGTATCTCTAATTATAATTCATCTATTCTCATACCGAAATTGTCGAAAGTAGACAAGAAAAACTCTAGTTGCCTTTTTTTCTCTTTAGAGAATGAATTAGTGCTAAGGTATAATGGAAATAAATATTAATAGAAAATTAATATGTCCTTCTTTGGAAAACCAATGAATGTTAATAGAATGCTTCTGTGTTGCATGCTGGAGAGATTGAACACCTGACGTAAAAGCTTTTGACCTAATTTACATTAAACATTTGCGGTGGATGCAAGCCTCGGGCTACGTAGAGATATACCGAAGCGATAGTTTTACATATTAATTGATCAGCATATAACCTCGCAATCGAAGGGACTCAAAACAAATTTCGATATAGGGAGTTTTCGAGATAAAAAGATTTCTCTCCCAAAAAATATAATTGCTTAAAACATCGAGGAAATGAACTTAATATGCAGTAATAATGGTTAGAAATCAAGAAAAAGTCGCATCATTTTTGAAAAATGGCAAAAATTGGCGATGTACTGCAAATCAGGTAAAAGGGAAATAAAATTCCGCCCTGCTATTGGAAAAACCCCCATTGAAACGGAAATGGTTCACCAAATTAAAAACGATAAAAGCTCTTTATAGAGAAGAAATACAACAAAATGTAGTCATGCGTAAGCAAAGCATTACTCCAAAAAAAGCTATTTGATTTGTTTTTCAAAAGATCAAACTGGGACTACCTATGACATTTAACCAATCATATCTAATTTTTATCAAGAAAAATTAAAATATATTAGGGTTAACAAAATGAAAGTTTGAGTAGGTCTGTAGCTTTTTAGAGTCCTTTCTTTTTTATACATTTTGCTTAATTCTTCTAATAACGCATGAAGTAAAATGACTTTCCAATTAAACCACTAACCAACCAGCCTGCCCTTTCCAGAACCAAGAAAAGGAAATAAATAGGAGAAAGAGAGAAAAGGTCAAATAGAAGAGAGAAGAAAATAAAACAATTCACAAACTCTGAAATAGTTTTGGGCCAAATCTGTGTGATTATAATTTAGATTTGAACTTCTTGTCAAGGTTTGGTTTTTCTGTCAAAGATTTTCTCGTGGCGCGGTCGGACAATAATACCTATCATTACCTATAGGGTCAATCCATATCAAGTGATCCAAAGGTGGTCGCTCGACCATTTTATAATCGAATGATTTTTTGTGTGTTGATTCTCATATCATTAGAGAGTCCAAAACCACAAATTTTAATTTTTTATCTTTATTTGAATTTTTAAAGCAGCCATCGATGTTCTACGGAACAGCGATTGTAAGGGTTTACGTTAACTAGCGTTATTCCTAAATTTTTTAACTTAAATTCATGGAACAAAAGCCATTTTACTCAGAAAGATACAGGCTTTATGATGGTTGAATCAAATATAAGGGGTATTGAGTCTCAATTAGAAAAAATCCCCCTTAAAGTCGAGCTTTAAGATGGTCATTTTTCACTTTTCAAACGCATATTTTTGTTAAAGGAACTATTATTTTTCTATTTTTTTCTTGGGAAAGGTGTAGTATACTTCCTAAACTTTACTTTTAAAAAAAATTTGACTTCGGTATTCGTTTATTTTTAGAGTTATGAACTCTCAAAATCGGATCATTTCAAAAAATTCACCACTTTGACCCCCAATATCTCTGGTGGAACAAAGTTTAAAAATCTGAAATTGTTACTGGTTAAACCTTTCTAGGGTATAATCCTGTTGTATAAGGGCCGTGTTTGGTATTTGCTTACAAGTCGAGTTACAGGTCCTCGAAGTTGCCATAAAAACGCTCAATTTAACGGTTTGAAAAGTGCAATTTTAGTTCGAAGGCTCACCACTTTATTAATTACAATTAGGTTTATTTGATTTCTCATTGCATTTTCTACGGTTTAGATTTCGGCCAAAAATTTGAATGAGTGAGGGATTTGCTTGATTTTATACTTTTTTGATACATTATGGTTTAAAAGACCCAAATTTCTGATTTTTAAGTTCAAAAATGTGTTTTTAAATAATTTAAAATTCAATTTTATTTTTGTCAAAAAGTCCAAAAAATCACGTTGTCAGAAAATGGGCTTATATTGGATGGGACATAACAGCGCATGAAAACCATTGGGTGTACTGTTTTCACGTGATCGGAAAACGGGCTTCTTATTGGAATTGACCTCACAGTGCATGATTTGTGATTCTAGTGTTTTCGCGCCCAAATAAAAAACGAAATTTCAAAAATTTATATCTCAGAAACTAGGCTACGAAAATACTTGATGTAAACATCATTCTTCATGGTTTTTTATCTACTATTTTAATAAAATTTAATCTCAAAACGTGAGAATACCTAATTGAATCGTTTAATTCTGAAACGTGTCAAACGTCATTTTTTCAAAATTGAGTTATTGGTGTCATGGGATTTTGTAGGGGTACACGCACATTTTAAAGTAGGAATAATAAAAATAACGTGATTTTAAAATAGTTTTCCAGCATGTTAAATTTCAGCTTTAGTGCAGAAACAGGTCGAACGACGTCGCTTGACTGGTTTCTGCACTTACACTGGGGGGGAATTTTGTTCATGCCGTCTCAAAAGAATTGATCAAAGAATTCATCAGCGCGATCTTCTGATTGACAACAGTCAATGTTGCTTCGGATTCTCAAAAACTTTGGAAAAGCAATTTCGGCACAGACTTTCCCGGAATCAAAGAGATTGTTGTTATTTTTTGTTAAATGTTCAATAGTTATTTTTTGAAGTCCTTTTTTAAGGTCTTTTATGTTCCTTGAAAGGATCACAACATTTCCGGGAAAAAAATATGTTTTTAATTTTAAAAAAATTTTGTGGTACTAACATGGAACACTGAGTTTCCACAGCTGTTTTCAATTTGCTCTAATTTTAATAACCCTTACAAAATCTAAAGCCACCTCACAGAAATAAAAAAAAGAAAAAAAAGCAATGAGAAATCAAATAAATCTAATTGTAATTAATAAAGTGGTGAGCCTTCGAACTAAAATTATACTTTTCAAACCGTTAAATTGAGCGTTTTTATGGCAACTTCGAGGACCTGTAACTCGACTTGTAAGCAAATACCAAAGACGGCCCTTATAGAACAGGATTATACCCTAGAAAGGTTTAACCAGTAACAATTTCAGATTTTTAAACTTTGTTCCACCAGAGATATTGGGGGTCAAAGTGGTGAATTTTTTGAAATGATCCGATTTTGAGAGTTCATAACTCTAAAAATAAACGAATACCGAAGTCAAATTTTTTTTAAAAGTAAAGTTTAGGAAGTATACTACACCTTTCCCAAGAAAAAAATAGAAAAATAATAGTTCCTTTAACAAAAATATGCGTTTGAAAAGTGAAAAATGACCATCTTAAAGCTCGACTTTGAGGGGGATTTTTTTCTAATTGGGACTCAATACCCCTTATATTTGATTCAACCACCATAAAGCCTGTATCTTTTTGAGTAAAATGGCTTTTGTTTCATGAATTTAAGTTAAACCATTTAGGAATAACGCTAGTTAACGTAAACCCTTACAATCGCTGTTCCGTAGAACATCGATGGCTGCTATAAAAATTCAAATAAAGATAAACAATTAAAATTTGTGGTTTTGGACTCTCTAATGATATAAGAATCAACACACAAAAAATCATTCGATTATAAAATGGTCGAGCGACCAATTTTAGTTTTTCTGGATCACTTGATATGGATTGACCCTATACCTATTCCATATAACTTAACAGTGATTTTAGTGGCGACTAAACTCACCACTAAAATAGAATAAAATAGATGGCTGCATTATAAATAATGTTTTTCCCAAATTAATGTGAAGGTTTTAACCTCATTCAGCTGTAGAAGTAAAAGGAGCTCGAGAGATGAGCTGTCTATTTCTTCAGACTTCATGTTTCCTTCGAAGTCAATTTCACGCTGTGTGAGGATTGGAAAGAGAATTCTTTTCGGACAGAGGAAGCCATTTTTAGAAGAGATGTGAGGTAATTTAACGGGAGCGGGGCTTTTATACCTTCCTCTAAATATTTCTAATCGAGGAGAAACGAAATTTATATTTCATTTGCTTTTCCGAGAGGTTGGAAAGAGGATATGTTTTACTAGAGGGCATTGTGAGTAGAGATGAGCAATATAATTTTTTTAGGAATGCAAGAGTAACAAAATATGGTTTAGGGTCAAAAGAGTAAATATAGATTTTTATTCAGGTTATCCTGCCACGGACATTAATAAATATGAATAACAACTCAAAAGTAGGGTTCTAAATATTACTGAAGGAATCGATTCCAGAATCGAATCGGAATCGAAATTCTTGGATTCGATACTAAGAATTCGATTCGAACCCTTGAAGGAATCGATTCTAGCAGGAATCGAATCTTAGGAATCGTATCTAATTGTCTAATTAATACAGATAATTAACAATTATGTCCACTAATTAATTAGTATGTTGATAATTAGTATTTTATCGGTCGTTAATTAAATTAATAAAACAATTACTAATTATCCTTGATTGGTGATTGAAATATACAAGTTAAATTCTACTCTTTCGATACTGGCCCTGAGGAATTAATTCCAGGTTGAAATCGAACCTCAGGAATCGAATCTAAGAATCGAACCTCAGGAATCGATTCCGAAATCGAATCGAACGATTTCTTAGATCCGTACTCAAAAGCTGTGCACTATTGCAAATCAAATCAATGTAATAGAATATGTAAGTAAAACTATATATATTTTTAATGAAAAATAGCCTTTCCCCTCGCCAAAAGCGTGACCAACGTCATAGATCATGGAAATGGCACTCAATGGCTTGTTAACCTTTAAGCATTATCTGCATTAAGGTTTCTGCAATTTTTTTTTTAGTGCAAATATTTTTTTAGTAACTAAATTAAATATTAAGAGTTACACATAAATAAATTAATCATATTTGGGAAATTCAATCAGCTAGAGCTAATTAATTAAATTGATAATTTTGAGCACCGTCAGTACAATGAGTTTTGTGTTCTCACAATACTAAAAAAAACATAGGGATTTCGAAAGGATTAATTCACCATTATCGCTGGTTTGTGGACAATAAGTGTAAACTCACAACTCTCAAGCATCGTTTCCAGCCATGGAGCGGTTTCGTCTTCGTTAGGACTCATCAGCAAGGCATAGTCGGCTAGACTAGTACTTGCCCTCCACACTCTTCCTTTGCCTTCCTATGCCGTGATGATGAGTCTCAACGAGGACGAAACCGGTCCATGGCTGGAAACGACGCTTGAGATTGGTGAGTTTACACATAGGGATTTTCATTGCAGTTTTAAGTCCTAAAAAATAATGCACTTTCCTTTTGACATTTAACTACATTTGAGGGAATGAAAATGACAATCATGGAAATCCGATCTATTCGCATTTCCGGCTAATATTCTCATCGTAGAACCCGTGCTCCCTGGAAGAGTAAAACTGAAAGAGTGTTCCTGCAAAGTATCGTCAGTACATGTGTAAGGAGGGTTATTCTATGTAATTAAAAGTTGTGGGACTTGCAAGTACCGTCAGTAGATAAAGGGTTAAAAGGTTTGTGAACCCCAGAGTTTAATAAATAGAAAATAATACATCAAGTTTAGTTTTCCTTACCCGAATGATGAATCCAGTATCCGTATAACAGGGCGTCTGTGTTACAGTTCCTCTTTCTCGAGACGTGTTATCACATAAGAATCTAGAATAGATTAAAACTAGTCGGTTTACTTGCTCTCAGTAGGCCTACTTTTTACTAAGCGATGAAAAAGCCAGAAATACCGTTAATTTTTTTGTTTGGATCATCGGTATTGTAAAGAAAATGAATGGCGAACTGAAACAATGGGTAATCCAGTATTTTACTTTTTATTCGATAGAAGTAGGTGTCTAAAAGAGGAATATACTCGCAAATTTTTTAAAAATTAAGATGATTATTTATTTTTAAGATTAATTTAAGATGGGAGTGTTTAAAATATCTTCACGTACCCTAACAGTAAAACTATGGGGGAAATATTTTAATAAGACCTATCTTGCCTCTTAAGTCAACCGCATTCCGAAGGTTATAAGAAACTTTTCCTTATTGAGGAGACATAGTCATTTAAATTTTAATTACCGTTTATAATAATAAACGAAGATTTTTGACAATTAAAGAGCATTAAAAGGGATTAAATATACAAATATTTAATTTAATTATTTAGTGGTGAGAAATTGAGTTAGATTTTAAAAAAAGGGCGCGAGAACGTCGAATGTCAAAAAGGGGCGTCATTTAATCATAAACAATGGTTCAATTGTTTTAAAGCAATTCAAAACGATTTTTGTTTTCACTTTAGAGTAGGGCCGAAACAGATCTGACGTCATTCAATCCTAAACAAGTGCAAATGGATTGTCGATTTTTATTTTTAAAATGACTTAACTAATTTTTTTCGAAACTTTTAATGTCGATTTTTGAATTTAGATCTATATTTCTTTTACTGGGAATATATGCATTGTTTTCTGTTTTTAAAAATGCTGGTATTCCCCTTTACACTTTTGTAGTTTTATGTTTCTAAGGAATTTCTCACCACTAAATAAATAAGTTAAATATTTATAAATTTTGTCCCTTCAGTATATGCAATCGGACAGAGATAATATATCACCTCATTAATAAATACAGTCATTTAAGATTAAATGTTTATGTCTCCTCAATTAGGGATATTTTCTTCATTTTTATAATGCGGTTGACTTAAGATACAAGCAACGGCTTTTTAAAATATTTTCCTCGTACTTTTACTGTTAGAGTATGTGAAGATATTCAAACTCTCCCATCTTTTAAAATATTAATTAAATCAAATAAGGCGCACAAGTGCATTTCCTGAATATATAAACCTGTACGTATAAGATAGTCATCCTTATAAGCTAACAAAGAATTCTTGAGAAACTATTTAGGGTTAAGAAAACAATCACCCCTCTATCTGTTAATAGTGCTTACTTTGAAAAGAAATTTGTGTGAACTAAAATCCAAACACTTCGATTATAAAATTAGGGTTTTTCAGATTTTACAAACAAATTATAATTCCTTTACAAATTTATAAAACCTTTCTTTCGTACATGTTAAAATAAATTGTCAAATTCAGTATTTTTGTATCCTAACCACCTAATTGCGGTTAATAAGTTAAAATTGACATTTTCACGCCATGACAGTTTGTGTATTACTATTGTAAAATCAGATCTAATTCGCTTCCAAGAATAGTAATCTTGATTTAAAAAGTTGTTGATAAAGAAGATCCTTAAACGTCAATAGAAATTTTATACGAAAAATATATAAATATAATTGATAATGATATAGTATATTTAAAGTAATAATAAAACTATTTCTCAAGACGATTCAGCTATTTAGGCTTATTATGCGGCCTTTTATTTAAAAAAGAAGTTCTACACTCTGATTAAAACAGGCAGATCATTTATTTTGTTTTTCTATTTATATAATAATTACTTCAAATATTTTAAACATTCCAAAACAAACAAAAAAATAATCGTATTTCTGGCATGTCTTTCAGAAAATACAAACAAAACAACCAACTCAAACAACATAAAATCATATCTTAAATCAGCGTTTCTGAAACTCTTTGTGTTTCATATTTCAAGGGAAGAAACGTAAAAAAATACTGTTGAACCCTAAATCATTTCAAAGTATTGACCTTTCGTTCTTGTATCTATTTCCCCAAACAGAACAAATGTTCAAGATTCGTCCAATTTTCGTTATGTAGAGCCGAATTTCGTTTACTTTCAGTTGCAGTTACGTAAACTTGACACATTTGGTATGAGCTGTGCAACTAGGGTTCAAAATTCAACGCTCTTCAAGATTTTTCTTAACTAATTTTTTTATATATTTAAGGGGTCATTCCTAAATTACGCCAATGTAGGTGGTCCCACCCTGTGAATGTAATAAGTTTCGGTTTTTCAGTGACTTTTTTCTCCTATAGTGATTGATGTCTCACACTTTTAAAACTAAAATTATACTCTAATTAAACATTTTTCAAAAATAATGCTGTAGTTTATTCATACATGGTGATTAGGATTTTCTACGAATCGAAACAAATTAGTGTAAAAAAATACATTGTTGTATTTTAGGTTGATCAAATACAAGAAAAAGCATTGTGTGTGTCACAAAGTTTTGACCTCCTTGCCACAAACTGGACCCCTTCTTTCCTTAAACAAGTAAGCAGTATAAAAATTTTAGGTATTTACATATTATCGCCACCGCAGCTACATATTTGGCAGTTTTTAAGGTTTTTTAAGAGCCACCAATTTTAAAAAAATAATTTAAATTGTTATTTATAATTGTTATTTAAAATCCATTTTCCAAATTCAAAACACTTTATTTAAAAACAAAGTAGTCAATCGGATTTCGGTCGATTGCGGATTGCGGTGGCGTTAATACGTAAGTATACCGAATTTTCTCCTCCTAACATATTTTCAAACTGAATTTTTAAGTCATCAAATTATCTTTAGGGTCGAAATTTAGATGATTATTTTTAACGAACATATATATTTTCTTTTTTTTAATTTTAAGTTAAATGGGGATATCCCTAATAAGCGGAGCAAATCACGTTGAGATAATGAAACTTGCTTATAAAACATCACATTTATATATTTATCGTCGAACTATGTAATTACCGTAAGAATAACAGCTTTGGATTCTTTTAAAAGTAAAGATAGAAATTGATTAAAACAATAGCTGTAGAAAAACCGATCTACATGCACATGCAGAAACTATGAAATCTAAAACGAATTACTACTAGGACAAACTAAATGATAGTTGCAAGCACAAATAATCTTCATTCATGCATTTCAAAATAGGATTACACCACAAATATGTACACTTAGCATGATGAACAATAACAGCTTTTCAAATAATGAACGGAAAATATACATTTAAATAAATAATTAAATATGAATAATTTTAGAATGTTTGTGCAAGAATTAACAATTACGTATCCTCACGTTTAGATGAAAATACTAATTGTATTTTGAAATGCTGGTATTTTCAGTTGCTGTCCCAACGGCATTCTGGATTGCTTTCCAAAACTTTAACCTTTTAAGATGTTTAACAACAGGTAAAGTAAGTTTACTTTATGTAAATGTGTTAAAATGAATTTAAAGGTAAAAGTTGGAAGTTTTATTACGTAACTTTCTTGATTATTAAAAGCATTTTAGGGTTAAAAAAGACAGCAACGTTCAAAAAATGCTTCAAGTTCCTTGTAAACATAACTTATAGTATAAAAATTCCTAAAAACACATTTCTGTATTTCGTTTATCTTGGTTTTATTAGGATTTCCTTTTATTTTACTGGCAAAGAACGAAAAATCTTTGTATGTCACCTTTTTACAAACGGAAGTGATCAAATTTAATTTCATGTTGGTAGTAATAACTAATCAAGAAATGAAAAAAAAATTTCATTATACAAATTTAAATAAATAGATTTGTTTTAAGGAGTAAGCCTTTTCAGATACTGATGCTTCGTGATTATATATTTATTGAAGTTTTATTAATGAGTAAGAGATGTTTAGCTCTTATTCAGTGATTTGTTTTCAAAAAATTATTCATATTTTAAAATTAACGTGCAATTTCACTTAAGGCCATTACTCATGTCTTGAATAGCTAATTAAACTAACATCCCAACATTTTGGGACCTAACTCAATATTTATCTCAACAGTTATTCTACATACATACATCTTTATTAGGAGCGCACAGCGCCGAAGGCGCTTTATCTCCGCAACAGTTATTCTATTTACATATAAATATTTTAAATTATCAGGGGAAAAATCAAATATTGGTGACTAAGCTTTAAACTATAGTCATTAGAAACTCCAAACTATTATTAGAGAAGACAACACGTGTAAAGAAGCCATCGAACCCTGACTGGGAAACCAATCGCTCAATACTCGCATAACCAATAATTGCTTGGTTACTATCCTGCGAAACCTGTCACACGATCAGTCAGGTTTTTTTATCGACATTTTTTTATTTGTCATCTCGTTCTAGTTAACGAAACTTCGAGGACGTTAGTGTATCAAGAGGCATTATTACGGTAAATTTTTGCTCACGAGTAGGGTAATTTTTTTTTAGATTTAGAAGTCTGGTTGGAAATGATGAGTATTGGTTCTTAACCTTCGAAAATAACTTTTATTTTTGAAAACTGTTGAAAAAGCCTGCGCACCTATGTAAGATTTTGTTTCAGCCTGAAGCACTGTAAGGCAGCTAATAAAATTTTATTTCAAGCGGAATATAACATAAAATAACTCATAAAAAGGGTTTAAATTTGTAAATTATAATAACTTGCTGAATAGGAATTAGCCACTTTCACCAAAGAGAAGGTTAACTGTAAGTTTACATGCTATCTGGGTAACTATTAATTTAAAAAAAAGTATTTATTTTTATTGCACCACTCACATTTTTTAAACCAGGTGATATTCATAACTTTAAATGCGATAAAATTTAATATTATTTGTGATAATTAAACCGATGAAACTTGTGCAATTAATTTTTATTTCAAATAAATGTCTTTTTATGGTTAATTTAATTCCTAATAAATAGTATGAAATTTTCTTCTTTTTTTTTAATTTTTAGGATTTCAATGAGCTATTTATTTAAATAGAAATAAATTTAAAAATACCAAAAATAATGATTAAATTACCCATTTTTTACTAAAACAATTATTCAATTATTTTCTAACATCATTTCTACATTTTTAGAATCAATGGAAGTATGTTGATTAAAATTTAATATGGAACAAAATTTGTTCGATCGAGCTAGTTCTTTTTTATATGTGTGGGAAAAAAGCTGCTATTCTCGGACTATCTTTAAGTTTTCTAATATCTGTTTTATTTTAAGTTCATGTTTATTTTCACTTAATCCTCAAAACTATATCATGAAGCTGCTTAGACGTAACTCCAATAGCAGTTAGTAATAAGTTAGAACAAATAAAAAGTTTTACCAATAAAAAGTTGAAGTTAGTTACTTGCATACCCAATAATATTTGCTATATAAATTATGATAATCAATAATCAAGCGAAACATAAATTCAATTCAATGAACTAAATTACGATAATTTCACAAAACATTCGAACAATTCGAAAACCCAAAGAAAATCTGCAGTCCGCCATCGGATTCGGCGCTTATGTACCGTCATATGAGTGCCATCTATTGGTGAAAAGGGATTCTACATTTCGATCCTTTCCGCGTTCCTCTCCTGATAAATCAAAGAAATGCTTTTATCAGGGGCGTCATTTCAGTTTTTGGTTGGGGGGGGCAAGGAATTTTTTTTAAATGGGTCTGGACCTTGCTAACTAAGAATTGCTAACCCAGGAATTTTTTTTTGGTGGGGGTTGCCTGAACTTCATTTTTAAGGTAGTATGTCAAAATTTGACAACGTGAACTCCAAGAAAAAATGGGGGGTCTGGGGGTTCACCCCCAGGAAAATTTTGAAAATTTGGCTCTTAAATTAGTGTTTTAGCTCGTTTTGAGACCCTTTGTGCTGCATCGAAAGAGAACTGTTTCTTGTAAACCACATAATTTTCAAGGGAAAAGAGTTGTAAATAAACGTCAAAGTTTTAAGGGGGGCTAGGGGTCCTCCCCCAGGAATTTTAATTCCCCTTTAAACTAGTGTTTTATTCTTTTTCAAACTCTTTGGGGAACTTCTAAAGAGAAAAGCTTCTTGTAAAAGGAATGGTTTTCAAGGGGAAAAACACTAAATAAGAGACGTGAAAATTTTAGAGGGGGGCTGGGGGTCCTCCCCCGGAAATTTTTTGAAATTGAACCCTCAAAAGTAATGTTTTAACTCCTTTTGAGACATTTTGAGTTGCACCCAAAGCTCCTTGTGGAAGTTACAAAATTTTCAAGGGACTTGCAGCTATTTTTCAAATTACAGTGGAAACCTTGGGGGGGGGCGGTTGCCCCCCCCCTGCCCCCCCTAAATGACGCCCCTGGCTTTTATCTTTAAATTTTGCAGAATTTCGTTGATATAGATAAAACTTACTGTCATTCTAGGGTAGTGATGCACAACCTGCGGCCCGCGGGCCACATGCGGCCCGCGAACCATCAACATGCGGCCCGCGAACGAATTTGGATATTTCAGATAATTCCTAACTTTTGTTACTTTCCTTATTTTAACCGAGAAAAAGTGACGATTTATAGCGGAAAAAAGTCGGGAAAATCGCGATTTTTCGAGTTTCGTTTTGCTCGCGAAGTGTTCCGTTCCTGCCGCGATTTTTGGGCGGGCGCCAAATTGAAGTTGGCTTCTTCTTGTATTGTTTGTGCGACGGTGCGATGTGGAAAAAACAACTTAACAATGGTTTGAAATTTTGAAGCCAGAAGTCCGGTGTTTAGGATCACGCGCCGCGGAAAAGTCGAAAAATAGCGATTTTTCGCGAAAGTGCCGTTTTTACGGCGCCTAGTTGAAGCTGGCTTCTTTTCACATTGTAATTGCAATGCAGAAAAATTTAAGCGTGGTCAGAGGAGTCTAATAAGTCTAGTGATACCTCTGACATAGCTTTTTTTTTATCAATTTTAGTATTTTCAACAAATTTTTCTTAAGGATTTCCGAAGTTCTAAATTTTTGCAAAAAGATCACTTTGAAACAAGATTAGATAATAATGCAGTGTATTTTTTTAATTCTTATTAGATCATAACCTGTTTCAGATATGCTATCAAGGGGGATAGCAGAAGGCTGGGGGCCTGTCCCCCCAAAAAATTCGAACTTGATTTCTAAAATAAGTTAAAACCCTGTTTTTTAGGGTCAAATTTCCAAAATTTTTCTGGGGTAGGACCCCCAGACCCCCCTTTACATTTGGAATTCTATAATTATCATTTTTTAAATAAATATTAAGTTAATCAAAATGCAAATCCCATCTTAAAATATATGTGCAATATTTGGGCTAAATGTGCAAAAACTAGTCAATGCTTTGTTTTTTTGGGGTTAAATTTCAAAAATTTTCTTGGGAGGACCCCTAGAACCCTTTAATGGTACAAACTCAATTATTCACATCTTATATTAAGTTCCTTGAGATGCAAATTCTACCTTATTTTTACTGTTACTGTTTGCGGCCCTCCGTGTCTCAATCAACTATGTGAGTGGCCCCCCTCCCAAAAAGGTTGTGCATCCCTATTCTAGGGTATTAATCGGTAAAATTAATGGTAAAAATGACTTGACAAAATTCAATAAAAATATTTTCTTGTCTCCAAAGCTCTACTAGAAATTATTATTTACAGGTAATGTTCTAAACTGGGGAAGGAGATTTCAATACCTAATATTCGTCACAAACTAGAAGTTTTCCCATTTTATGAAAAGTCATAATTTTAATATTAATACGTCAATTAATAATTTGATTTTCTACCTGCAATATACTTCTTAAACGTTTTGAACATAAATATTTTATTGACATAATGAGAAAAATTACGCTTAAAGGTATGAGCTGCTAGAGTTTAATTACCTTATCTAGAAATTAATTAAGTCACTATTGTTGGTCTAGAAAAAAATGACATTTTTCTAATCATCTTTTAGTTTGTGATTTTTTGAGGATATTTGAGCACATGGACTTGGTCTAGCCTGCGGCTGGACCAAGGGGAATAAGTCAAATCAATAACAAATATATCAAATAACAAAATTTCTAAAAAAAAATTTTCCCAGTCTATTTTTGGAAAAACATAAATTAGTTTCACAAATGCCCTATCAAATACATTTATTTGTAGCTCAGTGTCCATTTTAAAGTGTTATATGTTTGTCTAAATTCCTGAGTTATTTTTAGTTAGTCTATCAACCTCCAAATTTCTTGTAGGTCAAAAGAAACGAGATTTTTTGCCAGGCTTCCCTGCTTTGGTTATAACCAAAGCAGGGAAACTAGCTATTCACTAGTAACTACATGATAAAAGCGCTCAGTTTAGCGGGTTATTTTGGGATAGTGATTTATACAACAATCTTTTCATTTTCGCTCATAAAAGCACATTTTAGAGGTGAAAGAAGTCAGGTTGAGAGAGAGGTTAATTTTCCATTGACAAAACCGTAAGGAGAACCGGTCTAACTAGACTAGACGCACGACAAGCGGCTTTAGGTGTTTAACGTGATCTGAAAGAGGGACACGGAAAAGAAAGCGAGATGCAAAGAAGCAGTTCATTTATTTATTTTCGGTACTGCGGTACATGATATAAGGGTTAAGCTGAGGGGTTACAACCTATAAACTTTTCGGGACCACCACCAACTTTCCAATAGAAGAATTTTCCACTTCCCCATTACAAATATTTACCCCTAATTTGCGTGTATTTCCAGGAATTTTATACCAACGTTATTTTTTTTAACAAAAAGGAAACACATTTTGTTAAAGCTAGTAAATGGACTATAATTCAAAAGTTAATACTTCCGTGCACTTTGAAATTTTATTTGAAATAATTAGGATAATAATTCGGCTGTGTAAAATTTGATTCAATGTGAAATAATTATTTACCCAATTTTGGATAACACTGTAACATTTTGCTATAATATCCAAAGGAAATTTGCAACTCCCACCTGATTTTAACCTACTTTTAGGGGATTTTCAAATGTTTTATGCAGCGAAAGGACATTAAGAAATAGTTTAAAAGTGTTCAATACCCCCTTTTACTCTAACAACGCCCCCCAGGAATCGATTCCTTCAAGGGTTCGATTCCTTGGTATCGATTCCACGGTATTAGATTCCGATTCGATTCCTTGGTATCGATTCCACGGTATTAGATTCCGATTCGATTCCTTGGTATCGATTCCACGGTATTAGATTCCGATTCGATTCCTTGGTATCGATTCCACGGTATTATATTCCGATTCGATTCCTTGGTATCGATTCCACGGTATTAGATTCGGATTCGATTCCTTAGTATCGATTCCACGGTATTAGATTCCGATTCGATTCCGGAATCGATTCTTTCAGAAATATTTAGAACCCCAGCTAGAGGGTTTAGCCCTCCCCAAAAGGAATAACTAAGGTGCAAAACACACTGCTCGTCTTATAGACGCTACAGCAGGCTTGTCTAAAGTGCGGCCCACGGGCCGCATGCGGCCCAAAAGCCTTTAAAATGCGGCCCAAACGCAAATTATGAAAATATTTATTTTTTTTTAAATAAATGTTTGCCATATTTTTCATATTAATCTATTCGAACTGAAATAAAAATATTTATGGAAACAAAAGGGGAACCCCCAGTGACTGAATTTAAAGGCGAAGATTGGGTTTTAGATTCAGCTTTTTTAGTAGACTTAACAGAGCATTTGAATGGTTTAAATTTGAGACTTCAAAGGAAAAAGATCAATTTATTATTTATTTGTTCCAGAATCCAGACAATAACAGCGTTTCAAAGAAAGTTGTCATTTTGGGCACAGTCAAATAAATTAAAATATTTGACACATTTCAGTACTTTGGCTGCACATAAGCCTGTGAATTGCACAAAATATATGCTGCATTAATTTGTGATTTAATTCAAGAGTTTGAAAGTAGATTTCAAGATTTTCGAAAAAATGAAGATCATTTCAACACATTTTTACCCCATTTTCTCTAAAAGTAAATAAATTACCTTCAAATACTCATTCAAATTTCATGGAACTGCAAAGCGACATTCAACTGAAAGAAAATTTTGTGAATGTTTCTTAACTGGAGTCTTACAAAGGTTACCTACCCCGCGATAAATATCCTAATTTTCACCATCATGCTTTATTAAAGTCTTCAGCTTTTGGCAGTATACTACCTATATTAGTGAACAAGCATCTTGAAAATGCATTAAGAATTGCAACCTAGTCTATTAAACCCTATATCAATTTGCTTGTTCAAAAAAAGCAAATTTATCCATCTCATTAATTTGAATTATTTCTTTATGGAATCCAAACTTAATGAAACGAAACTTTTACGAATTTAAATTGAATTTGTACCTATACATATCTAATTAAAATTTTAAAAAATTATAATAAAAAGAAGTTAATTTATTTTAATAAAACTACATAGAGTAAATTTTTATTTCAATTTGTTGAAAAAATATTATTGTATGTGCGGCCCAGCAAATTTTTTTTTCGTTGCAATGTGGCCCTCAAACGGTCATAGTTTAGACACCTATGCGCTACAGCAATCAATCTCCATAAAAAAACCTGGAGAAAGCCGAATAGTCCCCTATCTCGACAGGAATGAGGATTCCTGTCACGATAGGGGTAGTCTCAGGCTGATCTTCATGCTTTTCCCCCTCTTTGATTAATTGCAGTAGCGTCTTATGGTCGCTAGGTCTGACTTGGGCCTAACAGTGAGAAAGAGGGGAGGCCGGAACTCAGGGGAAAGCAACTCCAAAATGAGTTTAAATCCAGTTTTTAGGTTCAAATTTCCAGAAATTTTCTGGGGTCGAATGGTTCCTGGAACACTTTTATTTACAACTTTTGTGTAACAAGTTCGTCAAAACGCGAAAATCCGACCAAAATGTAAATTAAATTCTTGAAAAAAAAATGTTTGAAATTTGGATTAGGTGTAGTAGAACTCCAATTATCCGAACTCCAACTATCCGAATCGCCGATTATCCGAATCGATTTCAGAATTAATAAAAAAAATTCCGCCGCGAATTTTGCCGTTTTTAATGTTCTTTTTCGTGTTCTATTTGACATTTCTATGTTCGCTTTGTTCTTTTTTCGTGTTCTTATGGCTGCCCGAAAACGAATAAAGAGACAAAGACAACTTTCTTTGACTGAAATATTAAGAAAGCAATGACTGTTGAAGAACGGTACGTACTGTATTCTGAAAACCACTTGTAAATACTTTTAGTATGTGAAGTTCCTTTTCATTTAATTAATAAACAGCTCTTTTTCTTTAAATATAATTTTTTCCTCCTATTTTTAAACTTGCATACAGCAATTAATTATAGTAAACCCCTTTTTTTCGGAAAAAATCCAATTATCCGAATTTTTGATTATCCGAATGGGGTTCGGTCCCAATTGATTCGGATAATTGGAGTTCTACTTAAACGAGTTGAAAATGTGCTTTCTATATTTAATTTTTTTTATTTCTGGGGGTAGACCCCAAACAATCCCCTTAGTGAATGGAAGACGATTTTGATTTTGGAAATTCTCAGCCCCCCCCCACAAAAAATCTTAGATACACCCCTGGTGTGGCTCTCCTCTCATAGCATAGCCACACGGTTTTCCATGAATGACAGAGGAAGTATTTGTTTGATGGAACAGTCGTAACAATCATGGCGTACTGCCACATCTTGATAAGGAGTTGGAATTTTCAAGACAGGTATAAGACTCAATTAACTAGAAACCAACGACCTCTCTATAGGAAAAGAGTTGCGTAATTTACGTGCTGAATCTAATAGGACACGCATTGCGATAAAGTTAGCTGTATTGGTGCCGCAGTAGTGTCACATCATAATAACCTTAGAAATTTAAAATTTAAGTCACCAGTAGAAAAATAAGATACTTACTTTTATAAAAGATATTTTCTTGTCTGATATTGATTTCTGTAAAAAATTTGATTTTTAATTAAGTGATTCTCACCGAAGAATCGCATGTTTAAATATTAAGAATTATTCACAGGGCTTGAATTTAATGGTCACACGTGATTATGAAAACCAGCTTTACTGATTTTAAAATTTTAGTAAAATCGTAGTCATAAAACTTATGATCCGATTTTGAGTTTAATTGGTTTCGACTAAAAATAATGATTAATTATGAGCGATACGGTTTTACTTCGATAGTAATATTTCGATTAAAAAATAAAAATTTAACAGCACCAAAACATATCGTTCTCACCTCGCCAAAACTGCCAATATAATTTTTCGAGAATAGGCGTTCTTTTCGGTAATTTTCAGAATAATAAAGGTATCTCTCAATTGGCAATCTTTCGTGATTTTTATTCTCTAGATCGAAAAACAAATATCAAGAAATAATGCTCACAGATAATCATTTAAATAACAATAATTAACAGTAACGATTACGACTCGCGTTTTTTTTCTGATCGCCAAAGGATGATCCGAGTTTGATAAAAAACGTTGCTTGATTTTTAAAAGTTGCAAATATAAATACGGAGTGGCCGTCTCCGTAATTATCAATTGCAAACCCAGATCACATTAATGATAAACTTGAAAATTTTCAATCCAAGGAAAAGTCATTCTTTATAGGTTAGATCCATCAAGCTATTGTAAAAACCATATTTTTAAAGTTTTTGTACCAATCTCAAAACTAAGGATGCTTTTGTAGTTATATATTCAAAATTTCCAAGCTTGT
This sequence comes from Tetragnatha versicolor, assembly GCA_024610705.1. NCBI lineage: Eukaryota > Metazoa > Arthropoda > Arachnida > Araneae > Tetragnathidae > Tetragnatha > Tetragnatha versicolor. The sequence goes on along the minus strand of JANDEH010000014.1, from coordinate 5,863,943 downwards.
GGCCCTTTATTACATCCATTTGTGATTGAGGTAATTGATCTATGAATCACTTTATCAAAAGGGGACATCAAATCTATACCCCAGATCATAACATTGAACTAATTAACTGATTCTGTAGGCTTTTAAAACAAAACCGTTTTACTGTCCACAAAGTTACATCTGAACAACTATCTAATTGACTTCGAAGATGTCTATGCTAACATTTTGAATTGGCTGACCACTATTTTTGAGTCTGGAGTTGAAATCATTTTTAAAAAAAGGTATTTATACATCTACGAACCAAAAGAGAAAAAAAATAAGAATTCTAAAATAATTTTATGGGTTAGTATTTAATAAGGAAATGTTATTTTCAACTAATACTCTTACTTTTATTAACAAATCCTAAAGTAAATTATAGTTGAGCTATGAAAATTGGCCTGAATACTCTGTTTATTGCAGAAACCTGTCAAATGCAAATATTTCAATAATTTTTTATGAAAAGAATAAAACATTAAAAAATTATTTTTGCCTGTAAATATTCAAATAAGGTCTACTTTAAAAGAAAATTACTAAACATCTTCATAAAAATGTAGTGAGCTTCTATAAAGTTTTTCTCGTTTATCTCAAAACAAGAAAAATGGCGTTTGGCATGTATCAGATATAAGCGATTCAATTATACAATAATTATGAATAACCAGGGGTCGATCCAGGTTTTAATTTTTGGGGACTGTTTTTTTAATTTTTGTGAAAATGAAATTATTTTTTGTGAAAATGAGAGAAATTATTTTTGTGAAAATGGAATTTTTTTTGTAAAAAATATATTTTTACGTAAAACCTAGAATTTTTATTTGCTATTTTACCTTTACATTCTTTAAATCGATTTGATATAATACCAGAAAATTTTTTAGTACTCTACTCTAGTACTCTATAGTACTTTACTCTAGAAAATCCTCACAAGTTAAAATACCGACTAATATCGCGATAACGCAAGTGATTAGTTCCAATTACATTACATCGCGAGGCGCCGAGGCCCGATGGAAGCAGTCGTGGAAAAAACGGGACTTCCACGAAGAATTGCAACTTTTTAGCTTTCAAGATAGAGATTCTGAACATCGGTTTTTCTTTCATTACGATACGGACACGAGAAAAGTCGACAAAAAGTCTTTCGACAAAAGTCGAAAAGTCTGTTGACTCCCGTGGTTCTACAAGGTAGGGTTGCGGAAAAAACAGAACATTCCGCGAAAAAAATGGAAACTTTCGCAAAAAATCACGATTTTTTAGATTTGAAAACGTTGCTGAGAAGGATAAATGGGGAAAAAACGTGCATTCCGTAAAAATTTAGAATTTATCCGTAAAACTTAGCTGAAATCCGCAAATTTTACGGACAATCCGAGAGCATAGGGTTGCCGGATTGAAAACGCAAATTGCAGGCTGTTTTCGTCAATCTATGGATTGTATGGTTCTTTCCATAGTTCTTTTTCAACCGAGAATCGCGTTCGTTTCGGAGAATTTGAAGGGTTTCGTTTGAAATTTGGAAGTGGTAATTTTTTGTCACCAGAAATTTTGTGAAAGGGCCGATTTTACGAAGTTTATTTTTGTGAAGGGTCCGTTTTATCGAAGCTAATTTTTGTGAAGGGACCGCAAAACGGCCCCAATTTTCGCCTGGATCGACCCCTGATAACGCGATAAAACTCCCTTGTAAACTGTCCGTAATAATATGAAAAAAAAATCGTGCAGGTAAAATTAAAGTGTGCTCTATAGCGCTAGGAGTTAAAAATTTAGCAACCGTCCTTTGCCTAATTTTATGACTAATTGAAATTAACGGGTGTAATTCCAAATAGTGTTCTACTCACCGAAATATCTTCATCTCTCTGTAGAGAATGAATTTTTGGATATGAAACTTCTAGCCACAACAAAAATGAGACATTGAGCTCTGTTTTTAGCCGTCATGGTCATAAGGACTATAGTTACGGCATGCCTAAACGTGATATCGCATAACTTCCGATAATAGCACTAGCACCAATTGAATCAACACGATTTAGAGCATGTTTCGGCTTGACCAAACACCTGTTTCACGTCACTGCGGATTTCCTATCTTCAAAGAAAAAGTCCGGAAATTAAAATTATTTTTCGAAATATTGTATTGTGGCAAGATGTGAACGAAAGGAGATACCGATCCGAAGGTCTTACGACTCAAAAGTGTAATCTTAATTGCATATCTTCAGTTTGTTTTTATAGATCCCGTTTAAACATTTTGATTCTTTTAGAGGTCAATAAGCTCGACATAGTATAATTTTGTATTGAAAATGTATGAGCATTAAAACAACTTCAAAATGGAAATTTAATTTTAACTACCCTGTAGTACATTGGGCTACTAAATATGCTTTCAATTGATTGCAATCTGTGTGAATTAATGTCGTTCTTCCCAGTTAAAAAAAATATTCTAAAACGCAAGGGATAGTGAAGAAAAAACTATATTAATTTCGAGCTAGAAAAAATATTTATACTCTGTTTAGTTTAGACATAAATTTACGACTACACATCTTTTAAATAATGATTTATAGGTTCAAGTTTTGTTACAAAATACCTCCATATGAAGATGCATTTGGGAATACAACCTTTATGCAGAAAAATTATAGCTAGGGAACATTCCAGTATCAAACGATTAGTTACTTTGATCGTATCATATCGTATGATAAATAAGACACTTTGAAACGGATTGACATTGAGTAACTTTGACCACAGGAGCAAAAAAGCATTCGGAACTGGCTCCTGCGGAACAAAAACCTCTTTCACAACCAAACTAAAATCCAAAACGTTAACCACAACATCTGCTAAAGCTGAGGATGCCCTAACAGAGGACATAGGAAACCCGATATTTGAGCGTATTTCAAAACCAACTTCTCTCGAGGAGAGAAAAAAAAAGACGTTCTCCGCAGCTGAGAAAGTGGCCCGATTCAAGATGGCGGAGGAAACAGAAAATAATAATAATAAAAAAAAATCCCGCGACGATAAGGCCCTTCTTGATAGATGTCATCGCTTATGCTCTTTAACAGGCGATTCAGATGACACAGAACGTTTTATCGATAGATTTACGGCCTGGTTTAGAACGCGGCGAAGACCGATAAATCAATAAATACGTCATTCAAAATGGTGGTGCCACGTTCGACCGGAGTGAATAGCGTTAAGTTTTGAATCGAGAGAAAAGGACGATTAGCAAAGGCGAGGTAGCTTTACCAAATCTTTAAACACAATCGGCGAGTCTGGTATTTTTATTATATTATTTGATAGAGGTAGCCAAGAGAGGGATATATGAGCAAAGTTTTTTTACAATCGCGATAGTCATTTATTTTTTAATTTAATTTCAAAGTTTAACTTTAAAAAAGGGCGCGAAAACGTCAAACTGTGACGTCATTTAATCCTTAACACTTTACAACCTATCAGGATTCAAAGCGATAGCTGATTTTCACTATAAATTAAGGCCGAAACAGATATGACGTCATTCAGTCAAATGCAGAGAAATTGTCAAATTTTTATTTTGAAATATTGAATTCACTAAATTTTTTTTAAACTTTTCGTGTCGATTTTTGACATATTTTTAACAAAACTTTTAATTATTTAATTTCTTTTCAACATATTTTTCTTGAAAACTTATCTTCACTCTATGCTACTTGATCAGCGGTTAACCATCAAAAAAAAGGAATCGCCGACTCTGATTGGTGGAATCCTTCTTTGTTGAGCTGTTTAACTGCTGCTGGTCAAAAAGCACAGAATACGGCCGTTAGAAAATAAAATATATGCCTTAGAAAACTCGTTGAAGTGATACTATATATGAAGATTTTTTTTCGTTATTATATATTCAGTGGAAACTTAAATTTGAAATGTTAATAACATTTTAACGAACGATAACTTTCCCTTTAGCTCCGTGCCGACCTATGTGAACGAATCGTACCGAGTCATCAAGAGCGACTAGAATTTAATAATAATTAATCAACGAACGCATCAGCGGCAGCACTGACACAGTTCCGAGGGAAAGTTTCGGAATAATTATCCTTTGCTTTGGTAGGAGAGCGTTCTACACTTGACTTGCGCCGGGAAGTGGGACATGCAGTCGGTAACCTTGTAGCAATGCCGTGGAGAAGAAAAGCAGGTAGTTATTGGTCCCATAAAAAACCTTTCCCTCTCGTTATGAATATATGTACTACATTAGTTACGTGTCAATTAATAGTCACCACTAAAAAATTAAAGTTATTTTATACATATATTAATAGCCACTGATAATGTTTTAAGCTATAGAGATAACAACCTTTAAATTTAATACAATGTGCATTTAGATGAGTGCATGTTATTATTAATTAAATATAAATATAATCTGAAAATACTTTTAAACTTGTACGAATTAAAAAAACTACGTAAATTATAAACTACTTTTAAACTGATTATATGAATTTATTATAGAGGTCATCTTGCATACAGCCTATGAATGACTTCTGAGTTCCCAGGTATGGAAGTTAAGTCCTACGGCAGACTGCGTTGGCTTATCTTATGTTTTTATATTTAATTGCAAAAATATGTTAACTTTAATAGGAAAAACATTTAAAATGTTAAAAGTCAACATGGGAGTTATGCAGTGCTAGATTTAGGATAAAATACAGAAGAGTTAGAGCGTTATAAAAAGGGCTATTTAAGAGTATATTATGAATGGAGAAGATTGCGGCAAAGAATTGGTCTTTATCCTTAATACCTTATAAAATCCCAGTAAAGAATCTATTTTTTATTACAAATATATAACAGATATTGACATTTTTCTATAAAGGCAGCATGAGTTCTGTAGAGACAGCCTCTAAATTATAGATTGATTTAAATTTCTACCATGTTCGAGTGTTAAGCTAGGACAGACTTTGATTTCGTAGCGTGTTATAATTAGAAATATTACGCAAAACGACATCTGATTCCTTTTCCTCGCTCGTCGGAAATAACAGCGTGCCGCAGAACGGAAATAAAATTTTATTTTACTGACTTCACTTCCTAAGCTACTCTCCAAAAAAGGTCAAAAATAGAAAATATTTAATTTCCAGGAACTTAGCAATTTCCTAGAGTTATTAGGGTAGACCCTTATCCCCTTGGTTTAATGATGATTTGGTATAGCCGTGGCTATACCAAACCTTAACAGTACGCGATCAAATAGCGACTTGTGTTGTTTTAAAATTTTAACCATTGTTTTCGGTTCTGCATTGGTTGGAGGTATATAATAACTTTAACCTTTTGTGAATTATAATTTTCTATAATTCTTGTAGATAATCAAAAATCTTTTGACTTTGGTTTCGGAAACGGTTGAGCTACTTTGAATGGATGTGGGTTAAATCCAAAAGAGAGATTTAGAGTTCTTAATATATTGAGTGACGCTGTAGCAATTTTAAAGAAACTACAAAAAACACTTGTGTGGTTGTTGTAAAAAGCAAATACTTTCGAAAGGGTATATGTGTTAAAAAACTACATTTTTCGAAGCTTGCGTTATTTTTGATGCATCTGAGAAACAGTTAACTTCTATGTTTTTTTGGGGGGAAGGGGTTCTTAAAACCACGTCCATATTGAATAGCATTACTGAATAGAACACTTGACAGGTTGTACGTTTAATAAGTTGTAATTATCTTTTTAAAGTCCAATAAAACCTAAGTAGTAGTATAAATAATTACATTTATAATAGTGGCGAGATTAAAAATGTAAATAAATAAGATTCATTTAATCAAGCGTTCAAAGTAATTGTATTATTTCTTTTTCGGTGTAATAGTTTACGCGAAAAGTACAACTTAAAACTTATAAACAACATTAAATTAATTAATATCTTGTTACTTTATAAGCATATCCGTAAAAATAAAGAATTGCGAAATAAACGTACAGACCCATTGTCTAATTCTCTTGGAGTTAGGTGAACGACCTTGGAATTCAAATAACAATGTTCAAACAGAGCAAAGCTGACTGTTTCATCAAAATTCTCAAGATCCAGAATGGTCAAATAATATCCTTCATTTGAAAACAGAAAAGAAAAGCTAATTATGGCTGTATTAATAACATCCAAGTAGTTGTAGTAAAAAAGAAAACGAAAACTCCATGTTCGTCCAACCGTACCGCATCGTACGCGAATGAAAAATAGGAAACCAGCGATAGAAATCAAGTTGAATGTATAGGCGAAAATGAATCAGACTTCCTTTTTTAGTGTTCACTAGTTTGAGTTCATTTAGAACGAGTGTTCTTAATGATCTATGATCATAGAACTGTAGAGATCTAGTGCTGCTTAAATGTCAATTGAAAACAATAATATCTGACCGGTTTATATGATAACACTTCTATTTAAGCAATGGTTTGATAAAAGATGAATGAAAACCCACCTTATGAATGGGACACCGATCGATAAGGTAAAATCGGCTGTATCGATTTGTCATAATCGATAGTGCGCACGTATATCGTAGCTTGCCTCCCGATTAAATTTAAAATGGCGATATCGGTTGGGGATTCCTAAGGCACAATTTGTGCCAGTTTTTTATTCAATAATACGCACTATGTGCAGATGAATAGTATTTTAGCATGCTGTAATCAATATGTGAACATTGTAGTAACAAAATAGGGTGAAAAAAATAAGGATAAGTAGAGCTAACACACAGAATTCAATTCTGATATAAATAAATTACTATGACGGCAAGTTGAAAGAAATAAAATGATTAACTTTTATATTATGTTAATGCCTTTCAGTTTATGAGTTAAGAACTCTACGAAAACGAAATACGATAAATAAACTTACGAGAAAATAACTAATATTCCGATAGGAAATCAATTTACTTCGGTATCTACGAATAAATGAACGAAAATTTGTAAACATCTTGTTAATAACTATTTAAAAAGCACAAAAACGTGAGCTGTTCGTAATCCGTCAAATATTGGAAGTATCAAAATATAATAAAATATCTAAAAACTTTTAATCATGTTCCGATTTCAGAGGGAATAACGGTACCAAAATAAAAACTCGAGTGCGCTACATCTGAGTAAGATATACGAACTCATCTATTTTCTGGGCATAAAAGAGCTATGAAACGCTAGTTTTCTAATGAGAAATGAACATTATCGTAGGTTTGTTCAAATTAATAACAAAAAAGTGAAGAGCACAGTAGAATATTATGAACTTAAAAAAAAAAGCTATATCCGTATAGTTGAAGATCATATAATTACGATAATTTATAAAACGAAATAAAAAAAACATTGTAAAGACTGGAACAAAAAATATTTCGTAATATTAACAAAATATATTTTTAGATAAGCAGCTTTGAACGAAAGTTTTGATAATGTATGACGACAATCTCAGAAAATTCTGGGCTGTAGATTGTAAAGAATACTCTTTTCGTGTTACCTATTCAAAATTATGTTTGAAAATACTCTCATGCACGACTCAATAAGTTTAAAATCCGTTAAAAGAATAAAACTTTTTTACTTTTTGATGAAAAAGGGAAAGTAGGGTTCTGACTCCTTTTGAGATCCTTTGGGTTACACCCGAAAAGGACTGCTCCTGTGACCACATAATTTTCATGGAAAATAACAGTACAAAATTTTATGTCAAAATTTCGGGTTGAATTTTTGAACCCCCAACCCCCCCCCTTGGATACGGCCCTGAGTATGTGAGGTTTACCTAAAAAGTAGTTCTTCGATTACAATCCATCACGAAACTTTTTACGATGTTGCGAAAAAACTAACTTCATCTACGCGTCAAATTTTTAGCACCATGTTGTTGCCATCAAAACTCCGACAAAAATCCTACACTTAATGCTCTATTTTGTTTGATATTGACTAAAAACATCTTAAAAGTAGCTCACAAATTTTATTTAATTACATTCTTTTAGAATAACCGTCGATAAAACGAACGACGGTCTTTGGAAACTGAGTGAAAATTCCGCTGTGTTCTGCCATTGCGATTATCTAGAAAAATCTATTTCTGTAGGTGTATATCCATTCCTATTTTTATTTTAAATATTCAATCCTATTGTTCAATTGTATAGTTTAAATCCTTAGAAAAAGATATAAGTTCGTGCACAATGGTAATAAGAGTTTAACATATTACTTCACGTTGTTAACACGACACGCTTTTCGAAAAGAAAATTAGGATTCCTTAACGACTCTTAAAGAATTCCTTACGAAGCATTTCATCATCGGCAATATTTAGAAAATTAATCAATTAAAAAACAGAAAGTTTTTGTATGGAATGAAAGCTATTCAAATTGGGTTTGAGACTTCTAAAAATGTTCACGTGAGAAGTTTCGCGTTTATAGTGCTATTATTACCGAATAATTTTTATAATAATTCAACAACTAGAAATTTCTTCTGGAATTTTCCATCGTACGAGATTTTAGGTTTACAGTATTTTCCTCAAACATAAGTTTTTAGCTACCACACTCACCAGTCAAAATACTATTATAATTTTATTATATTTAAATATACCATAGGTAGTTAACATCTACAATCTCATATTTATTATTGTTATTAAGTTTGGTCCATGTTGGTGTGACTGAATATCTTATTACTATAAAAGGTCTAACGAAATAATTATTGGCGTAATGTTGGGGGATACAATGCAATTCCCAAGAATTGCACTACCCCTTTAAAAAACTTTTACCATAGGTAAGATATTTTTATTTTCATATATGACGGTCAATTTTAGTTAAAAAACAGACTTAATTCATTTGATATTTATGCCGAGAAAACACTCTTTGAATATTTTCATCAAAAATTCTGCGGGGAAGTTTTAGCACTTTGTAATTTATTATCAATGCAACTCCAAAAAAATTTATTTACTATAGTAACTGTCAATCTAAGATTGTGCGAAAAGGTGTCGTCTAAAATTTTCATATCAAATCTATAAAAACTATTACTAAGTTTTATTATTGCTAACTTCACAGGAAAAAATATCTCCGATTACAGTCCAGCCAATAGCACAATGTCCCCAAAATGTCAAAAACAGACTTAATAGTAATGATTTTATCAATTTATGTTTCAAAAGCGTCTTCCTAAAATTTGCTGCCGGAACTCAACGCGAAAATTTCAGTATATATTGTTTTACTTGTATCTAGCTCTTAAGAAAACTTATTTCTCCGATTATTGCATCAAATTTTTTACTTCAGTTATTCATACAGTAAGCTTCCAACTGGCCAAAATCGTAGAAATTTAGAATGGTAGTTTTGTAGCGAAAAGGCTTTTAAAAAAGTTTCAAACGCGAAACTCCGCGTAAAACTAACGCACAATATTTTCACATTGCTAACTCCTAAAAAAAATCTTCATAGTATTGTTCGAATACTTAAGCATTAATTCTTTCAAAGAAAAAGGCTAAATTTAACTAATTTATATAGTATTACAAATTAAGATTGCAGGATAAAACTTCCATCAGAATATCCACGTGAAAAAAATCACAGCACTATATTTTATAATCGCATCCTCTCTATAAATTCCCATCTGGTAATATTGCATACAAATTCAATAACTATTTCAAAAAAAATCTACAGGTCAAAATTGCTAAGAGTTATAGAACGTGAATTATTGCAATATCGTAACCAAAGAGAAATTCGTATATTATGTTAATCCAGTGAAAATCCTTCCCTGAATGAATATTACCACATCGAATACGCTTTGGAATACTTAATCAGTAATTCTTACAAAATAGTAGGCATTTGATTGTCACCGAAAAATTAAAAACGGCATTTTTTTATAGCGGAAACGGGCCTCTAAAGATTTCATGATTGTAGCAGAGTTTAAAATCCTGCAATTTTATGTTATTTTGTAAAAAGTTAGTTGGTATTTTATACCCCAGGTAATAGTACAGTGTTCCCTCGTTTTTCGCTGTAGTTACGTTCCAAAATATACCGCGAATACGCGAAATCCGCGAACAACGAACCCATTTTTAAATCGCACATATATGATAATATAATAGATATAATGGTTCGATTCCGTCATTTATTACATAAAACTAATACAACTGGTTTATGCAAAAAGTAGTTTTAACTGTAAATTACTGTAAATAATTTGTAGTAAATACCAAAAGGGTTACTAGTTAGATAACTTGCTTAGTAGAAGAAGTTACATTTTTCAAAATGGTTTTACATAATAAATACCGGAATCGAACAATTGTATCTTTTCTACCAAATATGCAAGTTTCATTGCTAAAAAACTTTGAGATCGAAATCCGCTAATATGCGGGGGTAACATTGCTCAACCGCGAATATGCGAGGGCCCACTGTAAATGATGATTGTGCTCTGCACAATAATCTTAGTGAAAATTTCAGAACGATGTATGGTTTACTTCTATCTCACAAGAAAAATCCCGTTTAACATTGCATCAAATCAGAAACTCTTTAAAAAATGCTTAACTTTCCAAATGAATTCATCATAGCAAAATAGGTGATTGAGATTTCAATCAGAAACTTAGCATCATCTATCTATACACTGCAACTGCCATGGACAAATTACTAGTGCTTCACAGCATGTCCACTTGAGCATTTCGTACACTCCGCGTTAAAATTGCACTGATTACTAAACAAAACATACTTTTTTAAATAATTAACGGCCATCCCTTTCCGTTTTATTTGAAGCTAATTTCAAAACACCAGTTCCTTTTGCGGAAACTCAAATTAAAGGAAAGGATCGCAAATTAGAAAATCAAACCACCATTGTATCGAATGAATACCGGTAATAAGCGGTTATTCCTTCAGGGTATGAATAAATACTTAAGAGAAAGGAATCTTAAAAAAACAAGTCGATCTAAATATTCCATGGTACGTTCAAGAGAGATAAGAGCCATGTCTATGCCAAATATATAGAATAAGAATATGAGCTCTCAGGTTCCTAAAAAAGTGCTCCCCTTTAGCATCCGACAATAAATTTTACTACTTAATCTAAGAGACTCCCCGAGGTGTCTCTTTTCTTAATAAAAATTATTGAATATACACACAATGCGCATGAGTAAATTCCAAATCTCCAAACCAATAAATTTTTCATAAAATTACTGGTGATTATATTTCTCATTATTCCAAGATTTACAAACATGCGACAGCGAATCTATATTTTAGACAGAGTCTTATAATGTATGTATAAGTCATATTGGATAAGTGCTTTCTTACAGAACTGAAGAGGAACTCCGCGGGAAATTCCTAAACTGTTGAGCTATCGAAAATCTATTTCCTATCCGAAAATCTATCCAAGAAAAATTATTTCTCGAATACCGAATCCATATAGAATTTTCGAAGACAAAGTGCTTCCTTACAGAACTGAAGAGGAACTCCGCGGGAAATTCCTAAACGGTTGAGCTATCGAAAATCTATTTCCTATCCGAAAATCTATCCAAGAAAAATTATTTCTCGAATATCGAATCCATATAGAATTTTCGAAGAAACAATTATTTCGCAAAAGGGGTCCTCGTTTCCCACTGATCAAAATTGGAGAGTTTTAAAACTAGAATTTGTGAGGAAAAAACGCTCCCCTAAAAATTCCATCAGAAAATTTCAGCGATTCTGGTTCAGCTAATGCAACTGCAAACCGCAAATAATACCAATCAGTCTATCTGTATGAGAACTTCGGGAGAATTTCACCATCGAAAATCTTCCAAGAGAAATAATAACTAAATAACATTCGGGATTTTCGCTGTAATTCTATTAGTCGTCACTTCGTCCGTTCTTGTAAATATTGAAGAATTATAAAACCTAAATGTCGCAAAAACGCTGTTTGATGTTTTCAAAAGCAAATTCGCGGGACCCAAGTTGGGTCAATGTTAACCTAATGAATAAATAACTCCTCATGAATAATCCGTTTTTTCTTTTTGGGGACTAAAATTATTCCTTTTCGTAAAGTGTTGTCTAGTTAACTCAGTAAACATTCATCGCTTCTGACTAATAACACTTCAGCGAAAATACTGGCGATTGTAACAGGAACAACTGCGACGCAATACAAACTCTTTGGAACAGCAGTAGAAAAACTACCTCACGGATTATCTCAACTTTAAGAAGTTCGGGACTGATCCCAATCACTCATATGATCTAAATATATTGATACTACTTTTTTGTGTACTTATGTAAAATATTCCATATATTTCTAACGTAGCTAAGCTAATCCACTCTATCGTACTAATACTGTATTTTAGTGTTAGAATTGAAGAGTTTTAGAATGCGAGTTTAGATACGAATTTCTCCTCGAAAATTTTCCTCTCAAAAATCCAAACGGTGCTTATTGAAAAATTAACTACGGAATTAGTTTAATTGTTTTAACCGATTAACAGAGTCACCGCGTGCAACTGATATAAGTATACTGTACTTATTATAAAATATTCCTTGGTATGCGAACATAACACAGTGAATCCATTCTGACCCACGGTATCTTAGTGTCAAAATCATAAGCGTTTATGGAATTAAGAGTTCAATATGCAAAAATACTCCCCTAAAATTTCCCTCTCAAAGATACAAACCGTACATGTTTGTAAAGTCTATACTCCAAACGGGTTGTTCAAATTTAATTTCAGGATTGTAAAGATAAAATTTCCTGAAATAATTATTTATTGAAAGAGTATATAATTTGCCCCTGTAAACGCAATCCAACTGATATAAGTATACTATAAATACCGGTGAATGCAACAATATTCCAAAGTGTTTTCAAACATAACACGTCGAATCTACACACTGCGTCTTACTTCATGTTATTGTCAGACTTGAAGAATTTTAGAATGCAAGTTCATGATGCTGAAAATGCTCTCCTAAAACATCCCTGTCATAGATCCAAGCCGTGCATGTTTTAAAAATTAACTACGGAATTAGTTAATTTGATTTTTACAATAAACGCAGTCACCGCATGGCACATGCAAGTGAGTAATGATATTCCCACAAGTTTGCAAGCATAGGAAGCGAATCGTAGTCTGCCGTAGTACTATGTACTACTATGCCGTAGTACTTGAGTCAGTCAGTTTTGGAATGTAAGTTCATGATCCGAAAAAGCTCCCCTTATATTCCCTCTCAAAGATTAAAGCCGTGCATGTTTGAAAATTCTACAGCAAACGAAATGTTACCATATTTTCAGGATAATTATAAATCTAGAATTCAGAAAGTCCGTTTATTTAATTTTCCTAAATAACGCAGTCACCGCATACAACTGATATAAGAGTATACCAAAAACACTCGTGAGTGTAAGAATATTCCAAGAAAGCAAAAAGACAGCGAATTCTCTTTGTCTTAGTCAAAATCAAAATAGTTTTCGAATGCGAGTTCATGACGTGAAAGCTCTTCTAAAATTTCCCTCTTGCTCAAAATAATTTAGGTTGTGTGCATGTTCGTAAAATCTATTGCCAGCTGATAGATAGCGTGAATTTAGTTTCAGATTATTTAAAATAGAAAAGTCCTAGGAATTGTTACAAACTATGGAATCGGTTGCTTGTATTTCTGATACTAACGCAGTCACGAAGTCCAACTGATATAAGAGTATACCAAAAACACTCGTGAGTGTAAGAATATTCCAAGAAAGCAAAAAGACAGCGAATTCTCTTTGTCTTAGTCAAAATCAAAATAGTTTTCGAATGCGAGTTCATGATGTGAAAGCTCTTCTAAACTTTCCCTCTTGCTCAAAAGAATTTAGGTTGTGTGCGTGTTTGTAAAATCTTCTGCCAACTGATGGATAGCGTGATTTAGTTTCAGATTATTTAAAATAGAAAAGTCCTAGGAATTGTTACAAACTATGGAATCGGTTGCTTGTATTTCTGATACTAACGCAGTCACGAAGTCCAACTGATATAAGAGTATACCAAAAACACTCGTGAGTGTAAGAATATTCCAAGAAAGCAAAAAGACAGCGAATTCTCTTTGTCTTAGTCAAAATCAAAATTGTTTTCGAATGCGAGTTCATGATGTGAAAGCTCTTCTAAACTTTCCCTCTTGCTCAAAAGAATCTAGGTTGTGTGCGTGTTTGTAAAATCTTCTGCCAACTGATAGCGCAAATTTGGTTTCAGGTTATTTTCTGATAGGAAAGTCCTGGGAGCTATTGTAAGTTATGGAATCGGTTGCTTATATTTCTGACACTAACACAGTCACGAAGTCCAACTGATATAAGTATACTAAAACACAAGTGTGTGTAACAACAGTATCCTAAAACTGCCAGTGATAGAGCATATTTATTTTCAGGTTATTTAAGATAGGAAAGTCCTGGGAACTGTTTGTAAGCTATGGAATCGATTACCTATAATTTGATACTAACGCAGTCCAACTGATATAAGTATACTAAAAATACTGGTGAGTGTAACAACAGTATCCAAGCATAAAGACAGCGTTGAATCCAGTGCGTATCCTGCTTTGGGCTTACCTGGACATGGTACGTTTCCCTTTCATTGAGCGTCTGCGAGCGTAGCTTGTGCGTGAGGAACGCGATCATTTCCGCAGGCCCACGCGCGGAGAGGGAAGGAGGAGTGGGGCGAGCGAGGCCTCGCGTCATCCGCCTGCACTGCGCCTCGCAGCCGTCTGGCGGGCGAGCGCGCCGACAGGCCCACTCCACTCGCTCGTGACGTCACGCGGAGCGGCCGACTACCGGCGCGGGGGGGACCGGAGGATCGTAGTATCGCCCGCCGACCTGTACGCGGGAGGCCAGGGGGTATTGCATTGTGCATTTAGACATTTGTTATTTGGAACATTAAATCTTTTCAGTAGTGGAAAGTGGAAGACGGGCAGATTTAGGGGGTCAGGAACGTATATAAGGTGGGCCGATATGGGCCTGAAATTCGAAATAAATGTTCAAAAACTCCTTTTGGGTTAGGATTTAGGTGGTGAACCCTGGGGTTCAGGATACAGGAAAGGATACTGGGGTTCAGGATACAGGGTGCGATACAGGAAACCTTAAGGGGGGACAAGCTGTCCTTGATGGCTCTGGAAACATGATTTTACCTTATAAAAATGTAATTTTCTCAAAAGGTCGGGGGAGGGGGGTTATTGCTCCTCTTGCCCCCCCCCCCCTTAAACCCGCCCATGTTTGGAATATTTCATCGTTTTTCGCAGGTTTGTCATGGATGGATTTTGGACGGATTTAGAGAGGAAAAGGGGAGTATATAAGGGGGACCCCTTGAAATTTAAACTAAGTGTTCCAAAACTAGGTAAAACCCTTATTTTAGGGTCAAATCTAAAAAAAATGGAGGGGGGACACCAAAACCCTATTCTGTGCACATGGAACTCTTTTTTTTTTCCAAAAGAACTCTATTGTACATTTAATTTATCAAAATGAAAATCCTACCTAAAAATTTGCTTAAAAGCTACATTGAATTTATTAAATTTGCATGGGAAAAGGCTTCGAGGATATTTCTGTTCCTCTCCATCCATGGAAATACCTAATTTTGTGGCTTATAAGTGGATATTTAGGCCTACCAAAAAATCCATTTCGGAGTTTTAAGAAATGTTAGTGGGGGAGGATATTTCCCCCTTTAACCTCCCAATAAATTCTACCAAGGGAGGAGGACCTTAGGGATTTACAAGCAAGTATCTTGGGGGAATGATGCTTGCTAGAATCGTTATTTAACCTTAAAAATTAACTTCCTGTGAACCCTCTTAGAATATCTTTAATTACATACCTATCAAGAAAATTGTCTTCCCAAAAGTCAAGAAAGTGTCTCCAAGGTATCTCTGCTTAGTTTGGATTTATTGGCTTTCAGAACTAAAGGATTTCCTATATTTAAGTGAGAAAAGGAAATCCCTCTCTTATCTTATCAGTTGAAGTTTAAAGGCGCTAAATGTTTGGAAGTTCCAACCTCCAGGAGTAAAATTTCCCTGAATAATTTTTGAATTACCCCCAAGCTAAAAAATGGGAAATTCCCTCATAACACTTGAAAAATGATCTAAAGAAATTAATTTAAATTGTGTTTCTTAAAATATGGATATATTCTGCTCTAAGGTACAATTTAAATCATAGTTTAAAAGGGTGGATATCTTCTGTCACTTATTTATAGTATTTTTAAAATTCCTTCCATGCGGCAATTGCATTATTAAAGGAAATGTTTATAACTTCCAAATTAATTCTCTTTCTTTTATTTTGCCTTGATAAACATTATTTGTGCTAAATAAAATTTCTAATTTTTCAGTAATAGTAATCCACAGTGTTTTATTGTGATCGTGTCGATAAATCCACTAAACCAGCTAAATGGTAATTAAGAGTATAATCTAAAATGATATAACGAAAATCAAGTAAAATCTCATATGAAAGCATGCTTCTCTGACATCCCGATAAGAATCGTAGTAAGCTACGCAGCAACCAAGCGTAAAAATAGTTCAACTTTCTCTCACCAGAGACCGCTGCTCAACAGGAACAAACTTTCCCCGCTAGAGGACGCTAAAATACAGAGGGAAGTTGCGCTCTCCCCTAGAGGACGCTGCGATACAGGAAGAGATCGGATTTTCACCGACAGAGGGCGTTGCGAGGCAGTAGGGGAGGGGAATCTGGCGGAGCGAGGATGCTGACGGAAGAGGAGAGGAGAATGGGATCGGATACGGAAGAGGATGGAGAGACGGAGAAGGATTGGATTCGTGCCGCGGGTGTCCGGAAGGTGGCGCTAGCTGATTGGGAAATGCCGATGAGGGTTTGCGCTTGCAGAAAATTCGTCTCTTGTGTTGGGTTTTTTATGGGCAGGTTTAGGTCTTAAATTTGTTTTTTTTGTATCTTTTTAACGAGAAGGAATACGGGGTTTTCTCCTGGGTAAGGGGACATCCATAACTTTTGTGAGGTCAAAAACGGGGGGAGGGATTTGGAAAAATCTCACCAAGGGGGGAGGGGGGTCGATTAAAATCTCACGTCAACTTTATAAGTTAGAAATTATACGATTTTCTTTTTTTAAGTATGAGAAAGGAATTCACACAGATACTGTGATGATTTTTAGGCGTAATTCCTTCTTTCTCAGTTTGAGCGAACCGTTGGCTTTTTTTTATCTCTTTTACAAGTCATAAATTTTCTCAATCAAAATTATGCGGTTTTGCGCGCCCGTTTATATGTTTATCTTTCGACGCTCGTAGCCTTTCTTGTACAATTCGATTCCTCCTCTCTGTTGGTTGCCTGACTACTCATAACTTTTCCATCTGACGTAATCTTTTAATCGCCAATATTTTAAATTAAATGTGGAGATAAGAATACCTTGTTGTAACCCATTTAAAATTCAGTAGATAATTTCTTTACTTCATTGTCAGTTTTACTGGCGTAAATGAATGTCTATGGAATGAGTAAATATGTGTCATATTAAGTTAGATATTGTAAAATTTTAAATAGTTTGTGTGATTTTTATTACAAAAAAATCTGATGGATAATATAATATCCTTCCCCCACATCATTAATAAGGTAAAAGTTTTAGGTGCTATTTAGCCCAAAATGCAAACGAATGGGATAGAAAATTATTTTTGAAGGTTGTAGGTAATTCTCATGTGGGGGGGAGGAGATGTCCAGCCAAATCTCACCAAGGGGGAGGGGGGTCCAGATTTTGGAAAAAACAACTCACGTAATTTATGGATGTCGCGTAACTGAATTGAATATTACCGAACAGGGATAACCACTAATGGATTTATGAATAATAGCGTCTACTTTTAACTTTCATTCCTTTTTGAATGGTGATTTAACCTTATACAGTCGAATCCGCTTAATGTGATAACGGTTAATGTTATCAATCGGATAATGTTATCGAAATCAACAGGTCCCGATTATTCCTATTTAATTCAATGTAAAACGCATCGTTTAATGTGATCAACTAAGAATTAACACGCCGCTTAATGTTATCAAAATTTGTATATATATATATCCCCTTAAAAACGTCCGTTTTCAAATATCGTTTTGAAGGTCAATTGCTTTTTTTCTGAAACTCAGTATGAGTTTACAGCTGCACCGAAAAACTTCTTTGGTTTGATAGTAAGAAACAGAAAATATTCTATGCTCTCCGCATTCATTGAAAGAAATCTTTTAAAGGGGGGGGGCGAAGTAATGCTCGTGATTGGTTATCACCATTGGCATTGCAGATGTTTCTGATAAGAGATTTTGAATTTTTCCTTGTTTTGTGAAATTCAGTCGGATTAATTTCAGTGATTCACATGTTTAAGCCTTTACCATTTAAACTTGTGAAAGTTCGCGTTGATCTTGTCTGGATGTCAAAAGAAAACGAATGAATGAGTGGAATCACATAGGTCTAGTATGTACTAACAAATGAAAATACAAAGTAAGAGAGTAAGAGATTATTTTATTTTTATTTATTAGATTACTCTTGTATTTTACACTTAAAACTATAAGTTGACAAGTATATAGTGTAAAATTGTTTTAAATACATTAACTACGATTACATAATTTTGATTTTAAAGCAAACAATATATAGTTACATCGTTTGTTAATTTTTTATATGGAATCGCTTATTGTTATCAATCGGATAATGTTATCAATTTCATATCGGACAATTGCGATCACATTAAGCGGACTCGACTGTACTTAGAAAACATTTTAATTTACTTTTTTATTCAAATTAATTGCACCAATTTCGTTTTGGTAATATTAGTGGTGACTATTTATTAAGTTGTGAGTAACCGTTGACTAAAAGCATATTAGGAAAAGGACAGGGAAAGGACGAAGAGTCAAAAGGACAGAAAAATTTCGCAATAAAAGAGAGCTTTTATCGTAACAAATAAGGCTTCAGAGACATAGAAATTACAAAATATGGTATACACTGTCGTAGGAGGACTTTTAAAAGGGAAATGTCTAAATTCAACTCTATAATTATATCTGATACAGTAAAGCATTTTACAAACAAAGAAATATTTTATTGTGAAAAAAATACTGTAGCACGGGCTTTGATTCAAGGAAAGACGCGTCCCTTCCAAAAACTAAGAACTTTGTTTTAAAAAATAAATTTTAAACTCCTGGGGGGTACCGAAAATTCATGGATATTTCTCTATAATGAGGTATTCTCACGTTTTGAGATTAAATTTTATTAAAATAGTAGATAAAAAACCACGAAGAATAACGTTTACATCAAGTATTTTCATAGCCTAGTTTCGGAGATATAAATTTTTGAAATTTTGTTTTTTGTTTGGGCGCGAAAACACTTACGAATCGCAAATCATGCGCTGTGAGGTCACATTCAATAGAAGCCCGCTTTCTGATCACGTGAAAACATAAAACACAATGGTTTTCATGCGCTGTGATGTCACATCCAATAGAAGCCCGTTTTCTGATAACGTGACTTTTCTGACGTTTTGTCAAAAATAAAATTGAATTTTAAATGATTTAAAACACATTTTTGAACTTAAAAATAAGAAATTTGGGAGTTTTTAACCATAATGTATCAAAAAAGTATAACATCAAGCAAATACCTTACGCATGCAAATACCTCATTCCAACTGAACTATAATTTGACCGTTGAACTTAAAAATATTTGAGAGGGCTGAATTGCAAAAAGCTTGAAGACGCAAATACAGGATAGTCAAAAGTTTGATTGAATAATCTCTTAAAATTCTAAAACAATGGTTCCTAATAGATGATCCGTGGACGATGAGTGGCTCATTTAACATCTCAGAAGGGTATTGCTCAAAAAGTTCAAACAAATAGAAGTTCCAATAAATATTCATTAAATATCCGAGTTTATCATTTTAAGTAACTTTAATATGAGATAGTAACAGTCAATACTAACATGTTTACAAAATTCTCCCGTACTAATAATTAAAATTTATTTGCAGGTGCCGAAGACATAGCAAAAATTTGCATATCTCGTGCTAATTTTTAGTCTGACGATTAATTTCTATCGTTCTTGAGATTGAAGTTATATTTAAGGACATAATTTAAATTACATTTTAGTATTGACTGTTACTATCTCATATTAAAGTTCCTTAAAATGATAAGTGCTTAATTTGAAGAAATGAACTTCCGCCTTACATTTTTGGAAGGTGAAGGTAAGGTTTTAAAGGATAGTCTGTAAAGATTCTAATTTAATTTTAATTGTTCATGAACGAAGGTAAGTTTGAAACCAATCTTCTGAAAGGACCCCAAAACAATATAAATGCTTACAAGTAAATAAACTGATATTTTTATTTCTAAATTTCTGAAATACAAATAATTAAGCTTCAAAAAGTAAAAACTAAATCATGAACAATTTTAGTTTGAATAATTGAAGACTTTAACTTTTATACATAGAGATACATGCACAAAGGTAAACTACTAAAAAAGGATGGATGAAAAGTCAGTACCACTTTATAATAGTGCAGGGGCCCCCGCACGTTTTTTTTTCTGATTAATAACCGGCTGAATCTTCGTCAGTCGCTTTGTTTCCTCGAGACGCCCAACTTTTCTCAGCGGAAAAATCTCCAGAGAGGTAGCTAACAAACTGCGCATGCGGGCAACATGTCGATTTGGTGATTGAAAAATATTTATTAATAACAACCTGATTTTTTTACACCGACAAGATAATTATTTAAGTAGTTAAATGGCCGCATCGTCCTACAAATCAAGGGGTACGTTTTCCCAGTCCTACACTCCGAACATGTCCATTCCACGGCTAAAATTTTTTCATTAATAACGACCTGATTTTTTTACACAGGCAAGGTAAATATTTGTGTAATGTAATGGCAGCATTGTCCTACAAATCAAGGGGTACGTTTTCCCGGTCCTACACTCCGAACATGTCCATTCCACGGCTATAATTTTTTCATTAATAACGACCTGATTTTTTTACACAGGGTAGGTAAATATTTGTGTAATTTAATGGCAGCATTGTCCTACAAATAAAGGGGTACGTTTTCCCAGTCCTACACTCCGAACATGTCCATTCCACGGCTATAATTTTTTCATTAATAACGACCTGATTTTTTTACACAGGGTAGGTAAATATTTGTGTAATTTAATGGCAGCATTGTCCTACAAATCAAGGGGTACGTTTTCCCAGTCCTACACTCCGAACATGTCAATTCCACGGCTATAATTTTTTCATTAATAACGACCTGATTTTTTTACACAAGCTAGGTAAATATTTGTGTAATTAAATGAGTCCTACAAATCAAGGGGTACGTTTTCCCAGTCCTACACTCCAAACATAGCCATTCCACGGCTATAATTCTTTCATTAAAACGACCTGATTTTTTATATATGCTAGGTAAATATTTGTGTAATTTAATGGCAGCATTTTCCTACAAATCAAGGGGTACGTTTTCCCAGTCCTACACTCCGAACATGTCCATTCCACTGCTATGATTTTTTCATTAATAACAACCTGATTTTTTTACACCGATTTAGACATTTTCATTAAACTAACATGTATCTTTGTCTTACAGTTATTAATAAAAAATTATTTGTTGGACTGGGAGAACGTACCTCTTGATTTGTAGGACAATGCTGTCATTTAATTACACAAATATTTACTGGGTGAAAAAAAAGGTTGTTATTAATGAAAAAATTACAGCCGTGGAATGGACATTAGGGTGTCCCTTATATGACATAAAAAATTTTTCTTGCGAATTTGAAAACAGTTACACTTTACTTTTTT